>CM062815.1:879025425-879600383 GCA_031772625.1 Pinus tabuliformis
AAGAGAAAGAAAGCAAACAAAGGAAAGCAAAGGATGGAAAAGGACAATCAAATGAAAGTAAAGAGCAAGCAAAGGAAGGATGGATCAACAACTTCAACAAGAGGATTTTGCAGATAATAGGTTGCATGTGTGATTTCCTAGTTGATATGTTAATGCATGGTATATGCATTTGTGTATTTGATGCATCTGTTGTCGATGGCGTGTTTTTTCCTAGTTTGACAGTGGTTTCAACCTTGCCTTGCCATTTGTTCGATAACCATGGTGTGATGGGATCCATTATTGGTTAAGTTTTAGATTTCGGAAGGTTTTGGATGCGAGTGAGGTGGTCTCAGGAAAATTCTCAAGGATTGAGGGTGGAGATGGTTTTCTCCAAGAAGCCCTCAAAAGGTGGGTGGAGACAAGAAAATTCCTCAAGTGATGGTGAAGGAATTTTGAGGCATCCAAGCTTGGATTGGTTATGTGATCTCCGATCGATTTAGGTGAGATCATGATAACATGAGGGTGGAGGTGTGATGAACCCCAGAAATGGGTAATTATATGGGCTCATTTAGCCTCCTAATTCGACTTAATCCACCATTCTCATTAGTTTATTGCATGTTTTTTATTATATTTATGCTAATAGAGTGAATTGGGTTAGTCATTATGCCAAAAAGTCTAATGTGTGCTTTATGCAGATTTTTGGTCAATTTTGAGACAAAATCAAAGGTTTAATGAGCACTTGGCAGCCAAATTTGTGGAAGAACAAGGGAGGGGATTTTTAGGAAGGTGTCCCTTTCATTTATGAGCCCTTACCTCGAATTCTCTATCAAAAACTCGGAGCACGAGGGGTAGCCAAGCAAGTCAAGTAGGACTTTTGTTAACTGCAAGTTTTGGCAGCCGAGTTCCTAAAGTTTAGGAGGGTTGTTGGTCCTCAATTGGTATAAATAAAAGGCTTAGGCCTCAGTTCAGTAGTCAAATTTAATCAGATGTTAGTTAGATTTTAGTCAGTAGGTTAGTCATTTTGTTAGTCTATTTTGCACTTTAGTGCAGCTTTGTATCAGCACATTTTCGAGCTTTTTTCTTGTAGACAGTTTTTTGGGATGTAACTATTTTTTTTTGATCAATAAAGATGAATCCAGCTTTGCACCAGTTCTAATCTTTCTTAGGATGTCATAGCTCTTGGGGTTGGGCCCAACCCAAGTTCCAGTACCTCCTTTGTGTACTTTATGTGTTTTTGTTGCATTCATAGAATAATTTCTGTTATTTAGGTTAAAATCTTGCTTTGTTACTTAGGTTGTTTTTTATGATTAAACTAGCTTTTCATGCTTCAGGTTGATTTGACAAATTGGTAAAGGAAAAGATTTGCAAAAATTCCATCAAGCAATCCTTGATCCCATCTCTCCCTCCTTGGGACCATGAGCTGAGACCAAGGCATATTTGCTGCCACAAAAACATTGTTTTTGCCTTTCCATGCAATTTCTAGTTTTAGATTTTTAGTTGGAAAAGTTGATACCAGTTGTACTTGCATGTTTAAGATTTGTTCTTGCTTAGTTTTCATAGTTATCTTGCACGACTTCCTGTCTATAAACTTCTGTTCATCATGTTTCTGGTTTTTAGGTCAGATTAGGTCAAAATAGATATATCTCTGGTTTTTCTAGTCTTTGTTCGATCAGTTTTGGAAAATAGTGTGCAGAACACCTGTAATACCTTCCTGCCTATCCTTCCTCCATAATACAACCTACTCCAACCTCTAATCCAAGATCCCTTTCCTTCATTTGCCACACTTTCCCACTTTGCCCTAATTTCTACATCCTTATGCAGCATTGCTTCTTCCATCCTTGAACAAATCCAACCACCTTAATCACTCCTTGGCTTCATTCACTAGGTCCTAGACTACTTCACATCCTCATCCAACCTCCATTTCCACTTTCCCACCATTTTTCCACCATCAACCCTCTAAAATCCTCTCTCGGGTCTTCCTGTAGAACCCCTATAGACTTCCTGTGGAAGTTCACGTGAGCGGTTTTTCGAGATCTGATCAATGTGAAACTCTTTGGAAGGGTGTTGGAGACCCCTTAGGCCCTTCTCTCACCTTCCAAACCTCCTGCAAGTACCTTCTCCATTTCCTTTCGCCAATCAACCTCTATATAGTAAAAAACAGTTAAAGCACATGCATAATAATTCTGCAAAATTACTCAAAAATGCAAAAAGATGTTTTCTCCAGATTTTACTGTAGAAAGCTTAGTCACATGCATTTTACCTTTCTAAAATTCAATGGCATCCATTTCCACCGCTTCCATCTCTTTTCTTGCACCAGTAGGGCTTGTCGTTAAAACTAGGGTTTGTTAGGGTTTGCATTTCCTTTCAGCTTTCAACTTCTTTCTGCAAGTAGACTAGCCTCATTTGAGTTAGCTTTCGCCCATCAAAATTAAAAGCTTCTTATAAGAGCTCATAGAAGTTGGTTTAAGCTCCTAGCGGACTTGTGCCAGCTGATCAAGTGACAGTCGCAGCGAAATCTAGTACTTGTGCATACAGCACCGTCGCTTCCAAGTTTGTTACGAACAACCAGGTTGATAAAAGTAAAGAAGGGAGTCCCAGGAGTTGCAGCATCATTACTGCTACTAGAGCCCACCATCTTTTTGGTGCCGTTAGGGGAAGCGTCAGAGTATTGATGATTGTTGCTTTTCTTCTATTTTCTACTACAACCTTCTACTAAGTAGTTTATTTCAGCAAGAGTAGAGTAGTTGTTTCATTTCCATTTTGCAATTTCATTTCTGCAAAAGTAGATTAGACATTTCCTATTTTCATTTCATTTCAGCAAGTGTAGATTAGATGTTTCTCACTTTCATAGATTAGCATTTCAATTCCGCAATTTCAATTCTGCAAGCGTAGATTAGCATTTCATTTCTGTAATTTCCATTCTGCAAGCGTAGCTTAGCATTTCATTTCTGAAATTTCATTTTAGCAGCATAGATTAGTCATTTCCTGCTTTCATTTCAATTCTGCAATTTTCATTTCAGTAAGATAGATTTTAGTTAGTTGCAGTTCAATCTATTTCAGTTTTACAGGTACATGTAGAAAATAACAAAAAATCAACCAAAAAGAATTTCCTTTCATGCCTTGTAGGGGTAGAGATAAGTCAGAAAATGTTTGCACAACACCCCCACTGCTTCACACAACTAACCTTCTCTCTTTTTCGATGGCTGTGATTAAGAAGAACCCCTAGGTGGACAACAAGACATATTTTTAAGAACCTCTAGGGGAGAAGAAGAAGAAAACATTCCTCTGGAACAAATGGCTGAAAACATAAATGTTGGGAGTATTACCTTTTCTTCCAACTCATCCCTTTATGTTGGAAAAGATGAATGTGAAAATATGTTGGAAGATTTCAAGAGCGATACGAGGCATTTTCTTGCCATGCAACTGGATACCTTGCGGATTCAAAGGAAGCAAGAGGAAGCCGAGAGGGCTTTGGCCATATTTTGTCCCAGGTGCACTAGAAAGCATCCTAGGAACGAATGTCCATTGCACTCCATAGAAGTGTGTTTTGTCCGTGAAAAAGACCATCCTACAAATTTGTGCCCTTCCTTACCCAGAATCAAAGATGCATATCAGAAGGCCAAAGGAGCCACTGAACCACTCTATTTCATGAACCAAAGGAGGCTACAAGGACCCAGACCTTACCAGCAAGGAATGCAAGGGACATCCCAGACCTATTATGACCCCTATCAAGCCACTTCCATGCCTTCTTGGGGTCCTCCTGCTCATCCTTCCTGGTTCACACCTTCTCCATGGTCCTTCACATATCCATATTATGCCCAACCAGCTGCTCATTCATTTCACTCTTATGCTCAGCCACAACCTTAGTGGAATGCACCTCCTCAGGGGTGGAGGCCCTAGTACAACACTCCTCCCGCTCCTTTTCCTCCACCACCTGCTCAACCGCAACCATCGCCTCCTTCTCCACCAAGGCAACCCCAAATGCTTGCTCAACCAAACTTGAACCCAA
This sequence comes from Pinus tabuliformis, assembly GCA_031772625.1. Lineage (NCBI taxonomy): Eukaryota > Viridiplantae > Streptophyta > Pinopsida > Pinales > Pinaceae > Pinus > Pinus tabuliformis. The sequence goes on from CM062815.1 coordinate 879,029,414, forward strand.
ATAACAGGTAGGCTCAACAAGTATATAGTGGGAAACCACCTGCCCAACCACAACCCCATCCACATCCATCTCAAATATACACCCCCACTCAACTACCCATACCACCATTTCCAAACTGCACATTGGAGTAGCCCAACCCAATTACAATGCTGAGGCACAACATGTCCAAACAACTCCTCTTGAGCTCAAAGATATTCACCATAGCTCAGGAAGAGTATTGCAAAAAAGAGATTGTATTGACAGCATTGAAGGACCACATCATGCAAAAGAAGATTCAAAAGAGGAGATCAAAGAACCATGGGCTGCACTTGATAAAGAGAAGACAACAAAATTAGAGATCAAGAGAGCTCCCTCATGGTTACCATCAAATCCTCCATGTATTCAAGAGAAAACTCAGAAAAAGGAGGAAGATGTGAAGGTCATGATAGAAGAAGATATGGAGAATGATCCAGATCAGCAAAAGGACCAAGGATATCAGAGCTATATTGAGATATGGTTCTAGACGGTCACTAAGTTGCAGTAGTACTCTCTTCCTCAGCTATGTTTGATCCCTTCAAAGTCAAATCATTTGGTCTCTGAAATCTGGATACCTGTCAAAGCATGCATTTTAAGCCTACACATCATTTTGTTTCTAATCTCGATGTGCACATGGCTCCATTGGAAGTATTATTATACTTGAAAATGATTTTGTTTTTCAAGTATGGTAGGGTAGAAAAAAAGAGAAAAGAAAAAGGAAAAAATGAAAATAAGAGGAAAATAAAAATCTAAGGTGAAAACCTCCTCGGAGGCGCTTCAGATTGGCTCATTGATTGCAAACCTCCATGAGGCGATCAATGGGTTGGAAATAAGAGAAAAGAAAAAGAGAATAAGATCCTTGGGTGAAACCTCCTTTGGAGGCGCCCAAGGCAGGCAATTAGGGTGAAAACCTCCTTGAGGCACCCTAGTTGTTTTCAAAAAAAAAAAAGAGAAAAAAAGAAAAAGAAGAAAAGAGAAAAAGAAAAATAAACCTAATTTCTATTGAATAATTGCAGGTTGTAGGAAGGAAATTGCAGGTTAGGAGGATAGCACAAGACAAAGACAGAGGTCAACACCAAGCTACAAGCATCCCTCACAATCCATTCCTCTATGACCACTACCCTTTCCCAAGATTTGATTTCATTCGGGCTAAGATTTCACCTTTTACAGGAAGTTCTGTGTCTTCTACATGAAGATCCTGTAAAACCTATAGACAAGCCAAAATCGATCTCAGAAGAGGACCCGAAGGTTGAGAATCTGTCTATGAGGCTTGTAAACATCCCTGTTTCCATCCCTCAGCCTTCTCCATCATTTTTTCCACCTCATCGTGCTTCTTTTCTAAAAATTGTGTTTTCTACAGGAAGTTCCTGTAGAAATTACAGAAAGCTAGAAATGGATTTTAAAAAGCAGTTTGGTGAACATGGAAGCTTCATAAAGGGTTCATAAATCCTCCTACAATCTTCAAAACTCTCTCCCATCAATTCCAAGTCTGCATTATAGCCCAAGCTCACTTTTTCTTACTGTGCAAAAAACTGCAGAATGCTTTGAAACAAAAATACATAGAGCAGAAATTTGTTTTTTCCTTAACTTGAAAACCATGCATCCATTTAAAAAAATGTTTTATGGGGAGTTGTATAGGGATGATGGCAACATGCCCAAGAAATTTCAGCCAATTCTAGTGCACGGTTTCCAAGAAATCAACCTCCATCACCTTCAGCCATTTTTTGCATTTTCTTCATATCCATGCATCCATTTAAAAACATGTTTCATGGGGAGATGAATATGGGTGATAGTAACCTGCCCAAGCAATTTTATCCAATTCTAGTGCATGGTTTCCGAGAAATTGACCTTCGTCACCTTCAGCCATTTTTAGTTTTTCTCGAAATCCGTGCATCCATTGACCACAATTTTGCTATGGGAGGTGCATAATGATGATAGAAACATGCTTAGAAAGTTTCAGGTCAATCTGGTCTATCGTTTGGGAGTTATGGACAAAACAAGTCATTGTTCTGCAAAAATCCAGCATCAACAGCATGAGGGTGCAAATCTGAATGTTGAAATAGACTCCTGCAGCTTAGATCTAGCCAGAGGATACCTGCACAAGAAAAATAGCCACATATTAGCAACCAAACCAGCATGCATCCACAGAAACAAAGGCATGCAGCAAAAGGAAAGACCACAACACCTCACAACAAATGCATTCGACTTCCAGGTACGTGACTAAACCCGTTCCTCTGTTGCATGAACGTAATTTAAGAACTGCATGGATAGTGAGATGGTTGTGATTAAACAATATCGGTGGCTAGCTAACTGGCCACCCTCATCCAATTCAGACAGCGCCTCGTCTAGTTCAAACAGTGCTCAGTGGGTGCAATCAGCACGTGTGCTCAGCCATCTTGGAAGAAAACTGAAAATAGGTAGTGGTGGTTGTTTAAACTCCAACGTAATTGATGGAAGTGATTACGGGCAAGCAACATATAGTTTCATAACAGCACTGCAGTCTGCATGGGGCCAACGTACATCCGGCCACCTCATCTCCTCACCACGAACCACGCCAGCAGTTAAAAGACGGCTCAATTAACGCATTCACCACTCTTTGTTCACTGTGCCTTCACGACATTCTCGACTGGAGTACGCATCTACCACATCCAGAGCAGCTAACTAGTTGTCCACTGCCAGATTTCTTCCTGTATTTTTTTGAAAATCTCCCGCCTATCGGGCTCTACAGAAAGCACAGTTTCATTCTATAGGAACACTATCTACAGGAAGGGCAGAGAGCAGTTCTACAGCCAGAAAATTTGAGATTTTTGTCAAAATTCGAGCTTGAAAAGAGGTAGGCTCGGGAAACTGCTCTGCATATGATATATTTATATAAGATGGAGGATTAAAAGCATAGTATTGGGTTGAAAGAAAGGAAAGTGAAGCTTAAAAGTATGCTTTCCTTCTACGAGTTCTACACAGTCTCTCCGTTTTTCTGCTCTGCATCCAAAATTTGCCTTTTTTTTCTCACATTCTTCTGAAAAAAGGGATGCAACCATAGAAGCCAACCTGTGAAAAACCAAATTTGCAAGACTGTCCACTCTCTGAAGAAAAAACATTGTGTTATAAATATTCTTTGTTCTGTCAAAAGTATTGATTTTTCTCAAAAACCGAGAAGCAAATTCAAGTTGGAAACAGTTTGAAGAAAAAATTGCAAATTGATGTTGTGAAAAAGAAGAACATGAGAAATTCTTGATTCCAGAAAGACAAACCTCAGCCATTTCTCTATTTCCGGTTTTGAAAGTTTGTTTCCTCCCTCCTCACCTGAACATTTCTAGTAGTCACTACACATCATGATAGGGAGATTTTTAGAAATATGGCAGGGGAAGATGAGGAGGAAATAGGAAAGGAGGAAAAGACCAAAATGGAGAAAGAAGAACTTGAAATAGAGGAGGAAATCAAAACAGAGGATGAGAAGGAAGACCCAAAACAGAAAAGAAAAAGACTAAAGTAGAGAAGGCAGAAACTAAAAAAGATGGGAAAAAAACCAAAACAGAGCATGAGGAAGCAAAGCTAATAGAGGCAGAGAAGACAAGAGAAGAGAAAAAAAAAAAGGAAGAAGAGACACACCCTGAGATATCAGGGACACAAGCAGAAACACGGGGCATAGAGATTTCTGTAGGAAGTGAAGGAAAATAACAGCAGAAATAGAAATCCCCTGCAATGTTAGCAAAGGAAGCAGCAGATGTGCTTGTTGCATTAAGCACACCCACAAAACAAAAAGAAAAGAGAAAAAGGCAGGCCTCCATGTATTTTAAGGCCAGGAAAAGCACAAGAATTCAAGAAAGTAAAATAGGAGGAGCAGTGGAAGGACATGGACAAGAAGGCATAATTTTATGGCACACATGAGTAGACCATATTAGAATCTTGGGATGATAGGGAGGTCACCAGGACCATCCAAGATGAGGAAATGGATTAGTTACTCAGAAGATGAGCAACACCTTCAATAGGGGGGTGATGATGAGCCCTAGAAATGGGTAATTATATGGGCTCATTTAGCCTCCTAATTCGACTTAATCCACCATTCTCATTAGTTTATTGCATTTTTTTTATTATATTTATGCTAATGGAGTGAATTGGGTTAGTCATTATGCCAAAAAGTCTAATGTGTGCTTTATGCAGATTTTTGGTAAATTTTGAGACAAAATCAAAGGTTTAATGAGCACTTGGCAGCCAAATTCGTGGAAGAACAAGGGAGAGGATTTGTAGGAAGGTGTCCCTTTCATTTATGAGCTCTTACCTCAAATTCTCCATCAAAAACTCGGAGCACAAGGGGCAGCCAAGCAAGTCAAGAAGGATTGTTGTTAACTGCAAGTTTTGGCAGCCGAGTTCCTAAAGTTTAGGAGGGTTGTTGGGGTCCTCAATTGGTATAAATAAGAAGGCTTAGGCCCTCAGTTCAGTAGTCAGATTTTAGTTAGATGTTAGTTAGATTTTAGTCAGTAGGTTAGTCATTTTGTTAGTCTATTTTCGCACTTTAGTGCAGCTTTGTATCAGCACATTTTCAAGCTTTTTCTTGTAGACAGTTTTTGGGATGTAACTATTATTTTTTGATCAATAAAGATGAATCCAGCTTTGCACCAGCTCTAATCTTTCTTAAGATGTTGTAGCTCTTGGGGTTGGGCCCAACCCAAGTGCCAGTACCTCCTTTGTGTACTTTTATGTGTTTTTGCTACATTCGTAGAATAATTTCTGTTATTTAGGTTAAAATCTTGCTTTGTTACTTAGGTTGTTTTTTATGATTAAACTGGATTTTCATGCTTCAGGTTGATTTGACAGTTTGGTAAAGGAAAAGATCTACAAAAAGGCCATCAAGCAATCCTTGATCCCATCTCTCCCTCCTTGGGACCATGAGTTGAGACCAAGGCATACTTGCTACCACAAAAACACTGTTTTTGCCTTTCCATGCAATTGTTAGTGTTAGATTTTTAGTTGGAAAAGTTGATACCAGTTGTACTTGCATGTTTAAGATTTGTTCTTGCTTAGTTTCCATAGTTATCTTGCATGATTTCTTGTCTATAAACTTCTGTTCATCATGTTTCTGGTTTTTAGGTCAGATTAGGTCAAAATAGATAGATCTTTGGTTTTTCTAGTCTTTGTTTGATCAGTTTTGGAAAATAGTGTGCAGAACACCTGTAATACTTCCTTGCCTATCCTTCCTCCATCATACAACCTGCTCCAACCCCTAATCCAAGATTCCTTCACTTCATTTGCCACACTTTCCCACTTTTCCCTAATTTCTACATCCTTGTGCAGCATTGCTCCTTCCATCCTTGAACGAATCCAACCACCTTAATCACTCCTTAGCTTCATTCACCAGGTCCTAGACCCCTTCACATCCTCATCCAACCTCCATTTCCACTTTCCCACCATTTTTCCACCATCAACCCTCTAAAATCATTCGATCACAATGTTGATTCACTCGTTGTTGATCTTTTGAAGCCACTAGTCTTTGATGATCTACCCGCTGATGAAGTGGAAAGCCCCCAAGCTTTCTAGGCACTTCAAACCACATTGATGGTTATGTCAAGCCCCAACTATCATGAGGTCAGTTCCACTTCCGATTAGAAATTTGTTGAAATACCCAGGCTCCTCATCACTCTCATGTTCGCATTGAAGATCAATCTAGTTCACAGGTTTCCCTCCCTCCACTAGCATCACATGATCCCATTGCCCATGCATTGGAGGAGTCATACACAATGAGCACTCTTGTGAAATGTAAGTTTTCTTATTTCTTCATGTTTTCTCGTCAATCAAGGTCAAAAGAGTGTACGTGATCATCGTCTACGCACAGTGTGTTGCAACACCATGGTACATAAGCAAAATGTTTGTTTTGCACATTTACTCTTTTATTTTCTAGGAGTGTGTTGGTATTCATTGCTTTATTTGTCTTGTTTGTTGGTTTACACGCTTATATTTCTTGTCTACTATGCCTTCACCAACATGGGCCAAACAATGTGTCGACGACTACATTGGAAATATCATTTCACGTGAGTAAGCCCACACACTATTTAGCGTAGGAGTACGATTAGTGTTTTCTTTCTTGCTTTGCTTTTCTTTCTTGTTTTCTTTGTTTTGCTCCCATGTTTTTCTTTGCATGCTTGTTTTGATTTCACTTTACTTCTTCCCTTCTCTTTCTTGTTTGTTTTCTTGTTTTCACCCATAGGTTAGCTTCACATGAAATTGTCTTTGGCTCTTGAGACAAACTAGGCAAATATAAGAGGACTTGTATAGCTATAAACATTTGGTTATTTTTTGTCCCCTCTCTTTATGAGGATATTGTTATCTTCAGTCAATGATACCCAGATGGAAAATATGTTCTATTCAGAGTGAGTCTTGGTGAAAACAAAACGCTTGCACTTTTAACTAGTACAAACTACTCTAATTGGTTTTTGGGTCAACCCATGTCATCTTAGTCAAGTAAAGTAAGGTGAGGTGGAAAACCTTAACAAGTATGTCAGAGGTATATATAACATACTTATTTGAAGGGACAACCTCTTCCGCTCTCAATAAGTTGGGATCCCTCTTCTGCCTCATGAAACTAATAAGTGCCTATGCACAGTTCTTTGAAAATGAAAAAAAAGGCGAAAAAAGAGAAAGGCTTCTTGCACAGAGAGGTGATGCAAGTAACTTCGCCAGGTTACTGACTAGGCTCGTTGGCAGCGAAGCAATGCTTGTTTTCCTACGTGACTCCTTCGAGGTATTGTTCAGGCCTACTGACATCGAAGCAACACCAGAGATGAAACTAAAACTCTGACAGTTATATTACTTATGCACCAATATACCCCTCATCCCCAATCGAAACAACTCAGTTGACTTGGCTTGGTATGTGTGTTGACCGATTAGAAGGATGGTAGGGACTACATCTTTCACTCAAGCTAACGAGGAAGCCATGATGATCAAAGAATTGAAAAATACTTCCGGAAGAGTTAGACTTGCTTTCACAAGACAAGGTCCATACAGAGAGTTGGATTTCTACTAGTGTGTCGCCAATGTTGTAGCAGCTACAACCACCCTCCAAAATTTTGGCTCGCATGCAAATTTTAGAACCTACCATGGATCCTGCGATTGATCATTTCTAAGTCACTTATTGGTAAGCTAATGATCTCAATCCCCCCTCCTTGATCTTAAGATTTGTTCATGTTCTCATGTTTATGTTGCAGGTGTCATCTTTGGGCATGGGGATTATCATTTTTCATGCAAAGGGAACTTTTTTCTACTTCAAGGGGAGATCTTATGTGTATGGATTGTTCTCATCACATAGACATCTTTCACACTCACTTCACGCACTCTTGTCACAAAGGTTGTTGCATCAAGTAATGTATATTTATAATATCTTGATGATCTATGTTGTATCACTAAGTGTTCAAGTGTGTGATAGCAGTCAAGATCTATCACTGTTTACATTAGTTTCATTGATCCTACACTTAACCAAATTCTGGAGTTTCCAAAGAAACGTAACCTCATCCATCTCTCTGGAACTACACACTTTTCTTCTACAACCCTCAAGATTTTTCCCTTGCCTGTTGGAACTACGCAATGCACGGAATCCATAGCCTCCCTTGGCATCTAAAAATGCGTAGTGGTTTCCTGCAGTGTTCTTCCTATTAGCCTTGTGGGAAAATGGTCCAAAAATGGATCCAAATAAGCCAGCATAATCATGCCAAAGGATCCAAATATTCTCTTGAACGCTTCGAAATTTGCATAAGGATCACTCAAAAATCCCGACAGCTGCATGGAGGAAAGCCCTTAAAAGGGCAGAAAAACACTATCGAGACGCTAAAACACCTTAAAATAGTCAAAAACCAAGTATCGCAGGCTTGATCATGGCAATGCATAGTAGCCGTTTGATCTGGCCTATCAACAACCCAGATCTAACATCAAATCACAATCGGCCGAGCAAAAAGGACAAATTAAAGTTGGGCGCATGACACTGCCAATCAGCGATCGTCGATGATCGGATCAGCGGGTCGCATCGGTGAGGTATCGATGATTTAAATAAAGGCCCGAGCATTATGCGATTAGAAATTGCGATTTATCGCATCGCTATATCACAACGGCACTATACCATGGGGCAGGGCCTAGGCACAGGCAGGTGTGTGGCCCGATGAGCCGAACCCGACAGCATTATATACGATATTTGATAAATTTTCAGGTCCGCGGAAAGGCCGGTTTTAATGCATTTTCCATGTATTTCATTATATAACGAAATACAAAGGAACCTTTGACCAGTACCAATTATGATGAAGCCCGAACCCGAAAGGGTCCGGGAAGTGAAATATATATAATCTGAAGTCCGCCAAAGCCATTTTTTCATACATTTTCAATGTTTTTCACGTATTTCATAATATGAGGAAAATACACAGGAGCAGACTTTTTTGTGACTTGTGATGGCAACAAGGGCGGACCCGAGAGATTAATAAACTATTTTTTAGGACTTTTGAAGTCCAAAATACATGGAGAAGGCGGGATTTATCAGCGATTGCAGCGTTTTCTGTATAAAAATAGAAAACAATCATTGGAAACGTTTAAAGGGATTTAATAGGCTTGAAGAGCCATTTCACCACAGAACAAAGGCCGAATCAACCCAAAGCAATCATGGAGCCACAGCAAGCTAGCTCGAAATAGAAATATCATGGAGCAGTACAGCGCATCAATAGCCTAGCACATCTCATCAAAACAAACATTATGGGGCATCTCTGGCACGAGAGAGCTCCCAGATAGTGCAGCAAGTTATCCAAAATATATGAATGCGGTTATTCTTCTGTCAAAAGAAGAAACCTCCGAGCCATGTTTTCTAGTCAGAGATCAAATAGTTAAACAAGACAGAGGGATAGATTAAGACCTCTCAAGCCTCAGAAGGCTCAGCATCATTGTAAAGAGCTATAAATAGCTGAAAACTAAATGTAACAAAGATTCAACTTCTGGAGATTGTTCTACCTCTGTTCCTTCAAGATTCTCATCTACATTCTAGCAATATAAGCTTCTTTTACTATTATATGTTTAATGTCCATTCTATTTGTTGTTCTATACTTGCACTTGAATAGGTTATTCAGGTTTTCGGCTGTGTCTAATGCCAAATAACTGTCATCTTATCTTTGCATTGATAAATTAGATTTGCAAGTCTCATTTACTTCCTGTAGTTGGCCGTTCATATGTGTTTATGTATGCAATCTGTTGGTACAGCCATTATTCTCCATCTATCCATTGAATTTATAAATTATTGAGCATTAGTGGTCTAAAGCCTTGTATTAGTGAGAGTGTTCATACATGTCTTGAGTGAGAATAGAGCTAAAATGGTTATCTGACTTGATCCAAACATCATCGATTCCAATAGTTCTGTGAACAATATTGAAGATTATATGTTAGCAGGTATCTCTGAGCTACAACCTAGGAGATTTTCCTGGAGTGATAACACTTCCCTTAGCTGGAATCAGCTATCTCTAGAAATTTTGCAGTATTGTCCCTCAGCTTCCTAATCTACCTTGCATCCTGAAACTGCATAGAGGTATCCTCCCAGGACCCCATTCCGCAACAGTATCTTGCATCCCAAAACTGCGCAGTGTTGTCCCCAGCTGCCTATTCTATATTGCAACCTGAAACTATGCAAAGGTGTCCTATCATGACCCCATCCCAAAGCAGTGTCTTGCATTCAAAAACTAAGCAATGTTGTCCTCAGTTTTCCATTCTTCCTTACATCCAGAAACTACGCAGAGGTGTCCTCCCAGGACATCATCCCAATAGCAGTCACTACCCATTGAAACTGCGCAGATGTATCTCTCGATGACCACAGGGAAATATGACATGCTAGATGACTCTCAAGGATTTGAGGAGAAAGACCAAGGAACCTAGGTTATGATAGAATATTGGGACCGCATGAAAACTCCATCTGATGCATAACCCTCTAGAGGGTAAGTATGGTAAGTCAAGCACATCTTTTGGAATACATCTCTTAGTGTAACTTGAAGTGTTGTTGATCATTGTCATGCCATTTTGTCTTCAATGGCATGCCTGGTTGCAAACACTGAAATTCATTCCATGTGTTTCCTTTATGTGTCTTTCTCCCTATTGCTTGTTGAACTAGCGGTCGTCTTTTATCATATTGATTTCTTTGTCATGTTTATGATCTTGTTCTTGTTATTTTGAAGATTTGTCTTTGTGTGCATGAGTTGTCTTCACTCTGTGAACATCGTCCGCACTCACACACAAAGTTGGAAGCACAGTCACACAAGTGTCGTCGCGGTCGTTCGAAGGTCTATCTCAAGTGCCACACTTATCGCTCTTAGCTTTAAGATAGTCTCACTAAGCACATGTTTTTTCTTGTTGGTCTAGGTTGTCGTGTCATCAAAATATGCTAAGTGTATGATCACATTATCAGTCTGCAAAAATTCACTTCGAAACTTAGCCATTTTTCTGAAAATTTGTTTGACCGGACAACCTCCTTCAGTTGAACCTCGACTAAGTTGAACTACATAGTCTCATCCTCAGTGACCCTACTCGGGTTCCCAAAACTACAAAGTGCTTGAGGCTACCCTCCGAGTCAGCGGCACTATACAATCCTGGAAGTGAGCAGCATGTCCGCCTCCCAAAACTGTGCAGAAGTTGCCTCCAATCCTGATCCAAACTACACTTCCTATAAGATCAGTTATTAAGCCTCCCTCTGGATTGTCAGAAACTTGCACTGCACTGAGACCCGAGGTTGCACTTCTCTTCAAAACTGCGCAAACATGCCCAGTTGATTCCCCTGCTGCCTGCCCCACACTACCTTCAAAAACTGTGCAGAAATGATCAGCAAGGCCTCTGCTACCTTGCTCTACACTGTCTCCAGAAATTATGCATTCCTGTCCGGAAAGTCCTCTGCTGGCTTGCTTTGTACTACCTCAGGAAATTGTGCAGAATTCCTAGCTAGTCTCCCTGTGGCCTGTCTTGTCTTCCTCTTGCAAGCTACGCAGCATTTCCCCTACACTTTGCCTTTTATTCCTCCAAGGAACTACGCAAAACTAACCAACAATCCCTCTCCAGGCTTGTTCTACCTTCCCTTTATAAATTGCGGAGAAGTGCCAAGCATCCTTGCTCTGCCTGCCCCCTGGAAACTGCGCAGAATTGCCCAACAGTCCCTCTATAGCCTCGCTTTGTCCTCCCTCTAGAAATTGCGTAGAAATTGTCCCTTTCAAGGTCTCATCTAGCAACCAACATTGGTGAGTTTCACTGCCCGATTCTGCCTCCTAGTGATCAGTACATAGTTTTTCCCAGAAGTACAGGTTGTCCTCCTAGAATGCCTCCTTCAGGCCTAAGTTTCTCTCTGCGTTGTCTCAGTGAGTTTTCGTCCCTCCTTATCACCTAGAACACAAGAAAAATGCATCATGCTATACTAGGAGGTTTTGGATTTGATGGCATCCCATCATGAGTGGATTGTAGGATCATGTGCACCGATGGATCATTGTGAGACGATGAATGGGATGAAGAAGGATTGCACATGCTAAAATACGTACTTGGAGCTGGACGAACGAATGAAGCACATCAAGTAGCAAGAAAAAGAAACACATGCATGGAACCATCTTGCAAAGACCAAGACCATTAAATGCCCTGCAACACCAAGCTATGCAGAGGTGAAGACAAAGTACATCCAAGGACACATCCATCACTTAACATCACTGCAGCCTGACATGGACACCACAGTCAACTAGTACATGTCAACGATGTCATGTGGAGTTGTGTTATGAGTTTCCTCGGCCACTTCACTACTATGAGTCGTATCTATTGTAATCAAATGTAATGTAAAGTGAAATTCCAAGTGTCATTAATGGAATACATATAGTCATATGTAATGTAAATATTTATATGTAATGAAGTTGAAGAGTCATGAGGGTAGTCCAAGAGTCAAATGGGAATGTCAAGGGTCACCCCACCCTTTTCTATATATAGAACCTCATAACTCATAGAACAGGCTTTTGGGAGCCAAGATTTTGATAGGCATTTCTTAGAGGGGGCTTGAAGAGTATTTTGACAAGCCTTGGCATCTCCACAGTGTAGAGCAAGTACATCTCTTTAGAGGTGTAGGCGGTGTTGACTGTAACGTTCCACAATTGGAGCTAGTGGCTGTCATGGTTGTATGTGTGGATGGAACTTTCACTTTTATATAATATAACAGAGCCAACAAATCTTCATGCATATGTTATTATTGTAGTTCGACTATTTTGGTTACTTTAGCAATTTATGTTGTTTAACTTACGCATTTATGAATGAACTACTTTGTATATGATTGTATGAATCTTGTTGAAGTCGTGTTGTTAGTTTAACCCATCACTTTGGATTGTTGACTATTCTGTTTTCCAGCTTGTGATGTCATTCAACTCGTGTGTTCCTTTCAGGCTGCATACTATTACAGGCTTATAAAGGACACACTTCCTTTCCCCTTCTTGTGTTAGATCCTCCCCATGCATCTCTCTTGACTCACTACAAGGTCACACACTTTCTTCCGACAAAGATATCTTGCTTACCTCTGGGCGTTATCGTAGTCAAGGCATAGCTTTACTACCCACTACTGGGACTCCTACTCCAAACAGTCTGAGGTCTAGTTGGGACTGCTTACCAAGGAGATCCCTTGACATGTTGGTGGGTTCAACACCGTCAATAGTAAGCTAATGGATAAAATTTCCTTCTTAATGCAACTATAAATTCATTCCAAGAAGAAATAATTTTACCACTTTTCTTCAAATCTTCTTGAGTTCTCGCCTCGCACTAGATGAGGGATGCACTTTCAAAATGAAGAGAAGCAAGATGGATCATAGTGACATCATCATCAATCTTTTGAATTCTACAACAGACTTCAATTTTATGCGCCCAATTATCCAAATTTTTAGCATTTACTCCCCTATTTTACATAGGCTATTCAAACTTGACATAAAGCTTAAGAAAAGGAGACTTAGCATGTCCTTTTTGAGATGTAGTATGAGTATGTCTAGGCGATGAAGAAGGTGAGGATGGAGATGAAGATAGAGGTGAAGGAGGAGGTGGAGGTGGAGGCTTACTCCCATCAACACCATTACCTTTTGGTTGATTATAAATTTCTCCTTGAAACCTTGTTGTTCTCTCTTTGTACAACACTTCCACCATATCAGACATATCATAGAAAGCATTTCTAAAATCTCTCCCATCCTTAGACATCAGCGCATTTCTTCTTCATGTGCCATGACTGGTAGATTTTGTGGCCTCCTTGAACCAAATTTGAGGTTTGGTTCTTGAAGCACTCCTTCTCCTCTTCTTAATTTAGACCTTGTAATCATTCAAGAAAACACTTTCAAAAACTGTCAAACCTTCACAACAACCATGCTCTGATACCAAACTAATCTGAAATTAAATTTGAAGGTTTCATATATATTTTTGCAATCTAGTTTATCTCTTATGGGCAATGGATCAATTTTGCAAAATCACACAAAATACGTTAAATTTTGTAGATTTTAAAAATGAAAAACAGACAACAAGCAGCATCGCAAAACAATAATTTAATGACAGAGTTCACCCCTCCTAGGCTACTGATCCGAATTGGATCCATAAAGAATGATTAACAGAGCCATGGTTGTACCAGGTCGGGACAGACTTCAAAGGATTTAAAACAGCGATCAAGAACACCTCTAAACCAGTGGCAATGGCAGCGAGCGTGGAACGACAAGGGCCTCGGCCAAAGCGCGCTAACCGGGCCCATGGAGACTACGCAGGAGGCAAAATTAGCCCTTGGGAGGCCCGGATCGGGAAATAGAGGTAGTTTTTGATGCGCGATTAGCACATTTCTAGGCAAAAAACCTCAAATTGGAGAAGCCCCGAGCGCTCGGTCGCATGAGAGTCAGGAAAATCGTGGGATAAAAGGATAAGAGCTAACGGTGGGACCTACTCCAAAACTGGCGGTATTGATCGGGGGCGTCCATGGGCGGTAAGTAGTTTTGAAGGAAAATGAGTGATTCCACTCAGTGCCTGACACATGGCAAGCAGAGGAGAGAGGAAACCACCACTCATCACATGCTAACGGTTGAGCTAGTCAACCGCACGGGACGAGCGAATGGCGTCGAATCTAGGGGCTCCAGATCTAACGGCTGAGATTGCGCCCAATGGAGAAGATGGAATTGACGAGGGAATAAGCCACAATTTAGAAGAATTTGAAGTCTGAATTGACCACCACAGTGGCAAATGACTCATTCCATAACATAACTGAAGAAACGAACCGACGAGGCAAGCTGGCGCAGTTCGCAGGAGGACAAGTGGCCATCCCTGTGAGTCTGATGATGATGCCGAGAACAGGGAACTCCAAGCGTAGTTGTAAGCAGCTGAATCGATGCAGGCGGAAGAGGAAACGAACTACCATGAGCTCGAATGATTTAAAGCCATAAACAGAGAATAGAAAACACACACCTAGAGAGGAAGACAGAAACCAGAAAAGAGAAGAACCAGTGAAGCAAAAAGAAGAAAGAAGGCAGAGGGTCGAGCTAACCAAGGGTAGCATCGAGCACCAGAAAGCTTGAGAGATTCAAGCCATCCCTGAGAGGATCTGTCAGACTAGAGAGGTCAAAGAGTTGGCAAGGAAAAGAGTCTGTGTACTCTAGTGGCTTGGGGAATCCAAGAACCACCCTGCTAAGCCAATCTGTTTGAGGAAAATCATATTGAGCTCCTTCATTGTAATTCTATGCTTCAAGACACAATAAAAGAAGGCCACCATTGAGAGTTGGATCAGAGATGTAGCCCTGGAGGATAGGGTGATATCCTTATTAAATTATCGTGTTCTTGTATTTTCTTATTGTGTTTCTCTGTTGTTTTCCATTTCAAGTGTCTGTGTATTTGCAATATGATCGATCCGTTGCTTAAATAACATAGATACACACACCAACATATCAGTTTGTAATGCCTTCATTTAATAAATCTTTAACTCAGGTCACTCATAGGGTGATTTCAGATCAATTGGTATCAGAGCTCTAGGTTGTAAGGTTAGACAAGCTTGTGTTGGTTTAGTTGTTGAATGCTCACTAGATTAAAGCTCAAATTAGGAGAAGGAGAGTTGGTCGAAACTAATCCTGAAATTGGGAGAGTCTATCCTTGGAAGACAATGTCAGAGGAAGGTTCTATGGGGCCAGTCCCTCAATTCATAGAGAGTTCCCTAGCTATAAAATCTATGGTAGAAGAAATGTATAGGGACTTTAGAAAGCATAAGGATGAAGATTCATCAGGTTCTAAACAAGACAAAGAAGAAGATGAGTCTCATCCCCATGACCACTCAAAGGGAAAAGGGAAAGAGGAAAGCTTTCTCACACCTCCTAATAGCCCTGTGCATAATAAGAAAGCATATTTGATCAAGCTAGATGTTAAATTTGACTTACCTATATATGATGGAGAGCTAAATGCTGAAAAATTGGACAATTGGATTAGAAAAATTGATGTGTATTGCAGAGTGCAAAACATCGACTTAGACAAGAGAAAAATTCAGCTAGCAAGCCTACGCCTAGGAGGCACTGCCTTGGTTTGGTGGGAAGGCAGAACCCAAGCTGACATGAAAAGACATGGGAAGACTATCTATGTCTGGAGTGACTTTGTTTTTGCAATCAAGAAGTAGTTCTATCCATTGGCCTACATGCAACAAGCCATGATGAGTTGGAAAACTCTTCGGTAGTTGAAAGGGAAAAGTGTGCAAGGGTACACTCAAGAATTTAGAAAGAGATCATTGATTCTAGGGATCTCATTAGACTCACCAGAGACTCTTTTGAAGTACATTGGTGGTCTACACAGCTACATGAGGCATACCATCCTCATGTTTAATCCCACTAGTATAGATGAGGTATCTGTACAAGCTACTCATCTAGAAGCTAGAGGAAAGAATGGAAATCCAGAAGTTGGGGGACCATCCCAACCCACTGCAAGCAAGAGCAAGGAGAAAAGAAAGCAAAAGTGGA
The DNA here is from genome assembly GCA_031772625.1 of Pinus tabuliformis. Taxonomy (NCBI): domain Eukaryota; kingdom Viridiplantae; phylum Streptophyta; class Pinopsida; order Pinales; family Pinaceae; genus Pinus; species Pinus tabuliformis. The sequence goes on from CM062815.1 coordinate 879,045,400, forward strand.
AAGCAAGGAAGGCTAACACTACACAGAAAAGCAAAGCTTCATGCACTCACTATAAAAAGGAGGGGTATGATTATGAGCACTGTTGGATTCTGCATCCAGAGCTGAGACCTAAGAAGTCCAAGGGCAAGAAGAAGAAGATTGTTGTAGCTATTCAGAAAGACTTGGGTTCAGACTCGGGAGATGAAACAATCATTGCAGCCACATGTTTAAAAGGTAAGAATTATGAAGCATCTACTAGTAATTCTGCTCAAACTATTATTGATGAAGAACATGAGAGAAAAAGACATGAGCTTTTCCATATTTGAGTTATTTCCAAACATCAAAAGATTGATACTTTTTTTGATAGTGGCTCACAAGTAAATTTTATTTCTGAAGCAATTGTAAAGAAATTGGGATTAGCAACTACAGCTCACAAGAAACCATACCCATTAGGATGGTTGAATGATAAAGCACAACTACAAGTGACTAGACAGTGCAAACTCAAGTTTTCTTTTGGGTTAGCATTTGTAGATGAGGTTGAGTTAGACATAATTCCTTTGGATATATGTGGAATTTTTTTAGGAAGTCCTTACTTGTATGATAGAAAAGCCATTTTCTATAGAGCTAAGAACAAGTATCTACTTGTTAAAGACGAAATCGAATACTTTGTAAGAGCTTACAAGCTCATGAATAATTATACTCTCATAAATTCCGGGCAGATGAAAAGAATGATCGATTCATGCAAACAATTCTTACTAATGGTTGTAAAGGAAAAGAAACCTGGTAAAACCAATGTATTTGAGGGTTGTAATGCTAAGCAGCAAGCTGATATAGAAAAGATTGTTTCAGAGTATGATGTCTTGTTTCAGGAGCCTAAATATCTTCCACCCAAAAAGGAAATAGTACATGATATTATTTTGCAGCAAGATGTTCCATTGCCTAATATTGGAATGTATAGGTCATCTACTTTAGGGAATGTTGAAATCAAGAAGTAGGTGCAGCAGTTGCTTGAGAAGGGGTTCATCAGGCCTAGCACATTACCATGTGGGTCACCAATCATTTTGGTGAGAAAGAAAGATGGCTCATGGAGAATGTGCATAGACGACCGAACACTGAATAAGATAACAATCAAAAATCATTATCCCCTTCCTCGCATAGATGATCTTTTAGATCAATTGAAGGAAGCTGTTTATTTCACCAAGCTAGATTTGCATAGTGGATACCATCAGGTCAGAGTTGGAGAGCAAGATGCATCGAAGACTACTTTCAAAACCAAGCAGGGATTGTATGAGTGGTTGGTTATGCCTTTTGGCTTGACCAATGCCCCTGCTACTTTCATGAGATTAATGAATGATGTACTCAGGCCTTTTCTTGATGATTTCATTATTGTGTATCTGGATAACATTCTGATTTTTAGTAAAATGTGGGAAGAACACTTAAAGCATGTTAAGCAGACATTAGATGTTTTGAAAAGAGAAAAACTTTATGTTAAACTCTCAAAATGTGAATTTGGCAAAACATCTTTAAATTATTTGGGTCATATAGTAGGGGGTGGTGAATTGAAAATAGATCCCTCTAAAGTGGCAGTCATTGTAAACTGGCCTAAACCCAAGTCTACTACAGAAGTGAGAAGATTCTTAAGAGCAGCACAATATTGGAGGAAGTTCATTTCTAATTTTTCCTCAATTGTAGCTCCCTTACATGATTTGACAGGATTGAACAAGGTGTTTCAATGGGGAGGCAAACATCAGAAAGCCTTCGACACCTTGAAATAAAAGATTAGTACAGCATCTGTACTAGCACTACCTGATCTACAAAGATCGTTTGAGATCCAAATAGATGCCAATGACCATGCCATGGGAGCAGTGTTGACATAGCATGGTAAACCCATATGTTATCATTCGGAGACTTTTAATCCTGCAGTAGTTAACTATCCTACATATGATAAAGAATTGTATGCATTAGTTCAGAGTGTGAAAAAGTGGAAACATTACTTTATAGGCAAAGAGACAGTAATACATACTGATCATCAACCACTCCAATATCTACACTCCCAAACTAAGTTTCAGCAATCAAGACACTACAGATGGATGGGTTTTCTACAACACTTGCATTTAGTCATCAAATATAAAAAGGGCATACATAACAAAGTTGCAAACATGTTATGTACCCCATTATAAATGCATCTACTATACTTAAGCATAATTTTGTACTACATGAAAGCTACATTGAACAATATGCTCAAGATATATACTTTAAAGATGTCTATGCAACTTTGAGTCGAGGCAAGAGAGTAGAAGAATTGGATTATCATGTAAAGGACCGACTCTTATATCACTGTGGGAAACTCTGCATTCCACAAACTGAGAGAGTAAAGATAGTTATAGAAGCACACATTTCTCTGATATCAGGTCACTTTGGGGTAAGTAAAACAGTTGCACAACTGAAAATATTTTGTTATTGGCCAAAAATGAATAAGATAGTTTCTAGATATGTAAGAGGGTGTACTATGTCTACTAAAAGCAAGCCCAGCAATAGAATAGGCTTCTACACTCCATTACCAGTTCCTTCTCACCCTTGCGAAAGTGTTTCCATGGATTTTGTTGGAGGACTGCCTAAATATAGGAGAGGTCATGATTATCTATATGTGGTTGTGGATAGATTTAGCAAAATGTGTATTTTGATACCTTGTAATACATAGATTACAGCTGAAAAAACTGCAAAACTATTCTTTGAACATATATGGGTTCGTTTTGGATTACCCACTTCTATTGTATCTGATCGAGACACCCGATTTGTGGGGAAGTTTTGGTCAAGCCTGTGGGAGCTGATGGACACCCAATTGAAGAAAATAAGAACTTTTCATCCACAAACTGATGGCCAAACACAACAGGACAGTTATCTAGTTACACAGGGGATATTGTAGCAAACATCCTAAGCTTTGGGATGAACACTTATGTTATGTGCAGCATGCTTACAACAGAGCAAAACACTCTTCTACACAGAGATCTCCTTTTGAGACCTGTTTTGGTTTTATATAAAGGTCTCCTTTGGATTTTGTCTTTGGTAAAGATACCACAGTTGATGGACACAGTGATGTGGACAAGGCAACTAGGTTCATTGAACAGACCCAGGAGATCCACCAGGCAGTACAGGAACAACTGGAAAAGAGCCAAGCCAAATACAAGACAAGGCATGACAAGCATCGGATGGAGCATAGTTTTCAAGTTGGAGACCAGGTCTGGCTGTATATCAGCAAGGACAGGATGCAACGCGAAAGTAAAAAGCTAAAGCCTATCAGGTATGGACCTTTTAGGATACTTGAGAAGATTGATGAAAATGCTTTTCGCCTTGATCTACCAGCTTACACGCACATCTACTCAGTCATAAATGTAGATTTCTTGAGACTGTTTGAACCGTCGATGATTGACGATCCTGAAGAGCAAAGTCAATTGCCTTCTATTGATGACCTACTACCTGAATATCTTAATGAATTGCAGGAAGACACAGTGCTGGACAAGAAGGTGAGGACGACCCGCAGAGGAGATGTTGAGTACCTCAAAATTGGACACAAAGTTTCGAAGCTGAGCAGTGCAAAGTGGATTGAGATTGGGCAATTGATACAGCAGTACCCTCACTTAGTCGATGCTTGAAAGAAAACCAACTTTTGGTGGTCCAAAATCTTTTCAGTGGGAAGGTCGTGATCTGAATTGGATCCATAAAGAATGATTAATAGAGCCATGGTTGTACCAAGTCGGTACAGACTTCAAAGGATTTAAAATAGCAATCAAGAACACCTCTAAACCAGTGGCAATGGAAGCCAGTGTGGAACGACGAGCACCTCGACCAAAGCGCGCTGACCGAGACCCATGGAGACCGAGCGGGAGGCAAAATTAGCCCCCGGGCGGCCCAGATTGGGAAACAAAGGCAGTTTTTGATGCGTGATTAGCGCATCGCTGGGCAAAAAACCTCAAATTGGAGAAGCCCCGAGTGCTCGATCGCATGAGAGCCGGGAAAACTATGGGATAAAAGGCTAAGAGCTAACGGCGGGACCCGCTCCAAAACCAGTGGTATTGATCGGGGGCGTCCATGGGAGGTAAGCAGTTTTGAAGGAAAAGGAGCGATTCCACTCAGCGCCTAACGCGTGGCAAGCGGAGGAGAGAGCACACCGCCGCTCATCGCACACTAACGGTTGAGCTAGTCAACCGCGCGGGACGAGCGAATGGCGTCAGATCTGGGGGCTCCAGATCTAACAGCTGAGATCACGCCCGATGGAGAAGATAGAATTGACGAGGGAATAAGCTGCAATTTAGAAGAATTTGAAGTCTGAATTGACCGGCATGGTGGAAAATGACTCATTCCATAACGTAACTGAAGAAATGAACCGACGAGGCAAGCTGGCGCAGTTCGTAGGAAGACAAGTGGCCATCCCTGTGAGTCTGATGATGACACCGAGAGCAGGGAATTCCAAGTGCAGCTACAAGCAAGCGAATTGACAGAGGTGGAAGAGGAAACGAACCACCATGAGCTTGAATGATTTAAAGCCATAAACAAAGAATAGAAAACACACACCCAGAGAGGAAGACAAAAACCAGAAAAGAGAAGAACTAGTGAAGCAAAAAGCAAAAAGAAGGTAGAGGGTCAAGCTGACCAAGGGCAGCGTTGAGCACCAGAGAGCTTGAGAAATTCAAGCCATCCCTGAGAGGATCTGTCAGACCAGAGAGGTCAAAGAGCTGGCAAGGAAAAGAGTCTGTGTACTCCAGTGGCTTGGGGAAACCAAGAACCACCCTGCCAAGCCAATCTGTTTCAGGAAACTCATATTGAGCTCTCTCATTGTAATTCTATGCTTCAAGACACAATAAAAGAAGGCCAACACTGAGAGTTGGACCGGAGATGTAGCCCTAGAGGATAGGGTGAACTCCTTATTAAATTCTTGTGTTCTTGTATTTGCTTACTGTGTTTCTCTGTTGTTTTCCATTTCAAGTGTCTGTGTGTTTGCAATCTGATCGATCCGTTGCTTAAATAATACACACACACACCAACATATGAGTCTGTAATACCTTCATTTAATAAATCTTTAACTGAGGTCACTCATAGGGTGATTCTCAGATCAGCCACATCTCTAGTTCCAGCTTCTAATGTTTGCCCTTTAAATTATATTCTCAAATGTGCAATTACATCAACATACAATGCTCCAATTATGAAAATAACACTGCCATTATGTCCAGAACACCCAAAAACCTTTGTGTAGGATTTTCTTGGAATCAAAAAGGGTGAAAAATGGCCAAGTTAGAATTCCTTCTCCATTTCTATGCTAATTGTTCTCCAAATTCGTCCCTCTAACAAAATTGGCAATGAAATTTGGTATCACAGAATTGCAAGGTGAAAATTTCGCAAATCCAAGTGGTGCATTCGACTGACAAATCCCGTTGATTTTGGTGCAATTTTTTGAATGGTCATTTAGATAGTGCACCCCTTTTTCTTCACCCTCGAATCGGTCATATGACACATGTATGACCGTGGCGCACGATCCAAAGGCCAAACACCCCACGAGCCCCGCTCTTGGTCTCATGGTGGTGATAAAACCTTGGCTTGGGGCTTAACAACTGCACCCTTCTCCTACGTGCATGTTGGCGGTTCCATGACCTGCAGTGTGGCCTAGAGCCATTACCCTAGGTGATAATTGTTCACTCAAACCCCGAAGCCTTCGCCTTTGGTTCTAGGGTTACAACATGACTTGGGGATGGGCCAGTCAGGTGCACCTACCAGCCTGACCCTCTCCCCCAACAACCAAACCATGACCCTTTGAATATAACTCACCCACCATTCATAACAAGAATCGATGCATGGCTTTGTAGTAGAGTGGTGGAATTATGACTAGGACTTCGCAAGGTCGAATCCTGCAGGGTTGGTTGGTTCCCATAACAAAATTTTGGCCAATTAAATAGTTCCACGTGGCACCTCTCTATAGGGCCACATGTTAGATATTGATTGGGCCACGTGGTGACATGTGATTGCCTCAACCACAATCCTGTCAACCAATAGTTATGCACCTAGTGTCCTCACGGGATTGGCCCAGCTGATAATTCTACCACCCAGTCAGCCTACTAACGTCAACACCACATCATCATACATTCTGCCCAATCAACCCTACAAGTTGATTTTTTAATTGTTTGTCAAAAACTTTAGAACATGATAACTTCCTCATACAATATCGTATTGAGGCAATTCAAGTGTCATTGGAATCAAAACGAAAAGATCTACAATTTTGCGCTAATTTTGGGTGAATTTAAGCACTTTGATTTTAAATCATATTTTTGATCCCCTAGATCAACCCAGAAAAGGTTTTGTGAGATAAGCTTGCAAAACACCTTAAAATTAAATTGATTATCCAACATTTAATTTTTTCCTTAGGAAAATTACTTAATTAATGGGAATTAATTAAGGAAAGTTGAGAAATATCTAGAGACTCATATGGATTGAATCTAAGATGACATTAGTCATTGATGCGGATTAATCATTGTCATTGAAGCTCCAACAAGAGATTATAAGAGCATATTTATGGGATGAGGAGAAGACACAAGTGTGTGATGGCAGGAAAAGTTCCCTAACGTAAGGTTTGAAAACCTCAATAGAGCAGAACAAGATAATCAACAAAGAGCAGTCAAGCAAGCATGCCAAACCTATGAATTGCTAAATGTGTACTTGGAAACATACCCGGAGGTCCTATGCTTGATGATGTTCCTATAGGGTCCAAACCCTTTGTTTCCTACGGAATCAAACAGGCCTGCAATTCAATTCACAGAAGCATATAATTGATAGATAATTCAATGTGCATAAATAAAATATATGTTAGATCATCATATATAAACATACAAATTAATATTCATGAGACAATAACATATCAGGAAAAAGACATTAGCTTCTTTATTGATTAACAGCAATAGGTACAGGAAAGGTACAACTTGATCCAAGCCAAAGAATCGATGAAGCCTTCCTCCAGATCCAACCAACCCGAGCCATGAAGACAACCTCTCTAACAAATGCAAGGATATGTTATAAACATGATGAACATATTTGCAAAGAAACCAAGATTTCCATAGAGACTAGGAGTGCAGGAGGCACGGTGAAATCAAACTTGATCTGGGAGAAAAATGGGTATAATGTCGATAGCCCTTCTCTTATCTCTTTTAGGCCTACCCAAGGGGTGTATATATACCACTTGAAATTATTTAATTCAGTTGTGCTATGGCTCTTATAGGTGGGTTCCAGATAAAACCCATGAACCCCACCCAAAAAATAGCATATTATTTTTTTTTCATATTTTAAAAGGTATACGTGAATATGTAGTTATAGAATCCACGTATGTATGCGCTTTTGAATGGGCAGAGTCGCATATGGAATTCAAAACATTGTTTTTTAATATAAGATCAATTTTGCATGGGAAAATTTTTCCGAAGGCCATACAAGAGCATCAAGTCTACAGGAGTGCTAAATGATGTTATAACATATGCCCCCTAATATATTAGGTCATAAGGGGTACATGATGGCTGAAATATATTAATTATAGAGAGATGAGTCACCCGAGAACCCGAGAGGAGATCACTAGATTCCAACTCATCAAATACTTATGGAAGGAATCAGAAAGAAAACTCATGTTTGAGGTGGGAATACCCATGCTCATAAGTAATAAAGGATGCTTGATAATCAAGTATAAAGCGGATCTAGAATGTATACATAAGTGAACAGAAGGATTTGTAGAATACATAATGGATCATCAAGTCACTGCTGCAGAAGAACATTCGATCAATGATGAAAGAAGATTGTTTGATCAATGATGTTGAATAATTGATCCTCATAAAAGTACCAAGTCATATAGGTGGAATAGTGGTACTACATAAACTCGGGTGCCAACATATAGGATTTTTTTGGAAGGATTGCAACATATAAGGGTGGTAGATGTCACTAGTAGAAAACTAACGGAGTTGTCAAGTGAACCAAAATGCTGACACAACCCAAGGTCTTCACCGACCGCAAATGGTACATTTCTACATTATGGGAATAAATGAGTTAAATTCGAACATAAGGGAAAGCACTCAGTCAAATACCCATGATATTGATCTTGAGCACAAGTTCACCTATCAATGATGTAAATAGGGCTAGGATGTGACTCTAGGTCTACTCTTCGAGAATTTTTTCGAAGATGATAACGGAAAACCCGCCAATAAGAAGTGAATGGGGACCTCCTTAACCATCATGAGTGAAGGACCAAATAGTTGATGTGATACTGAAGATAACTTGATAGCCTGGGTATGGCCAACAAAAATAAGTCAAGAGACATCATAGAATGGTCAACAACAAGTTTACTTCCATTGAACAAAATCACGACTCAATGTGACTTTATGGAAGCATAAAATAACTTTGTATAAGTTTGCAATGTAGGAGGAATTAACAAACTCTCCATATGATTGGAAGAGATAACCAACTAGAGGAGGACTGACTCACAAACAAGGTTATGGCTTCCCTAAAGCCAGACTAAGTCCCATCCCAATGGAGGAAAGACTCATTTTAAGTGCTTTGTTCAAGGGTGACACAACTGACTCTAGTTGCCATGAAATGATGAAGAAATTGTCTCATTCACACTCTTTTTGGAATATTTGTTTTTTTTCTTTTTTCTTTTTCATATTTAAAGCCTGAAAAAGAATAAAATAATGCCTATAGTACAATGCAAAGAATCAGTGTCAAGGGAAAGTGCACTAGTTCCTAGGATTGGAATAATCCTATTCTCAAAGCAAGGTGGTGGATGTTGGTCATCAACACTTGGGGGATGTTCTCTCCATGGAAAAATAGGTGTCAAGTCGCCAAAGCTAATGAATGCATGGTTTGAACTTAAAAAAGGTCATGGTCAAAATTGGCTTATACACGAATCCAAATGAAGCCAGTTTAAGGCCAAAAGAGGTACAACTATTCAAAATGAAATGCAGCAGTACAACTTAACGCATGGGATCCTCTAGGGTATAAGGCCATAAAATAGTGAAGAAAAAGATGAATGAGGCTTCAACGCAAATTCATGGCGAGAGTAAAGAGGACTCTCGAGTGTACACAATACTTGTAGCATGGGCAACATATGTCAGTGTGGATCTAACTAGGAAGCCCATGGAAGGAAAGGATCTACCACTATGTTATGACTTTACAATACGGTGAGTGAAAGTGGTTAAAAATAGCAACATAATGGGGTCAACCCTATGGAAAAATATCGTAGTATGAGGTAAACATGCATATTGCAATGGAAAAGAGATATGTCTTAACCTATATGCCAATTTAGAAAATGATACCTGCCACGATAGGTCAACGATCATGGCGTCCAAGTAGCAGAAAAACATCACTAAGTCTTCATTACCCTGAAAAAAAATAACCTCTTCCAACACTTCAAGCAAAAAGTCAAAATTTCATAAAATTCTAACAATAAAAAGATTGAACTTTAGAAAAGTGGGTTTTAAAAATTTGGTTATATAAGAAATTTTTAAACTCACCCAAACTAATTTTTACCATGCAAGTGTTGAGAAGAGGGCTCTTGGCAAAAACTTGGGAAAACTGAATTGATCAAATCCACCAACAAATTCATCTAATACGGTCCCCAAGTAATTCCAACCCTTAAACTTGTCCATTTGATTTTAGATTTCAAACCGAATTTAGGGAGATATTTTAATTTTTAAATGATGCTCAGCGTGTACGTGGGTCGAAAACTTGAAAATCATGTATATAAATCCCTATACGTGATTTTTCAAAAGAAAAGTCGTTTATGTACGTGATTGTTTTTTACAAAAGTAGCACGTGACTGTTTTTTACAAAAGTAGCATACATGCAAAGAAAAATGAAAATCATAATTTCTAATGGATAAGATATTTCAATTTTGTAGGATGTCAATCATTTGGAGAGAGAGAGAGAGAGAGAGAGAGCATACTGATGTGGATAATTCAGTTTTAGAGGATCAAGAATTGTTGGATGCATTGAAAAATTGCGGGTTACTTAAATTCTTCATGATGCCCAACACGAAAACACAGATTGGATTGCTAGAGTTGTTAGTTTATTATTGGGACCCAGAGTAGAGATTATTAATTATAGATCAATATGCCTTTACAGATTGAAATAGAGGATATTTACTTCATAATAGGTATTTCCCGAAGGGGTGAAGCAGTTGACCTGAAAGGAAGGGCTCGTGGAGGCCTTAACATTGAAGATTATATACCGTATATTGTGCACTAGATACTGACAAGGTTGGATCAGAGGTTCTAACCAAATAAATCACTAACTTGCCAATAAAAATCATCCTCTTTACTATTTCCAAGTTAGCAGGTTCAGCCTTACTACATTAGGCTTCACGACCTGCTATGTTCTTAGCGGTAGAATTCCTAAGTCCAATTTTCTATGATTAGTGCACAGAGCTCTTGATCAACATGAAGAAACAGTTGACTTCAGCCAAACAGGATAAGGCGAAGAACTTTGGATATGGCGGCATTTTTTGCTAATTTTTCTTTGAGCGGATTCCGGAGCTACGACCTAGAGTAGTCCCTGCCATTGACAGTCCTAGTGATCCCAAGATGGCCAGATGGGTGGATCTAATGTAGTGACTTGGCGGAGGTGAAGTCATTCGAATGGCCTTTGATGACGAGTTCTTTCACTGGTGGGAGTAACAAGTCATGGCCATAGGTTGTTAGAAAATTATATATTACAGAGCAATGGAACACATAAAATATTGCAGAAATATAAACACAAAAAATGCATAAAATGAGAGAGACATAGATATACGTGTTTCACCCAATTTGGACTACGTCCATGGAGAAAAAACCAGTCCTTCCTTTTATATTATCCAACAAAATGAAGAGATACAACATATAGAAGATTGGTTGTAATTACCTCTTCGCTCTCACACATTCTCCTCTATCTTTCTTGCTCAGAAAACACACCTACATAGACGCAATACAATTCCATCATATATAGTGAAGGGTTTCCTTCTAGGGAAAAACCCGTAAATTAAACATAATTTCTACCGTCATATTGCCGCCTAATGAACGGCCCAAATTGGCTACGAAATTACAACATTTTACAAGGCAATTTCGCCCCCCCGGACCCCCCTGACGGCGCACATAAACGGGCGGTGTTTCCGCCACATTACGAAATGGGGTCCAATGTGGCAATGCCTCTGAATAAACAAGATAATCAGGCTCCACACCCAACATAGGTGACTACCACTATGCAGGTGTAGATTTCTGAGAGGACCCGAATCTAGCACTGTCAGCCGGAGCTGCATGGGGTGACATTGGTAAAAAAAAAAATTAACTTATTCAATTTTTTTTGGATTTTTAAAATTAATCTCAATAAATTCAAAATATTTTTCCGTGAAACAAAAATATTACAATATTAAATGATCATGATACAAATATTGGACCAGTTAGACCTGAGGGTCTACCGAAGTATAGGCATCGCAGCAGAGACGTGAAGAGAGAAGCAAATGATTCTATGAGAGTTCTTAATATTATTTAGAGGAACTTACAGAGTCTGACTCGCCAAATTCCCATGGAAATAGTAGAGGATCTCCCTGAGGCTATATGGAGACGAATGGTTGGAGTACCACGAGAGTGGGTGCGGCTCTTTCAACGAGTGGAAAATTCCATCATCTTCTTCCAAAATGCTCACCCAGGGTAGGGCCTGCAACCTTATATTTTTAGATGACTAATATTTTTTTATATATGGACATGATCAGGATTAAGCCCTAATTTTGTAGGACATTTGTCCACATTTTGTACTATTTTGACATACTCTATTTATCTAGATACAGATATTTCGTGATGATTAAACCATTTATACAAATCATTTTGTGAAATTTTCATTTAATGTGATGAATGATTAATATGCCAATCCTATTCTTTATTAGCTATAAAATCAGAAAATGCATTATTTGACCGTGGAATATGAATGAAAGTAATAAAAGTCAATGACTTTTGCAATAATCTCACTCTCAAAAATTCGTGATTTAATAAAGGATACATCACACGATAAATGTTATTTATTTGAGACACAACCAGTTGTGAATCCAAATAAACCATTAATGATTCAATACCACAAGATATTGCTTCAGATAGTTAATTAATAATGGCATTGTATTCAGCCATGTTATTAGAAGTAGGACCAATACATATGCCTTTTGAGACTAGCAACTGACCAGATGGATAACATATTACCCAAATAGTGGAAGCTAAATTTTGAGTATGTCTACTAGCACCATCAGTGAATCCTAAATACACCAAATCACCCATCGAAACCTGCCAAAGTAGATCAAAAATATCATCATCGCCATGAGACCCATAGAAAAAAATAAAATACTATGTACACTATTTACAAAACAAAGCAAATACTAGGCAAGAACCTAGGCATAATACTTCTTGTGATAAAGACCATTTCTATGCTCCAAAAACACATTTTCCTCAAAGTCAACCAATTTATATGCACCCTTCTTTAAGACCCTTTTAACGATATAAGGACCATGCCACACAGGTTTAAATTTTTATGCCCCTAAGGTGTCTTTATCTTGGTCATAGACCAAAATAAGGTCACCTTGAGAGAAAACCCTAGGTCGTATAGTCTTGTCATACTAGATTTTTACTCTTTTCTTATGAGCTCCGTTCATTGTGTCTGCATCCCGACACTTCTCATCGAGATGTTACAAATGAATGAGGCATTCTTCAAGACTTGAAGAGTATGGAAGAATTTGTACTTCTAGTTTGAGAGATGGAATTTCACATTCTACGGGCTAAATATATTCCAACCCATAAATCAGCAAAAAAAGAGTAAAACTTGTAGTAGTCTTAACAGACATTTGGTATGCCCAAACTGCAGGATATCGCATGATGTGCCAGTTGGACTTGGCTTGATTGATCGTCCTTTGTAGGATGGTCTTAAGGGATTACTTGTCCATTTTCTTGAGGACAATAAGGAGATGAATGCTCTTGTCAAAATCCCAACTTCAAAGCCAACTCAGACATCATCTTATTCTAGAAGTGACTGCCATGATCAATGACAATCTCTTTAGGAATACTGAAGCGTGAAATGATTTTATTGAATAGGAAAAGAGTTGTTGCCTCACCATCATTATTAAAATTAGGCATAGCTTCGACCCACTTGATTAAGTATTCTACTACTACGATGATATGCTTGTGGCCCTTAGGCGAAACTGGCTTACAAGTAGTAAAATCAATACCCCACTTCGTAAATGGACCGATGGTGACAACAGGAAAAAAATGGAGTTGGATGTGCATGAATTTTCTGAGTATAAAATTGATAAGGATGGCATTTCTTGACCGCTTCAATACAATCTTTGAAAATCAAGGGCCAGAAATAACCTACACGCAAGATTTTTTGGGTTATAGAAAGCCCAGATAGATGACCTCCATAAGCTCCATTATGGCAGTCATTCAAAATTGACTCATATTCTTCTAAGTTTAAACAATGTCTAAGGATTGATTCAATCCCTTGACGATATAGAGTATCACCAATGATAAGATAATTTTTAGCTAGGTGACGCAATTTCCGACGTTCATCCTTAGAAAAATACTAAGGGAACTTTGAAGTCTAGAGATATATAATGATATCTCTATACCAAGGATCTTGTGAAGAGATGAGAAAAATATGCTCATCAGGAAATGATTCTTCATAAACAACATCTCCTTCACAAGGCAATTCCAAGATCAATTTCGCAAAGACCAAAGATTTATTTGACTTAGCTTACATAAACTCAAGATCACACTCTTGCAAAATGAAAGTCCATTTATTATATTTTCCCCCAATCATTTTCCTATTAACACCAAATTGAAATGGGTTGACATCATCCAATACAAAGGTTTTTCTGACCAGAATGTAATGACAGAGTCATTGGATAGCATGAACAACTTCCAAAGCCAATTTCTGAACATGAGAGTATGTAAATTCAGGACCAACTAAGCCACATCTTAGATAATAAATCACATGCTCCTTAATGGCATTGTCTTCCAGAACCAGAACCATAACAATGGTTGATTCCGTAGTTGCAACATACAAGAGGAAATCTCTGCTATAATCAGGAGGACTCAGAAGAGGAGCAGAGGTGAATGCCTTTTTCAAAGCATCGAAAGAGTGTTGAGTGAAGCCATCCCAAATGAATGGAACTCCTTTCTTGAGTAAACGCATAAACCCTTTTGTGATCTCAGCGCAATCCATGATAAATATCCTTAAAAAAATTTAGTTGACAGATACTCGATGGGGGAGGTAACTGAAGTATTGCCTCAACCTTGAAGGGGTCTACACGAATCACTTCAATAGACACGATGAATCCCAATAATCGATCAGATGTAATTGTGAAAACACACTTATTTGGGTTCAACTGGATTTTGTAATAATGACATCTTTCAAAGACTAAACAAACGTGTTTTGGATGTTTCGCTCTCTTGCGAGAGCGAGCAGCTAAATCATACAAATATGCTTGATGTCATGGAAAGCGTAGGACATGGCCCAATGAAAGGTAGCCCCAACTGTATTTAGGCCAAAAGGCATTTTCTTATATGCAAACGTGCCCCAGGGGCAAATAAATGTTGTCTTATGTTGGTCCTCAGGACGAATTGTTATTTTTTTATATCCAGAGAATCTGTCCATGAAGGAAAATATTTCAACACACTCATTGATGATCTGATCGATAAACAGAGTGGGGAAATTATCTTTAGGACAAGATTTATTCAAATCCATAAAATCGATTCACATGTGGATCGTTCCTTGATTTTTATCAATAAGGACTAGCTTTGAAACCCATTAGGTCAAAGGAACAGGGTAGATGAAACCTGCCCTAAGAAGCTTCTCTACCTCATCCTTAATAGTTGCATCTTTCCTAGGATTAACCAGTCAAATATTTTTCTGTATAGGATTTGCATTTTTGTAGGTCTTGATCTCATGTTGAACTATCGAAGGATCGATTCTAGACATTTCTTCATAAGACCAAATGAATACATCTCGAAACTCTTTAAAGAGATCAGTATAAATTTTGATTTCTTTAGGGGAACATTGATCTCCAATGAAGATATTCTCAATAACATTAGGATTCTTGGAAATGTTCACCGGAATGGTTTCCAAAATACTATAGATGTTACCTTCGGCATAAATATGTGATGGAGCCAAAGGGTTATGAACATTTCTACTAGAGGAAGGACTAGACAAGTTTGATTCAACCTCACGCAAATCAGGGAGAAAATAGGACCGATGATGCAAGTCATCCCACTGTCTTTCTACACCAATCATTGCTTCTATAATTGTTGCATCAGATAGTAAAAAATATCAAAGCAATCCATAGCTGCAGTAGAACCAATTGTCCAGACCGGAGCCACATCCCCATCTTCATCCTTTGATGGGAGAGGGATGGGATCAGAATTGACATAATTCACAATAGATTGATACACAATTTATGATACAAATATTGGATAAGCCATTCCACCTACTTTCCCGTATTCTAATGTGGCAGTGGGAGGAGGCAAGGGTCAAGGATCATAAAATTAATGAGTTATGAAGGAACCATGTCGAGGAACGATCCTAGAAGATGAAATGGCATTGACATGAGCAATAGGAGATGGAATATCAAAAGTTCCCATCAAAGAAGAATACATTCCAACTCCTAAATTCTCAAAAGGCTACTTGGTATTATTTACCAAGGGAACAATAGAGTCAGGAGATGCGTTGGGGTCGTTAGCAAAAGAAGCTAACTGATCAAGCGTAAAAATTATCCCTTCATGAGGGAAGCATAGGATGTGAAATAAAGATGAGATAATGGCATCCATTGTGTAAACCCAGTTTCAACCCACAAAATATTGTAATCGATATTAGCATCTTCTATCTCTACTTCCACATTAGCAACCTTGCCCCCTACACAAATAGGGAAGGCAGGTAGAATCCCATGAGGCCTATGAGAATGGTCATCTAATGTAGTTAAGAGAGTAGGAGAAGGAATAGATTCAGGTGACCGAATATCCTTCCAACATGACATAGACATGACGCATGTGGAAGCCCCTTCTTCAACTACACTTTGAAGGATGGTCTTCTTCTGATATGTAGATTTAATCTGGAAATCCATGTAATGAGGGAGTCTAGTCTTAACATTTGACATATCAAATGTGACTACCATATAATTCTTTAGGTCTACTGCTCTGATCGTAGTGAGAAAAGAGCTCCTTTGTGCAGGACATGATTGGAGTACCTTCAACACCAACATGGCATAGGGGCTTTGAGCTAAATCTTCAACAATAGAGTAGTTTTGAGAAGCCCTCTCATTGGGATTATAGGTCAAATGTTTTGAGGATACTTTCAACATCCAAGGTATAGGCTCTACTGCGGGTCTCTCAATATGTTTAGGTTCTGAAGTATCAGAAGAATTTTTAGCTTTAGAAGGATATTCCTCAACATAATCATGAGCTCTCATTGAAATATCAACGTGAGACATAACCATATATACATTTGATGTAAATTCCCCATCCTAGTTTCCCCCTGCAGGGGTTCCAACACTAGCATTCGTGCTAGCAAATAATTGTTTCCCTTGAGGAAAAGGGTTGGTAAGCACAACCTGGGAACTAGAAGAACCTTGTTGAGCTAAAAAGCGTTGAGCATCCTGAATCTTGGGGAAAATATGGGTAAGGTGATCCCCACTACATAACTTACATGGGAACTTAACCTTATTCTTATATTCCTTTTTTCCCTCACCAGTGTCATCATTGGGTTTATTAGCATTTCCCTTCCCTCCCTTATATTTTTTCTTCCCACATCCCTTCTTCTTCCCATTTGATTGTTGATTTCCTTTGGGATTTGAGGACTAGACAACATTAACTGCTAAAGGTTGAGAAGGAGAAGATACAGACAGTGTAGTTTGTGTTGTAGAAGCAAATTGTAAAGACAATTGTTGTAATTGGTTCAATAAACTAGCCGCATTTCTATCAATCGACCTTATAACACTGTCGGCATGGGCACCCTCTTTTGGTTTGCGAGGTCAATTTTCGACCTAGGAGCATTAGGAAAAGGAGAAAGCCCTTGATAAAGATTCCATGCACTAGATAAAGCAGGAAAAACTTGTGAAGTACCAACAGTAAGGAAGGGCATACTCCCTGTGAAGTAGGAAATGTTCCCTCTGCAGACAGAGGCAACCCCTCTAGCCCTAGAGTGGGTCTAGTCATAGCAAAACAAAACAACAATCAATTTCCTTCAACAGTCATTTTTGAAAGCCTACCTCAAACTGGTGTTCAATGAAGCTTTCATTGCGCCGCTCTAGCTATCGTTTCCTTCTCCTCAATGAGAAATCAACCTAAAACAACACAAGAGAACAACAGAACACGTAATCACGAACAACAATGATCTATTTACTTACAGAGTTAAGGAACCGTAAGCTATCAAGTACATTTTACACAAGACATAGGAAACCATCATTGATTGTATTAAAATAAATCAAAATCAAAGCTTACAACCAATTCTTGACGTCGCAATCCTTCTCGGAGGGTCCAGTCGGTATGTTTCTTCAAGCACTCACTCTCGAGAATGGATCTCCCAAATGGATGATAACTCTCTCTCACACTCACAAGCTCTACTACAAAGCTAAGGCAATCCACAACCAATTGCTAAACTATCAACAATTCACACTGCAAACTCACACCAAAGCTAGCTAATTTTCTTCAATCCAAAAACCAAGAACTAGCTAATCATAGCAATGGGGAATGCTTTTATAGGAGGAGGAGCCTCCATGAAATGAGGGAGAGGGAGCTTATCCTCAAGGGATGTTTCTCAAAAGACGGAACTACCATCCCAGAGGAGGAAAGGTGAACTCCTTTGACCCAAAAACTAGCTCTAGAATCACCCAGAAGCATTCTATTTGAACTAATTCACCATATCTGGATCGTCGCAAGTTATACACTAGGGCTCAGCAATGACGTCACAAGGAAGCATTACATCCAAAAAAATTGTCGCAAGAATAATCTTGAGTACTTGTGCTGAGTCTTAAAATTTGACCATCACAGGAAACTAATGTACCCCCGCAACGACAATGCGACCTTTTAGTTCAACACAGAGAATCGTCGCAAGAATAATGATGCTTACTCGTGACAATGCAAAAACATAGGTAAAAGGGTCAATCTTCATGATTAAAGAGAACTTTCTTGATCTTCTTAAATGAGTGGGAAGATATGGACATATTTATGTGATGTATGACACAACGAAGATGTCGCTCGGGGAGTGAGATGAGGCTAGTGACAAATTACTGTGTAACAGATGCCCCCTAAAGCATGAAGCCCAAGAGAGTGGGATGGGTGAAATGCTTTGTGAAATCATAACCGAACCAGAACACCATCGTGGAGAACCTGCAGGCGCAAGTACAACTGATATCTCTGGTAGTGAAATACATGTAGTCTAGGCATGGCCGCAGCCATCCAAAAGACATATCATGTTTGGTCTATAGTATGGATGCAGCCACCCAGTCGATAATACCATATATAGAGATAGAGGTATGGTTGCAACCATCCAAAAAGACTTAGGTATGGTCGCAGCCATCCAATCAAAGAGTCATGTATGTAATCACGAACCAATCCATGCAACCCGAACATATTTAATCTTAGTCTGGGGTCTTGAAACCCAACCGATCATAGTACAATTTCTAACATGCGAACAGTTGTGTTGAAGTCGAGCATGGTAGAAAGTCACTTGATTACCGGTCAATAATGTAAACCGTTAACAAGCATGAGAGAAACCACTAGTAATGTCAATGGTTCTCAACGTACTGCCAATACAACCATAAAGTGTGAAGAATGATCTGGAGTCGAACACTCGTGGAATCACCCGATCGAAGACCAATGATGTAAGTCCATCGTTGAGCGCGAAGAACTTGCCATTGAGGCATGCAAGCTCCAAGGTATCGAAAGGAATCTCTAGATCGACTTCCTGGATAATGAGTTGGTGTCGACAGGAAGCGACCCATCGCAAGAGGGCCATAATGTTTCCCCCATCAATGACACGAGACAAGGAACAAGAGGAAGATGGTGAAACAGAGAATCAGAGGAGGAGGTAAGGGTGCAAACTACAGAAGGATTATACTCTTGAACATATCGGCGACATGACTTCGAAAGGCGGTAGCATTTTGGTACCAAGGGATCGGAGGTCAGATGGAGATGGCAAGGATCAAATGGAAAGAGGAAAAATGGGAAACCCAAACCCCGGAAGGCCAATGACGATGTGAGGATGTCCCAAACCTGGCGAGAAGCAAAAGATTTTGTGGTATACTCGTTTCAGTAACTTCACTTGCTCACATATAGCTCTATGTTTAGCAAGGCACATATGCTATGATTCAATATCGCTTGATTTATATGCGTAATTCTGGCTCACTCATTTCACAGAAACATCACATCTATAATTATAGTGGCTTATATTTTTGTGAATGATGATGGTATGCTCGTTGGTCCGCATATATTACTCCTATAGCATTGCATTGCATTGCATCACTGCTTCTTATCTTTTTGTCTTAGTGAATGTAAGTCAGTTTCAGATTGTTCATCATAGTAGTGGCAAAATTTCAAGGAAAATCTACAATCATCTTTAAGTTATTGTTACTTGCCAATGTTCAGGTGGGGGATGCGCTTCCTCGCTCCCCCATGCTCTCGACACGGGGAAACGTTTCTCCACATCCCCTTTTTTGGAAAAACTCGAAGGGGACGTTTTTTTGGTGACAAAACACATCTCTCTTGTTGGGGGGATGGGGAGACGCAAGAGGGATGCCTAGGTATCCCTCCAAATTTTTTCGCTTATTAAAAAAAATGAAAAATGAAAACTTTAAAACATTTCTCATTAACCCTATGATTTTACCTTGCCATTTGACTTTTTCCCTCTGCCGCCATTTGACATTTTACCTTGCCGCTCGATGTTCAAGAGTGACTAGCTGCCGTAAGTAACCAAAGACGATTTCCAAATTTTTCCCCCACCATTGCTGGCAAGTACCCCAATTATTTTTGAAAGACAAGCTTGAAGGGGATAGCATATGCTTGCGATATAAGTTCGTCCTTTGGACAAATCCAACCTAATAGAATTTTAACAAGCCCTAAGGAGGAGAAGCTCGAGTCTCATCATGGTGATGAGTCCAATGTCATCAGGGTTTAACGAGTCTAACATAGGCAAAACTCAAAGTCTTTTTCTTGTTTAGAGAGTTTGAAAAATACATGGAAAAGAAAACTCGAAGGGGGCCCTTTTTCGTAAATTTGTGTCCCTCGAGCCCGAAAAAGTAGAAAACAATACTCGAGAGAACCACTTGACCATTTTGATCAAGGAGTACTTTTCGTAATTAGTGTTCCCGATCCGAAAAAGTAAAAAATGATCAGAGACACGATGTTTCATAACCAAAAACGAGCTTGAAACGACAAAAGCCCGACCATCTTTTCGCGTTTATACAATCGGAAAAGAGTTGAAAGTGGACCGCCTTTTTATTCCATTTAACAAGTCAAAAGGGAAAAACTTGGCAATCTTTTCATCTTTAATAAGTCGGAAAAGAGCTTAAAGAAGACTTGTGGAAAATTTCACAATATGGACCAAGCATGTATTAACCGTTAAATGTATCTATCGCCCCTGTTTCTGCACAGAAAAACAAAATATAAGATCCATTCAACAAAAATATGCATCGTAATATTGAAAAATTAGGTCAAAACCCTAAAACCATAGGTAAAAATCAAAACATGTTGTAAAACCCTAAGTCCTATAGTTTAAAAACCCTAAAATTGTGAAAAATATCTATATAAAGACCCATGGTAAATCATTTTTACATTGTGTTTTGAGTTTTAACCTTTGGTAATTTTTTAACTACGTACCTGTGCGATCTTTGGAGCTCAATTCCGTCACCTGTGATCAACCATTTCACGTGAGACTTTCACCAAGTAAGTACATCAATCTCATCCCTGCATTTTAATTGTTTTTAAGTCGAATTTCATGCACTTTGGGTGGATTTGGGAGTATTTTTGGTTTCAAATCTACGCCTCGGTTGTCGCAGAAGTCTTGCACGGGTTCGCGATGATCTAGGATTTTACACACACCACAATTGGCATCATCGCAGGAAACACGTGTACCCCTGCGACAATCCGACAAAAAATGAACTATGAAATTAAACCTTCGCAAATGTTTTAAAAACAGCCGCGACGGCGCCGCAAACATGAAATTTTCATTTTTAACAGCATTTCAAACCAAGAAAGCGGCTCAAAACAATTCTAATTAATTGCCATTTGCTTATGCAGGGTGCAAAAATGGTGTATGCGTGGAAGGAGTGAACGCATGACATTGATGATGAAAGAGGATTTAATGACCCACAATGTAGAAGAGCCTTGTAGAACTGGGGGTTACTAAATTTTTTCCTCACACCTTCTCTTCGGGCACAACTAGATTCACTCGAGTTCTTGATTCACTTGTGGAACCCAATGGAGGGCAAGTTTATCATTCGGGGTCAGGAGATTGAGTTCGATGCGACCAACATATATTTCCTAACAGGCTTAGCTCGTCAAGGTGAGAGACCTCGAATGGAGGGTATGCAGGTTGTCGGAGAGACTCTCGACATGCTGATTGAACGAGCATTCCCAGGGGCACGCAAGTCACCCACCAATGGGAAACTGCAGATCCCAACCGTGGAGGACTTGACACTACGTGTCTTACTATTTACGATCACGAGAGTAGCAGGCTCTCAAGCACAGCCTGAGGCGACTAAGACTCAACTACAGTTGGCTCTAGATTGCCTTAACCTGACCATGCATGACTGGGCCAAGGCAGTGTCCCTAAACATGAAGAGACAGTTGAGAAAGTGTCGACGTGGGAGACCAAACAGTTTGGATATGGGTCCATCCTGGTACCGCTCATGCTGGAGCGGGTACCACTACTTCAGCTGCAGGACATGGATGTTTCATTTCCAGGACCGCGAGAGACCCGTATCACCAGATGGGCACATGTGATGCCACGAGGAGGTGGCGGTCGGCCAGTCTCATGGGGAGCACTCTTCATGGAGTGGCTAGATCGACAGCAGGTTTTCGTTGATGATTGGCCCTATGTGGGCATAGACTTCTGAGGAGACCCTGACATGCTGCTCCCGCACGGCGAGCAATGGGACGAGAGAGGTAACACACTTGGTTAACCACCACACTATTTATATGTTTTTGCTTTTATAATATTTTTTGGATTTTTAAATGTATATGTCTTAATAATTGTGTTCATTTTTTGTAGATGTGGGACCTGAAAGACCTGTGGGTCTCTCTCCTACAGCACAGAGGGAGGAGAATAGAGAGTTTGCCCTACCACCCCTAGGTGGTAATGCAAAGGAGGAGATAGCCCAGAACCTCGAGGGTTTGATAGAGGGGGTCCCAGACTACAGGAGGCTCGAGGAGGTCCCACGAGAGTACTAGAGACATACTGCTGGTATATCACCCAGGGTCCACAGACTACTTAGACGAGTAGTGCAGGCAGTGGTCTGCTATAGGGAGAAAGACCCGCCACTATAGACGCCTAGGTTTCTTTTCTACTATTTTGAGAGACATGTGTCTCAAATGTATCATGAACATATACCCTATTTTATGGCATACACATTATTTTTTGAGAACCTCGGTGCGCCACACAATATATATATGCTATCTATGGTTTATTACTATGTCTGAATACTTGCATACAATGTTTGTTTATAAATTGCGTAAATGTCTGTCTAATACATGATTAGCCAATGCATCAGTTAACGTGTTTAATCTTCTAGGGATGTGTTGATATGTGATAAAATCAAAATTTGTTTCCAACAAGCGAACACGCAAATACAACCTTAAAATTTGAGGGTTTTTGACGGAATAATGCCTGTTAAGTTGAAGAACAACAAGTCGAGAGTCCAAATTCACAATCAATGCACGAATATCGAGGTTAATAGCCTCAGTCAACAGTTCAATGATAGTGCTATATTCAGTGACATTGTTTGTGGTACACCCTAGACAAACACCTTGAAGGTCTACTAACTCACTATGAGGATCGTAGATCACCCATGCCTTGAAGGAGGGATTCTAGGTACTGCGACAGGCACCATCAGTGAAACCGATATAAGGTGCACCAGACATCTGCACAAGAAGTAAAAAGATGTAATAAGCGGCAATAATGCCTACACACCAAGCCACACATGCACACACAACAAACACACGTATGTGCACAGCAGATACACGAAAATTCATGCATAATATTTTTTCAGATAAAGCCCATTGTAGAACTTATCGAGAGGATTTCCTTCATAGTCAATTAGCTCATAGGCCCCTTTCTGCAAAAAGTGTTTCACAATATAGGTCCCATGCCACATCAGTTCAAATTTTCCTGCCCCCAGTGTATCATTCGCTTGATTGTACAGTAGGACTAAATCTCCCTCAACAAAAGAACGAGGAGTAACAGTTTGATCGAAGTGAGTTTTCACTCTCTTCTTCTATGCTTCAATGACTAGAGAGGCAAGTCGACGGGTCGCATCTAACCGCTCTAGGTAAAGAAGGCGTTATTCTACAGGAGTAGTATTCGGGAGCAATTTGACAACTATCTTGAGAGAAGGTATCTCACATTCAATCGGAAGGGTAGCCTCCAAACCGTAAACAAGTTGAAACGAGTTGAATCCGGTGGCATCCTTCACTAAGGTATGGTAGGCCCATAAGGCAGAAAACAACATCAAATGCCAATTAGACTTGTTCATTTCAATGGTTCGCTGAAGCATCGTGACCAACACCTTGTTGACGGCTTCGACTTGGCCATTGGCCTGAGGATAGTAAGGGGTCAAACTATCGTGACACAAGCCTAACTGGGTTGTTGACTCAGTCATCATGTGACCACGGAAATGAGACCCATGGTCAGTGACAATAGCCTGAGGGACACCGAAAGTGTCTTACCGTCATTAGATAATGTAGGCATCGCCTCAGCCCATTTTTTAAACTAATCAACGGCAACGATAATATACCCATGCCCCCCGGCTGAGCGAGGGTTACAGGTCATAAAATCTATGCCCCATTTAGCGAAACGGCCTACGGTAATGATAGGGTGCAAAGGGGATGGGGGTGCACGCATCTTCCATTGGTAAATTTGGCATGTGTGACAGGAACGGATAGCGAGAATGAAATCCTTGAAAATAGAGGGCCAAAAATAACTAGCGCGGAGGATCTTTTTTGCAGTAGCATAACTAGACATGTAACCACCACAGGCGCCAGAGTGGTAGTCATTCAAGACTCGTTCAGCTTCCTCGAACATCAAACAACGGTGGAGAACGGAATCAATGCTGAGACGATACAAGGTGTCCCCAACAATTTGATAAGGTTGAGAATGATGGCGAATACGTCGTCGAGCATCCTTGAACAAATCAGAATGGAAGGAGGACATCTAGAGGTAGACGATAATGTCCCCATACCATGGATCGAGGGTGTTGATCAAGAAAAGGGTATCGTCTAGAATGCGATCCTCTAACCGGGAGGGAGTGGTATGGGACGGTAGTGAGCAAATCAATTCAGCGAAGACAAGGGACTTCTTTGACTTGGTAGTAGTAAACTCCAATTCGAACTCTTGAAGGATAACAATCCACTTCGAGTATTTTCCCCCTAGTAATTGACGTGACAAGATGTACGTCATCGGGTTGCAATCGGAAATCACTGTTGTCGTGTGCAACAAATATAGTGATGGAAACGTTGGACAGCATGAACAGTGGCCAAAGCGAGCTTCTCGATGTAATCATATCGAGTTTCCGTGTCAAGGATGTTGTGACAAAGATAATAAATGACGTGCTTGGAACCGTCGTCGTCATCTTGAACCAACACCATGCTAATAGTGCTATCGACAGCAGCGAGATAAAGAGTGTATTCATGATGGTAATCAAGTGGACGCAATAAGGGAGTAGAAACAAGGAGGGCATTGAGTTGCTCGAATGACTCTTGGGCAGTGGCATCCCAAACAAAGGAAGTGTCACGCTTTAAGAGCTACGTATAGCCTTTAGCAATTTCGGCATAGTTTGGAATAAAACGACGTAAAAAATTGGCTTTACCCTGTAAACTCTGCAATTGATGTAAAGAGGCAAGAGGAGGAAGATTCAGGATGGCTTCAACCTTGAGGGGATCTAGACAAATGCCCTTCTTAGAGATGACAAACCCAAGGAGTCTGCCGAATTCGACGCAGAAGACACACTTATGCAGATTAAGATGGATAATGTCGACAACGAAGAAAAATTTCACGAAGGTGGTTTGGATGGTCAGACCACTTAGCTGAATGAGCTAGAAGGTCATCCAGGTATGGCTGAAAAATGTGACGAATGTCACAGAATGCATAGGACATCGCTTGCTGGAAGGTAGCACCGACATTTTTAAGGCCGAAAGGAAGCTTCTTATAAGTGAAGGTACCCAACAGGCAGATGAAGGCATTTTTGTGCTGATCAGCAAGCGAAATATTAATCTGGTTGTAACCAGAAAAGCCGTTCATAAAGGAATAGATCTCACTCCCAGCACAATCGTCAATGAGCTGGTCGATAAAGGGTGTAGGATAATTGTCCTTTGGACATGCACGGTTAACGTCACGGTGGTCACAGGAATAATAATAGAGACCCAATCAGTCAGCGGGATAGGGTAAATAAACCCAGCCTTGAGAAGTTTTTCAACTTCTCCCTTGTTAGAAAATTATATATTACGGAGCAATGGAACACATAAAATATTGCAGAAATATAAACACAGAAAATGCACAAAACAAGAGAGACACAGATATACGTGGTTCACCCAGTTTGGGCTACGCCCACCCCGAACAACTAGTCCTTCCTTTCTATTATCCAGCAAAATGAAGAGACACAACCTACAACAAATCCGCTGTAATATCCTCTGTTTTCTCTCACAGTCTCACCTCTCTGTTTCTCGCTCATAGAATACACATCTATATCACAGCCTCAAATACAATACCCTCATACAAAGAGAGGGATTGCCTTCTAGGGCAAAAAACCCTAAACTAAACATAAGTTCTACCGTCAGATCATCTGCCTAATGAACGGCCCAGATTGACTAGAAATTACTATACTTTTACAAGGCAATTTTACATTTTTTTTTTAGCTTCGGGGGCGCTGCCCCCGAGCCCCCGCCGGGGACTGCTGGCCCCCGCACCCCCCCGCGTGGAGGGGTGTACAAACTTCCTGGGGTATACATCCGGCTGAAACAAAGACCTCTTAACAATCATGCTCCACACACAACAATCTCCCACTTGGAGAATGATTGTAGAAACTCCACCGCTGCTTCATTTGCTGGACAATGACTCCTCTTTGGACCTGGTTGTTTCTCATCTTCATCGTCATCCTTGAAGACCAACTGAAACTGAGCATATTCCCAGTTTCTCCCTGGTTACAACTTTTGTTAGCATATCTGCAGGATTCTGGCTAGTGTGTATCTTTTCCAGCTTCAACTCTCCATCTTCCAACACTGATCGTATGAAATGGTACTTGAGCTGTATGTGTTTAGTCCTGGAATGAAATGTTGAGTTCTTTGCAAGATGAATGGCACTTTGGCTATCACTGTATAACATGCCCTTATCATGCTCCTTACCCAATTCACCCATAAACCTTTGTAACCAAATCATTTCCTTACTAGCCTCTGTAGCAGCAACATACTCTGCTTCTGTTGTTGAAAGTGCAACAACACTTTGGATTTTTAAATTTATAAAATTTATATTTATAAAATTTTAAATTTAGAATTTTTTATTCATTGATATTATTGGAATAGTTTTAATTCCTCCAAAATGGCTTCCATCCTCAACCCCTCCTATGAAAGCTTCATTGTAAAATCTAGAGAGAACCCAACCATACAATGTATGTGCAAACCACTCGCAACACCATTTTTTTGGGTTAATTATTGTTATTATTTATATAACTTTGTAGAAAAAACAAATATTTCATCGGTTAATATACTGGTTATGCAGGTTCCAATGAAATTTGTGTATGTCGGATTTCCCATTTGTAATAAAAGCTCTACTTTGAGGCTTTGCCTGTTCACTTCACCGACACTACACTAACACCACGGTCAAGTTTCTTGATGCACATTGACACTACAGTGAAGGTTCCAAATGTTGTTTTGCAGGTTTTGACAACACTCACTGCAGTCGAAGCTCTGAGGGACCATCACAACCTTCGATGCACAAGAAGTTCAAACAAAATCTGACAAGCTCTGACAACCTTAGCTGTGAAGGTTTGACTCAATTTCTTGTTGGTGCTAAATATCTAGGTTAGCATATATTCTTCAGGTGGTAGCTCTGTATGGATGAAAATAATTGAGCTGCCAATGGGCAGTAAATGAGTGGGGTTGTATATGCTTACCATTGGATTTTGGTAGGCTAGTTATTTAATGATGGGCATATACAGCCCCACGCATTTATTGCCTATTGGAAACTAGTGATTTGTTGCCCCTCTAAATGGAAGGATTCAGTTGAATAATATTGTGCAGATAGATCTGCACAAACCAGTGAAACAAGTCTAATATGTAGTGTTGCTACTTAGTACCTGCCTCTTATACAAAAAGTAATTGATAGTAGAAATATAAAATTTTCCCTTATGCCTATGCATAAATATCTTAAAAAAAATTAATTATTAAAATTTAGAATATGCAAGGTTCCATTTTGTGAGCAACATTATAATAGTTTAGATATTCTTCAACTTTTGAATTTAGGTTTCTACTTTAGAATATGAAAACAAATTTTCAAAACATTAAAACAAATAAAATTGTTAAAGTTTTTAAGTAGGGGGATTTTTATAGTTGAATTCACAAAGTTAAGATTTAGTAAGTGTTTAGTTAAAACAATGAAATTTTTATTTTGCATTTAAATTATTTGTAACAAAAATTTACACAACAAATGGCATCAATTGGATTGTTTTTGTTGTCTATATTCTTAAATAACTAACTAATGCATCTACAGATGCTTATAATTCTTTACCTTGCAGTATTTGGCAATTTGGTATTTCAAGGCCTTATATGACATACAACTAATGCATCTACATATGCTTATAATTCTTTACCTTGTATTATTATTCTTTACCTTGCATTATTTGACAATTTGGTATTTTCAAGGCCTTATATGACTCATACAACTATTGCATCTACAGATGCTTATAATTCTTTACCTTGCATTATTTGACAGCTTGGTATTTCAAGGCCTTATATGACTCATACACAAGTTGCCCATAAAATCAAGTGAGCTAATAAAGGTAGGTAAAAATGTTTGTAAGAAAAATATTTAATATCATAAAATCAAGCTAACTATTAAAGGTAGCTAAAAATGTTTGAAAGAAAAACATTATATATTATTAAAGGAACACATAATTAATTATGAAAAGGCATATTGACTTAGAGGCATATCAAAGAGCTATAAAAATTTATAATGGAGGGGACATTATTTTTTCTTATCAATACATTATGTTATTTTGAAATAGGTTGTTAGTAAATTGATAGTTAAGTTTTAGGCATTTTATAGTTTTATGAAAGAAAAAAAATAATAGAAAAATATTTTAAGTGTTGGGAGATTTTAAGTTATTAATAAATTAGATATGCAATAAATGTAAAATTGAGAGTATAATATCAATTCCAATTATAAATCAATTTATGAAGGTAAAAAGCAATTTCGATTTTATATATATATATATATATATTTCAACTCAAATGTTGATCGAAAGTTGTATTAATGTAAGAAGAGACTCGAATGCAGCAAGGATTTCAAGGAAGAACTTAGATCGCATTTTCAAAAATATATTTATATGATATAGGAAGTGATATAAAATCACAAATGTGTTTGTTGGATTTCTTTTGTAGGTGTTGCAATAGTATTGGAGTCTTAATAGTAAAGTTTAAAAGAGATTTTGTTAAAGATTTCCTATTATAACTTAGGAATATTTTATTTAAATGGTGACATAATAATTTTAGATGGTTTTTCTTATGTTAAGTAAATTATATATGTTAATATTATATATAAAGTAATTTCACATTTAAAATATCATATATATGTATATTAAACCACCAAAAAAGAATATCATAAAACAAAATGTGATTATTAAAATTTTTTAAAAAATTGAGTAAATTTTATAAATTATTTTCAAAAGTTACACATTAATTAAAAGTCACTTACTTATTTTCAAAAGTTACACATTAATTAAAAGTCACTTACTTAAAAATGAAATTTTTATAAATATTGACATTTGATGTGTATGCTATTATGACACTTGGTGGCATATAAGTCCCGTGTTCATTCAGTTGCCCCAGTTACGTGGCTCCGTAACTAAAGAACAGGCACGCTGCGCAAAATGAAATAATAATGGATTATCTCATATATAATGGCGATGGTGCAAAATAGACACTCTGGCATAACCTTCTTTCCTTCCCTTATTACTTGCCTGGAACTTCCCTTCTAAGCGTGCGTTAGCAGCGACTGGCTTAAGAGAGAAAGCTATGCCTTTCAACCCCCTACTGACTCGAATAGCTAGCATATGCCGGGGCTAGTACCTCACAGCAAGCAGTGAAAATAGTCTCTGTACCGGTAGTGCCAATAGGCTTTCCAATAGTTTCAATAGGTCTTCCCAGGAGCAAACATAGTCAATAGTCCCTGTTCAAATAGGTCGAAATAGGACCTTTCACCCATTCTATTAGAGAGATATAAGATAGCCCCAACTATAGAGATTTATTAATTGGCCGGCCGAAGAATTTGTTAACTTCTCTCCGGGCACCTTCCGGTTGAACAACTATTATGGAAGGATAATTATTTTATTTTTTAATAAATATTGAAAGTTTTATTAATATTAAGATTCGATGTGTTAATTGTTTTTCATAAATATTTAGATTTGGTGTGTATTATTATGACACTTTGTGGCATATAGAATTTTTTTTTAATAATATTTATTTCTGATAGATTATATTTATACCCCATAAAATTAGTCATTTCATAGAAATTCAAATTTCAAAATTATTTTTTTGTCAAAATATTCAATTTAATAAGTTTTTTGTTTTTTGTTTTAATAGAATTTAGAAAAAATAAATAAATTAATTCAAAATTAATTAAAAATCAAGACTATAAAATGATTTGATTAAATATAAACTGCCATCAAAAAATAATAATAAAACACAAAAGTGGTCTAACCAATTCAATATTAATTAATTTAAAAATAAAGAATTTTAAAATTTGTATAGTTAAGAAGGGGTAATGTAAAAATTTGTTTATAACTACTTGCAACATGGTTTCACACAAATGCATTGGGAAAAAGCAGAGGAGCCTAGGAACGTGCAAGTTTCTGAGGAGCTTTCGCAGAATTACCGAGAATTTAATAAAAATGTTACATTCAATAGAGTTAAAAGATTATTACCCTAATAGGCATACGTTTGTTTGGAATATTTTTAGTCCTATACACACAGTTTGGCAACAGCTTTTCAGATTCTCACCTCCACTCCTCTTAGCGGGAGATTCTTGGAATCTCCACTTTTTCTACCTTTAAGTTATAAATTATCAAAATTGCGAATTACACATAAGTATTTAACCTGAGATTATAAATTATCAAAATTGCAAATTACACATAAGTATTTAGCCTGAGATTCTTGGAATTTCCACTTTTCCTACCCTTTAGTTACAAATTATCAAAATTGCAAATTGCACATAAGTATTTTGATTGCTATTCGTGTTCTTTAACGATTTACTTTATATAATTAATTAATATAAATATATACATATAACAAAATCTATATATGGAAAAGAGTGTTTTTGAGGCATTTAGTTTACATAATTATATTAATATAATTTATATAAATAAATAGATATAACAAAATCTATATAGAAAGGAAAAGAGTTTCACAATTGCGGATGAATAGTTACTCACATTTCAATCAACTCTTAAAATTAGATCATTAACGTTTAATAGTTAATGTTTATAACAAGTATAGATTCATTTTAATCAAGGATTTAGCAAGCTTTGAGAGGGATTAAATCTCTTTAGGTCAAACCTCTTTTAAAATGCAAATATCAAGATATTGTAATTTTTCATAATTTAAATTGCATTTTTTAATGCAATAGATTGAATGTATTGAAAAACTTGAAATTAATGGAGAAAGTTTGTTTCACGATTGTGTGTGTCTTAGTTTAAATTGAGTTCCTATTTTCTAGGAGATAGTTTTGATCTCCCTAAATTGAATGTAATCTTATTTATTTTGGATTCAATGGACAACGGAGGAGATCAGTATTGCTTGGGCAGTCTCCAGGTGTAGCTCATCTCGCTTGTGAGCTGCAAGTTTCAGTTTAATGTGTCTTCCCATTTTTATCTTGGTATCAGAGCGCCAGAGGGTAGAGAAAGAGCTTTGTGCGAGTTGGGTATGTGGTCAGTTGGGCCTTTGTGGCTAAGAGCCCTAGTGTTTGAGATTGGAGAGCGAGTAAGTCTTATTTGCTAGTGAATGCAAGTGTGTAGATCTTGTTCGCAAAGATGTGCAGCGGTGAATCCTGTCGTGGATCGAAGGAGGCTCCATCAAAGATTAATGGAGCAACGGATTAGCAAGACAATCCAGGTTGAGGATCTTTTTTTCCATGGGAAAGCTGCAGGGTTTGCTTCAAAGGGAAGAGAAGGAGATTGTGCAGTTTTATTGAGGAAAAACTACATGGAACTGTGCAATTTTATTAAGGGAAAACTGCGCAGAACTGCGCAAGTAGTAAGAGGGAAAACTACGCAGATTAGGGAGACTTAGAGAAAACTTCCTCCTGCGCGTTGTGTCTAGGTAAGACTACGCAGACGATTGTTTCTATGAAATTTGTTGTTTTTTTCTCTATGAAACTCTTGCCTGGATCAGTTGAATGGATCCATAGATTGGTTGTTGGAGGATCTGGTGTTGGATCGGTAGATCAGTTGTTGGGGGATCTGGTGTTGGATCCGTAGGTTATTTGTTGGAGGATCTGGTGTTGGATTCGTAGATCTGTTGATTGGATCAATGGATATGTTATTGGAGTCATGGATCTATTGATCAGAGGAGTCACTGGTGGTGCTTGTGAGTTAAAAAGCAGGGCGATGTTAAAATTGTTTTGTCACAATGAATAATCACATTGCAAAGACATACCTTAATGAGAGCAATAAGCTCAATGGGTCAAATTATGCCAACTAGAAGTTCAAGTTGCAGACATTACTCAAGGGTTCTAGTGCATGGACAATTGCAAACTGAAATGAAGCAAAGTCGATTACAATCGGTGGTACCACAGACGCATCAGTTCAAGATTGGGAAAAGAGGGAAAATAAAGCAAAGGTGTTGTTGAAGATGTCGGTAAAAGACAACATAATCCCTCATATTCGAGACTTCAAAACTTCTAATGAGATTTGGGTGACACTCAAGGATTTGTATGAAACAAAAAATACAAATCATGTGTTGTTTCTAAAGAGCAAGATTCTCTCCATTAGGATGGAAGAGAATGAATCTGTTACTACATTCATCTCACGGATTAAAGAATTGAAAGACAAGTTAGGTGACATAGGGGAGAAAGTATCCAACATTGATCTCATCACGATTACCTTAAATGGCATGACAGAGGATTATCAAATGTTCATTACAAGGCTTGCAACAAGGGAGAAAGCTCCCTCCTTTGAAGAGTTGACAGGGATTTTGATGCAGGAAGAAGAGAGACGTAAGAATCTAAAGCCTCAGAATGCAGATCTGGTATTGGTGGCAAAGAAGAAATTCTTCAGAGGGAAACCAAGTGGACATAAAAGAGGTGGTCCATCTCAGAAAAAGCCATTTCAAGGTATGTCATCAGCCAAAAATGATTTAGGAATTAACTTTTTTTACTGTGGCAGAACTGGTCATATTGCTAGAGACTGCGATAAGAAAAAGAATGATAAAAACGGACATAGACATGAGGCATATAGGGCATTTTGCTAGTGAAGATATGAATCATGATCTTAAATTATTTGTGTCTGAGGTTACTCTTTGCGGCTGAGACTGATGAGGTTGGAACTTGGTTTGTGGATTCTGGAGCATCCACTCATATGACATGTAATAAACATTGGTATGAAAATTTCAAAGAGACCAACAATGATGCTAACGTCTACCTGGGAGATGACAGAGCATATCATATTAAACGGTATGGAGATATTCATGTGACACTGCCTAGTGGTAATATCAAGCGCATCCAAAATGTCATGTATGTGCCTCAGATTAAAAATAATTTGATCTTTGTATCCATGATTACAGATCAGAATTTAAAGGTAGAATTTTTCAAAACTTACTGTGTTGTAAAGGATTTGTTGGATCATCAAAAGTCAGTTGCATCAAGAGTAAGAGTTGGAGGCCTATATAATTTGAGTGTTATAAGCATGCCACATCAAGCTTTAACTTCAACAACTATGACAATAGAGAATCTTTGGCATCAAAGGTTTGGTCACATCAACCTTCATAATTTATTGTTGCTGCAAAAACAAGATATGGTTGATGGACTTCCTATTTTAAGAAATGAACATATTGATTGTGAAGGTTGTGCACTTGGAAAAATGTACGGGGATGAATTTCCATCTAACTTAAATAAGAGAAAGAATGTTATACTTTCTTAGAAGGAAAAGTGATGCTTTTGAGTACTTTAAAGAATTTAGAAACATGGTTGAAAAGCAGACAGGGAAATTCATTAAAATCCTCCGCTCAGATCAAGGGGGAGAATACAGGCTTGGAAACTTCATCAAATATTGCAGAGATCATGGAATAGTACAACAGTTTACAGTACCCCACACTCCACAACAGAATGGAGTTGCAGAAAGAAAAAACATAACTTTGGTGGAGTGTGCATGTAGCATGATTAAAGGTAAGAACCTTTCCAATGGTTTTTGCACAGAAGCTATTAGTACTGCAGTTTACTTAAAGAATAGAAGTTCAACTAGGTGTCTTGATTTAGAAGACCCCTTTTGAGGCTTTGTACAGTTTTAAACATGTAATCCATCACTTGAGAGTATTTGATTCTAGAGCTTTTGCACACATTCATAAGGAAAATAGGAAGAAATTGGATGCTAAAGTTATAAAATGCATATTTGTAGGGTATTGTTTTGATGTCAAAGCATATAAGATGTTTAATCCATCTACTCACAACGTGTTTGCGAGTAGAGATGTTATCTTCCATGAACAAGTTGATGAAGGGAATAAGGATAGAAGTTATGAAGAGTGGCACATGCCTTTAGTGATTGATGACAGTAATGATGAAGCCAAAGACAGTCATTTACAGCAGCAGCAGCAGAAAGAGGAATCTAGTGATGTGGACACATTCAGTAGTTGAAGTCCACTAAGAGGTGAGCAAGAAATCACATAGAATAGAATTGAGGCAAGTCCGCTGCTAAGGAGATCAGGACAGCGTACTCACTTACCAAAAAAGTACAAAGATTTTGTTCTTATGACTAGTGTTTTAAATGTTGTTGGACCTATGAAATATAATGAAGCAAATTAGTATGAAGAATGGAGGTCGGATTTGAAAGAAGAGTATGAGTCTATAATTAAAAATAAAACCTAGGAATTAATTGAACTACCAAAAGGAAAAGAGCCCATAGGTTGTAAATGGCTATATAAACCTAAGTTCAAAGCAGATGGTAGTATAGACAAGTATAAAGCTAGATTGGTGGCCAAAGGGTACTCACAGAAAGAAGGAATTGATTATGAGGATACTTTTGCTCCTGTAGCTAAGTTAAATACTATTAGGATGTTAATAGCTCTAGCTACAAAGTACCATTGGAGCTTACACCAGCTAGATGTAAAATATGTTTTTTTAAATGGAGATTTGAAGGAAGAAGTATATCTAACACAACCTGAAGGGTTCATTAAAAAGAGGAATGAACATTTGGTCTATAAATTTAAAAAGGCATTGTATGGATTGAAACAGGTTCCCAGATCTTGGTATGAGAAATTAAACTCTTTCTTCTTATAGCATATGGTTATAAGAGAAGCAAAAATGATCCAAATATGTATACCACATTTGATTCAAAGGAGCAGATTGCGTTGATTTCCTTATATGTTGATGATTTAATTGTTACTGGAAATTCTGATGAATTGGTTGAAGAAATTAAAGTGCAAATGTAACAGGTATTTGAAATGAAGGACCTTGGAAAACTGCATTATTATTTAGGTCTTAAAGTCTAAAGGGATGTTGGTCAAACTTTTGTTACTTAGGGAAAGTATGTCAAGGAATTGTTGAAGAAATTTAAAATGGATTAGTGTAAAGTTGCTTTAGTACCCATATAACAAAATGTTAAATTTCAAAGTGATGATGGTTCTAAAGAGGTGGATGCTATGAAGTTTGATTTATTTGACTACGACCAAACCTGACTTAGCATATTCAGTCAGTTTGTTGAGTCAGTTTATGGTAAAACCTCTTGAAAATCATTGGATGGCAACAAAAGGTGTCATAAGGTATCTTGAAGAAACCATAAATTTTGGCATTAAATATATTGATTCTTTTGATGTTAAACTGACAAGCTATTCAGATTCATATTGGGCTGGAAATCTGGATGATAAAAGATCTATAACTGGGTATGCTTTTAATATTGGGTCTTGGGTCATTTCTTAAAGCAGTAAAAAGCAAAGTACTATATATTTATCATCAATAGAAGCAGAGTATCTTGTTGTATGTGCAACCACTTGTGAAGCAATTTGGTTGAGAAGACTTCTTCAAGATGCAAGAGAAGAACAAAAGGATGTTACGGTGATTAAATGTGACAACCAAAGTTCAATCAAGCTGGAAAATAATCTTGTTTTTCATAAAAACACAAAACATATAGATACTCAATTTCATTTTATTAGAGAAAAAGTTCAGTCCAAAGAGATTTTTCTTGAATATTGTAATACCTGTGAAAATGTCGTTGATATCTTCGCCAAGCCTCTTGGAAAGATCAAATTTGAATTGTTTGGGGAGATGTTAGGTGTGCAAGTGAATCATTTCTCCATTAAGGGGGAGACTTGAAATTAATAGAGAGTTTGTTTCACGGTTGTGTGTCTTAGTTTAGATTTAGTTCCTATTTTCTAGGAGATAGATTTGATCCTTCTAAATTGAATGTAATCTTAGTTATTTTGGATTCAATGGATAATGACAAAAGGCAGTACTGATTGGGCAGTGTCCAGGTGTAGCTCACTGCAAGTTTCAGTTTAATGTGTCTTCCCATTTTTATTCTCTTTGGGCGCTTGGATGCATTTTTAATGCAATGGATTCAATGCATTGAAAATCCCTTTGGGCACTTGGATTGTGCAAACTACATGACTTAAACTTGTCATTCCAACAAATCTTTGTCGTATTTAAGTGAAAAATGACCCAAAACATACTTGAAAATGAATCAATAAATGGAATAGTGAGACTAGTTAAAATGTTTTAATGGCAAGAATTTAGGTTGAAGAAACTTTTCAGATTTGGTCCAGCTTATCTCTTTCCGGGAACTCCCACACGGCTTCTCCCATCTCCATTGCTTGGGGCGTTTGGCTTGAGCTCTAAATCTTTTTCCCATAACTCCCACACCGCTCTTCCCCTCTCCATTTGCTTGGGCTATTTGGCTTGAGCTTAATTCAGCGAGCGAAAAAATGCTTCATGTTCATAATATGTACAAGATGTAAAAATCACTTTTATCTAGGATTAAGTCAATACAATTTAAGCATATGGAAAATTCAAGGAGTAAATGTGTGTATATCTATATTATTACAACTTCAAATCCAAACCAAGTAAAATATGTATGTCTTCATAAATTTAGCAGTCAAAATATTGTATAGAGGTAGTGGATTCTTTGTCTGGGAAATAAGAAGTTTCATACCCCAATTTAATGTCTAACATAATCATAACTACCTTAGAATTAAAAGTGTATACATAAATTATTGTTATATGATAAAAAAAATACAATATAAGAAAATGCATACTTCTACTTGTGATGAGCAAAGGAAAATAGGAGCATGGACAAGATGGAACAACTCCAATCTCTGTTATTTGCATACTTTACTTGTGATGAGTAAAGGAAACAACTCCATCTCTGTTATTTGCATACTTCTACTTGTGATGAGTAAAGGAAAATACAAAATTGTTTGCCTACTTCTACTTGTGATGAGTAAAGGAAACAACTCCATCTCTGTTATTTGCATACTTCTACTTGTGATGAGTAAAAGAAAATACGAACTTGTGATGCGCAAAGGAACCTAGGATCATGGACAAGATGGAACAACTTTATCTCTGTTATTTGATTAAATGAATATAATTTAAATCTTTTATTTTTTTATTTTTTCCGCTTATCAAATTACAATTGTATATTTAATAAATTATCAAATTACAATTGTATATTAAATTATTAAATTTGTACATTTGAAATAGACAGAAATTATTTCATCCAATTTTATTTTATTTTAAAATCAAAATATAATTTGTTTTTAATATTCAGAAATGGATAGAAATTATATCATCAAATTTTATTTTATTTGTTATTAAATTTCTAAATATAATATGTTTTGAATATTCAGAAATGAGGTAAATATAATTTTTTTGAATATTCAGAAATGATGTTGAGTGCTTATATAAATATAATTTTTTTGAATATTCAGAAATGATGTTGAGTGCTTATATATTAAGTAAGTTAAGTTATTAAATTTGTAAATATAAATTTTTTTAATATTCAGAAATGATGTTGAGTGTTTATATATAGAGAAACGCATTTAAATTAAGTTATTAAACTGTAAATTTGAGCAATTATATGATCAAATTTTACTTAAAAATATATATGTAAATATAATTTTTTTAAATTTGAATATTTCGCAATGATCAAATTTGTTGAATGTTTACTTACAGAGAAAAGCATTTAAATTGTAAGTTATAATTTTTTTAAATTTGAAGGATTTAAATTGTAAGTTATAATTTTTTTAAATTTGAATATTTGGCAATGATCAAATTTGTTGAGTGTTTATATACAGAGAAAAGCATTTAAATTGTAAGTTAACTTTAAGTATTGTTTTATTATCTATAATTTTTGTTTTTTAACTTCTATTTTTATTTAATTATGAAAAATTAAAATAGATAAAATTTATTTATATATATATATATATTTCAAATTTTTTAAGTCAAAGAATAATAAGCATGTTATTTTACGTCAGAATAATAATCATGTTATCATTACCCTAATAAACAAAGAATAATAAGCATGTTATCATTAGCACAACTATCATCTAGTGTGTAAAATGTGCATGGAAAACTGAGCAATAAGCATGTTATCAATAGTTGTTAGCACAACTGTCATCTAGTGTGTAAAATGTGAAGGGAAAACTGAGCAAGTGCGGAGTTGGTGAGGCTCCATGTAGTATCTAAATGGCCAGTGTCCAGGCGGTAAGGTTCCATGTAGTATCTAAATGGCCAGTGTCCAGGGTGCCTGGGCGCATTGGTATGCACGGCAAAGTTGAGGTTTTTTAGAAAGGAAAATGACAACCTTTTCAATTAAGTAAAAAAGATTACAGGGTCAGCATCAAAGCAATACTCTTCCTGCAAGAAGAGCATAGATTTATAGAAGGACTACGCCTGTACAGGTTGTCGAAAAATAAATACCAACAAGAATGGCTACAGAACATGTAACGACATTCACCTATAACTATGTGCAAGGTACTATAAAACAAGGCAAGCAAAAATTTCTTGCAGGGGAATTCCAACAATTGTCATCAACTTATCACTCGTCATTTTAGGAATTTTGGGGAAGCAAAAATTTCTTGCAGGGGAATTCCAACACTTGCCACCAACTTATCACTCGTCATTTTAGGAATTTTGGGGAGGACTAAGACCTGAGATGCAAACAAATGTACTATAATACAAGGCAAGCAAAAATTTCTTGCAGGGGAATTCCAACATTTGTCATCAACTTATCACAAGTTATTTTAGGAATTTTGGGGAGGA
The DNA here is from genome assembly GCA_031772625.1 of Pinus tabuliformis. Lineage (NCBI taxonomy): Eukaryota > Viridiplantae > Streptophyta > Pinopsida > Pinales > Pinaceae > Pinus > Pinus tabuliformis. Next base: position 879,084,343 of record CM062815.1, read on the forward strand.
GTAAGGCCTGAGATGCAAACAGATGGCTGCTCTTATTTGATGACACTACTACAGGTCTAGTTGAAACGCTATCTGAATTACGATACAAGCACATCTCCAAGAAGACTACATTGGATGACACTACTACAGGTTTAGTTGAAATGCTATCTGAATTACCGTACAAGCACATCTCGAAGAAGACTATTATAAATACAAGAGACAATAATTTGTTGGCAAATTATTTTACAAATAAACATTAACTCGTGTACTTATTAAGTTATTTAACTTTACAACTTCTGAATTTCTTTCCTTGGATTTATTCTGCTCAAGGTTAAGCTTCCTCTTAATGATCCTCAAGATAATGCAATACAACCAAATTTAGAAAATAATGCTTCCAATCTATGGACTGTTTAATTCAATTTCTTCCTTTAGAATATGAGGATTGGTACGAAACTGCATGAATGAAGCATCCATGCGAAATCCTCTAACTAAACTGACATACTTGATCCGAAACAAGTCCTGGCTACATATATTTGATTTGTTTTCTGCTATTTATGTCGCTTGTCAAAACCTAATACTATGTTTAACCACTTCCCATCACTAATGTGAACCCACTAGGCATATTTCCTCGAGGATTTATTAATCAATAACTGCATCTTCACGCGTTTCTCTTTATGATGGTCCAGTTGATTCGATAATTGGGACAAAAAGCACTGATTGAAACATGGCAAAATCTCCTCACCAAATTACGGGTGCTACAGTGCTTCATATTGTAACTTAAACGGGTGATCAATACACACGCACATTTGGTTTCAGGGTTGGTTTGCTAATTAGGGTACAACATGATTGATTTATTAGGGTACACCAGGTTAAACCATTGAATTCTACGTTTTACGCCAGGGAGATTACAGAATCTCCACTTAGACCTATATCTACAATTCACCCTTCGCACCGTTACAGGGGAACATGTGAATTTCGATAACCCCGAAAGTAAATATGACCCGCTCAAAGTAATTATCATTTTTCGTTGGTGTTGGCAAGTTGGTCGATACAATAGGTAGGGCTTTTGGCATTTGTGTTAGTACAGAGTCAGCCAGCAACAATGGCAACTACTCATCGCAATGAGTCCTCTCTACTCATCCGAATGAAGAAGTAAATTCCTGATAATTATTCCAATCCTACTGTATTTTCCATAGAAATTTAGTACCTACAATGTTCAAAATGTTAGAAATTTAGTACCTACAACATGTTCAAAATGTTAGCAGTTGTAGCCAGAGAGAGACCACATCCACCTTTATTATAATATGTTTTATTTGTTTAAAAAATAAACAATTAATATATGGGAAATAAGTAATAAAAAACAACGAATAAACATATGAGGTAGCATGCTCGGATTGCATGCAAGCCACGTGTCCAATATATTGACTGAATCTCATTAACATAAAACACGTCTTTGACAGGCTTACATATTGACTGAATCTCATTGACATAAACCACGTCTTTGACAGGCTTAGTTAGATTAATAAGCCGAAATAATGGAATGAAGTCAGGCAGAGGAGGCGGAGGAATTGTCTAGACAGCCAAAAGTGTCTGGAATCCGGGCAAACAAATTTTAAAAAATCTTGAAAAGAAGAGGGAGTGTTTGAATCATGTCGGGCAAATAAATTTCAAAAAATCTTGAATTGAATCATGTTTTTTATGGTGGAAATGGATTCGGCACCATCTAACAGGGAGTGTGTTTGAATCATGTTTTTGATGGTGGAAATAGATTTGGCACCATCAAACTTATGAGTCACCTAAAATCTCAAACTTATGAGTCACCTAAAACATGTCTTTGACAGGCTTACTTGGCTTAATAAGCCGAAATAATGAATGGAGTCAGGCACTTGGCTTAATAAGCCAAAATAATGGAATGGAGTCAGGCAATAATGGAATGGAGTCAGGCAGAGGAATTGTTGTCTGGACAGTCAAAAGTGGCTGAAATCCGGGCAAACAAATTTCAAAAAATCTTCAGGCAGAGGAATTGTTGTCTGGACAGCCAAAAGTGGCTGAAATCCGGGCAAACAAATTTCAAAAAATCTTCTCTTAAATTTCAAAAAATCATCTTGAAAAGAAGAGGCAGTGTTTGAATCATGTCGGGCAAACAAATTTCAAAAAATCTTGAATTGAATCATGTTTTTTATGGTGGAAGAAGATTCAGCACCATCAAACAAGCAGTGGTTGAATCATGTTTTTGATGGTGGAAATGGATTCATGTTTTTTATGGTGGAAGTGGATTCAGCACCATCAAACAGGGAGTGTTTGAATCATGTTTTTGATGGTGGAAATGGATTTGGCACCATCAAACTATGAGTCACCTAAAATCTAAAACTTATAAATCTAAAACTTATCAGTCGCCTAAAATCTTGAATTTTAATGACTTAATTAAAATCTTGAATTTACAAATATCCCTATCCGATTTTCTCAAAATATGGCCGGAATTTCCATAACTTTCCGGGCAAAAAAATAGTCTCATTAGACTACTTAGACTACTGAGTCGCGTAGACCACTGAGTCATCTAAACTAAACAGGCGGAGGAGGTTAGACTACTGCGTCGTCTAAGTAGGCGGAGGAGGAATTGCTAGACTACTGAGTCATCTAAGTAGGCGGAGGAGGAATTGCTAGACTACTGAGTCGTCTAGGTAGGGCAGTGGAGGAATTGCTAGACCACTGAGTCGTCTAAGTAGGCATAGGAGGAATTGGCATAGGAGGAATTGTTAAGACGGCTAGGCATAGGAGGAATTGTTAAGACGGCTAAAAGCGGCTGGAATCGGCGAAAAAAAATTCAAAAATTTTTGAAGAGGCAGTGTTTGAATCATGTTATTTCAATCAAAATATATTGAAGAGACTGTTTGAATCACGTTTTTGATGGTGGAAATAGATTCAACACCATCGAAAACCTCGTTTTTATGGTGGAAATAGATTCAGCACCGTCGAAAACCTCCAAAAACCTCTGAAGCACCTAAAATCTTGAATTTTAAGAACCATAACTTGGATTTACAAAAATCCACTACCAAATTTTCGATAAGATAAGAAAATATGGCCGGAATGGAATTATTGTAAACAGGCTTAATTGGGTTGGAAACAGTGATCCAGAATCGGCTTGGAAACAGTGATCCAAAATCGGCATGCCAAGTATCATTGTCTGCTCCATCACCTATCATTGTCTGCTCCACCACCTGGTGAACATACCTTAAGGCTTATAATCTCAAACAGCCCACGGTGGACTCTGGCCACTGCCAGAGTGAATGGAGATTAAAATATTTTTAACATTTACACGTCCTTGACAGGCTTGCTTGATTAATAACCAGAAATTATTGGAAACAGGCTTACTTGGCTTGGAAACAGTGATCCAGAATCGGCGTGCCAAGTATCATTGTCTGCTCCACCACCTGGCCAACATGGCATGCTCAAACAGCCCATGGTGGACTCTGGCCACTGTGAATGGAGATTAAAATTTAAATTTTTGTAACATCTGGAGATTAAAATTTTTGGAAAATCTCAACGCAGAAACTAAAGATGGCTCAACCGGGAGCCATTGATGAATCCACCCCACGTCCCGGACACAGCAAGAACAGGAAGGGGAATAGCCACGGAACGGATTCTTGAGTCCATTGCCAAAGAGACAGTGTGGAGGCTTGGAATGGGTACAAACATGTACCATTCATCTTCGTTGCTTGGTCATGGTAAGGGTGTATCAACTGTATCTCTTCCTGTTGATGAATTGATTGAAATGGCGGCTTCACTGAGGTGTTTCCAGGTCTGTGTACTTGCTCACAATAACATTTTAATGTAACTCTTTGCTTTAATCTTTTTTAAAGTTATACTCGGTCTCTTACATGTCGTGGGTTGCATTTCTTTGAATTTATTTCTCTGCAAAGAAAACAGAACACAAATATTAGATAGTTCTCTGCAAAGAAAACAGAACACAAATATTAGATAGTTAGACGGCTACAGAAAAAGAAGCAAATCTGTGGAATGACAGGAGATGGTGTTGGAGATGGTGTTAATGATGTTCCAGCCTTGAAAAAGGAAGATATTGGAAGAATAGACTACCAGAAGATAAAAATGCCTTAAATTGTTGTATTGTTGTGATTACTTTGGCCCTGAAATTTTGTTGTTGAAAATGCCTTAAATTGTTGTGATTACTTTGGCCCTGAAATTTTGTTGTTGTGCTATGGTTGCAGGTGGGTTTCCAGCTTATTGCTTTGATATGGAGATTCGATTTTCTTGATTTATGGTATTTACGTTAGTTAAGAGAATCTACCTCCCTAATAATCCACACAAAATCAGCTAAATTACTATATTTTCACTGTAAATATAATGCTGAAACAATTATTTTCTTGGTTGAATCTGTAAAAATGAATAATATTTAGAATCTATAAGAAAAGCACATGTATCTTTAAGCTCAGTTGTAAGAACATATTTTTCCAGAATTGGGATTCATACCACAACAATGTAAAAGTAATAGAAATAAATGTAATTGTAATACAGCAATGTTTTTTTAGAAATTAAGTTTATCAAACTTGTATCTATTAAAACAATGATACTGTAACTGTGCTTACAGAGAGTGATAAGAGAATATAGAATACAGAGCCTCGTACCTGAGCTACAGGAGGATTGAAAGAAACATAACTAAGTTGCAAGAGGATTACAGGGTTACAGAGAATACAAGAGGATTGAAAGAAACATAACTGAGCTGCAAGACGATTACATGCTTACAGAGAATTACATGATGCAGAGAATTACAGGTCTTACAGGCTTACAGAGAATACCAGCGACGCAAACAATTACAGGCTTGAATACCGGTGATGTAGAGAATTACAGGCTTGAATACCGGTGATGTAGAGAATTACAGGCTTGAGGGTGAGCTTTGCACAAAGCCTTTCAATTCCATTTTGCACAAACCCTTTCAATCCCATTCTCTTCTGTTATTTTATCCTCCAAGGAGATCGTCATTTGCCCTCGACCAGCTGTTCAGCTGTTCGATAACTCTTTATTTCAGTATGCATGATGATACACCAGGGAAATGGCAAGTGGCAAGTGGTCTTTCAGAGCAAGTGCCAACAAGTGTGTTATGCAATGTATTATTCACATCGCATGGACAGTTAAACATTTAACATTAACAAAGTAATGTTAATGTAATGATAGCATTAATGTTTTGCACAGAAATTGTGATGAAATATACATTATAAGCTAATATGAATGTCGATATTTTTGCCTCGTAACATTCATATTTGCCTCTTATTTGCCTCGGGAAATTTCAAGGTTAGAAAAATATGGTTTGTTGGGTTTAAAACAATTAAGTTCTATTATTTTTCGTGTTAAACTAATTCGATATGAAATAATGATTACTAGAGTCCCTGTAGCCCGAAGAAGAGCAGGGACTTTAAAAAACATATGAACACATAAAAAGCATCAGATATTGCTTGTGATATCTAAATTCAAGTTGAGGTTATATTGGCTAAGATATCTAAATTCAAGTTCAGGTATCTCAATTCAAATTCAGGTTATATTGCCTGAGATATCTAAATTCAAGTTCAGATTGTGAAGCGAGGTCATTATCACTTAAGGCAATGCTTAAATGGATGAACGAACATGTTAAAGGTGGACGATTGCCAAAACATTTAAATTGATGAAAGAACATGTTAAAGTTGGATTGCCATAACATATAAACTGAGCGTGAGTGTAAATACTAAAAGTTATGTGTGAATGTAAATGTCAAGATAAACTAAAAATAAATTATATATTTGATAAAATTTTAAACACTGAAATTTTATAATAAAAATTTTGATGAAATTCAATTTAACACAATTCCTTTGATTCTGAAGGAGAAAATAATAATCATAACAACTTTGCATAAACATCCTAACAACTTTACATAAACATGATTAAATAAAATTTTATAAAATTTAATAAAATTTTACTTCTAAATGGCTAGTGACATAATGAGATCTAAATGGCTAGTGAAATAAAATTTTATAAAATTTAATAAAATTTTACTTCTAAATGGCTAGGGACATAATGAGATCTAAATGGCTAGTGACATAATGAGATGACCAACTTTCAGTTTTACTTTCAATTTTTACCATTTAAACTACATACAGCCATAATGAGATGATCAATTTTCAGTTTCATTTTCAATCTTTACTATTTAAACTATATAAATTAAATAAAGGCACTGGAAAGTAAAAATACATGCCAAAATAAAGTAAAAATTACATACTATAAAATCTTAGACAGTCAAATTTTATAGAATTTAATTTAAGATAATTTCTCTAATTTTTGAAAAATTAAAATAATCATAACAGAAAATATTCCTAATAATTTTACATAACATAATTAGATTAAATTGTCTTAAAACTATTTTTGTTTGGCTAAGAGCTCGTCTCAACTTTACATAACATGATTAAATTGTCTTAAAATTATTTTTGTTTGGCTAAGAGCTCGTCTCAACTTTACATAACATGATTAAATTATCCTAAAACAGGTTAACCACCCAATCCCAGAAACATCTGGCAAGAGTGAAAGACAACCAGCGGGTTATTCTAGGTGACATGGTTTTCCTTGAATAGTGGTAATGAGTCAGCCTGAGTGTGAATGTAGCAGCCAGAGATGGTCAGCCTGCATGTGAATGTAGCAGCCAGAGATAGTTGTCCTCACTGCTGGTTTAACCACTGGATTATGATAGGTTTTCGCACCAATAAAAAAACTACATAATTAAATAAAACATAGACAACCAGCGGGTTATTCCAGGTGACATGGTTTTCTTTGAATAGTGGTAATGAGTCAGCCTGCATGTGAATGTAGCAGCCAAAAATAATTGTCCTCACCGCTGGTTTAATAACTGGATTATGATGAGTTTTCCCACCAAAAAAAATAACATAATTAAATAAAACTTACTTCCAGATAACCAATACCATAATGAGATGATCAACTTTCAACTTCACTTTCAATTTTCACGGTATAAACTACATATAAACTACGTAAATCAGATATGTAAACGGACGGAAGAAAGGATGAGAAGTTTGTCAAAACTGATGGATTGCAACACCAAGATAAATATTTCCGATGTATCCTTTTATGACTCCTCACATTATACTTGCATATCTAGCCATATACATATCATACAGACAGTCTGGCTTCCAAAAAGTAATTTGTAAGAACAATTATAAATACTTCCTATGCATCCTTTAATGACTCCACATTATACCTGCATATCTAGCCATATACATCTCATACAGACCGTCTGGCTTCCAAAAAGTAATTTGTAAGAACATTTATTAAGGTGAATCTACATTCGTATTACATTAAATAAACAGATTTATGAGCTCAATGGGCCTCAAACAGCAGCCAGTGCTACAATAAGATTATAAACTTTCATTGCCACCCGATAAAGATTTCCTATGTATCCTTTTAAAACTCCTCACATGATACCTGCATATCTAGCTATGTATATCCTCATACAGAGTCTGGCTTCCAAAAGTAATTTGTAAGATCATTTATTAAGGTGAATCTACATTCGTATTACATTAAATAAACAGATTTATGAGCTCAACGGACCTCAAACAGCAGTCAGTGCTATAACAAGATAATGAACTTTCATTGCCACTTTCAAGTTTCATAAGTGCAAACAGAACTTTATGCTTATTGTTTTTGACAATCTTGTGAGTAGGGATAGAAATGAAGTTTTTGCTTTTAAATGAAATCAAAAAATCATGTAAACGTGGAAGGGGGAGTATGAATCGAAATTAAGTTTTTGAGAAAGAAAATGAAATCAAATAGAATATTAATTTATGTTTAAAATATTAATCCAGGTTTGTTTTGCTATTTTGATAGGTCTTTTGTAAATTAAATTTTTTTAATTTATTTTTTTATTATTAAATTTTTTAATCTGAATTTTTTAGTTAAATGAATGTTTGCAAATTAATTTTTTTTTAATTTAAATCTGTATCTTTTATTTTATTGAAAATTGGTAAATTATTTTTTCTAATTTAATTTTTTATCTAATAATCATAAATGAAAAATGTTGGCATATTTTTTCTTTTTCTCTACTCCAATGATGGAACTCAATGATTGAATTTCCCTAAATTTAAATTTATCTTTTCACATTTATCTGATATAATTATAAAACTACCATACAAATTATTAAATAACAAATCACATCATATTAATACAATTTATAAACTAAATAATTTATAAAACTATTGATTTTACTAGAATCATTAAATCATATTAATTAATAAGTATAATATATATATATGTATAACCTGATATATATATATATATATATATATAAACTATGATATATATATAGAAGCTTATCAAACATATCATGTTATTTGTAATAAACTTATTAAATAACAAATCACATCATATTAATACAATTTATAAACTAAATAATTTATAAAACTATTGATTTTACTAGAATCATTAAATCATATTAATTAATAAGTATAATAATATATATATATGTATAACCTGATATATATATATATATAAACTATGATATATATATAGAAGCTTATCAAACATATAATTTGTAATAAACCTATTGCCAATTACACATGGTTTTCCTTTCAAATATTTTTATTTATTTAATAATATCCATAAATAACAATTTCTCGCAATACATTTGCAAAGACCTTTACGTATCAACATTTTTGGTATTCAAAAGCATTTATAACCCAATCGTATCAACATTTTTTTGTACTCAAAAGCATTTATAACCCAATAGAAATTGGGACTGATAACTAAAGATAATCTGTTTTGATAGCTGATGACTTTCTTAAAATTGTCAAAACACAAAATTGTGACAAAATTGGGACTGATCACTAAAGATAATCTGTTTTGATAGCTGATGACTTTTCTGTTTGTGTCCAATTGTCAAAACACAAATGATTTATGTTCAAAGTATAAAAACAATTAGATGGTTGAATATAAACTATCAACACAATAAAACAGAAAGCAGATTTGCTGAATATGAGCTCTAAACATTTATACAAAATTCAAATACTAATTGCATCACTTCATACAAAATGCACTAAATCATAAAGTTTTTTTATGATTTTTCATCGCTCCACAGCTCACTGCCAAAGACAAAGATATTCCAGATTTTTCATCGCTTGCATGTCCTGCAGAATGTAATCTTGATTCGCATAAGCAAAAGCCAGCCACATAATAACCCCTTCCTAAACGGCAAAATTTTATTCGGACTTAAAGAATCCTGAGACAGTGCAAACTTTGCAGGCTACGCAAAAACCAGCTGCAGATTTCTCATCTTTAACAATTTCCCATAAACCCCTCGTGAATGGGCTATTTAATTCAGACTTCAAAAACCGGAGCAAACTTTGCAAGTCCTTTAAACAAGCGTACTTTCTTAATTGCACACTTCTTTTCAATTTCCCCAATAATATAGACGAACAGACTTGAACACTGCTAACTGTGATGCCGACTCTACCAACCCTCCCCTTCCACGGTCTGCTGCCACTGACCCAACATACCCAACAACTCTATTCTCCAAAGAGTCAACAACATATCCCAACAACTCTATCCTCCAAAGAGTCAACACCTGTAACTTGGAAAACCCATGCCCTACTCCAACTCCTCCATGTTTCGGTTTCATTATATCTCTAGCGCTTTCAAACATGGCAACTCCGTCGGGAGCTCTCTTTCAAATGTTTACAGATCTGGATATACCTTCCTGATATCAAGGTATGCAAGCTTTCTGATTTCACAAACCCAGCTAGGCAGTAGTTAGATATTTCAAAGCTTTCATCGCTTGCTTATCCTACGAAAAGTAATCTTGATTCGCACAAGCAAAAGCCATCCACAGATTTCTCATCTTTGACCAATTTCCCATAACCCCCTCCTGAACCGACGGGGAACCCAGCTAGGCAGTCGTTCCACAAGGCACACAGCCACACATAAAGATAATTCAGATCTTTCATAGCTTGCATATCCTACGGAAGGTAATTTTGATTCGCACAAGCAAAAGCAAACCACAGATTTCTCATCTTTGACCAATTTCCCATAAGCCCCTCATGAACCAGCGGGGATTTTATTCGGACTTCAAAAACCTTGAGACGACTTTGCAGGTAATTTAAAAAACATATTTTCTTTCTGCATTTCTGTCATCGAAATGCTATCGATTCCTCCACCTGCATCCCACGGGAAGATGGCTTATGTCCAGAGCCCTCAAACATTTGAGTTCACTTATCCTCTCTAAAAGGGACTGCAATTCATAACAGCCACGAACATTCAAGAATTGAAGCTCTATCACCTCCCCAATGCTTCCTGGCAATTCACAAATGACCGTTGATTCTAGGTCGAGGCAGGCAAGATGTTTTAGATTTCCGGTACAAAGTGGCAAAGACGCTATGCCAGTCCAACTGAAATAGAAGACCCTCAATGAGTACAACGCTTGAGGACACTCAATGAAGACAACTCACACAGAAAGATTTCAAGACTACCTTTAAACAAGCATGCTTTCTTTCTGCATTTGCGTCTTCCTAGAAATCCAATAGAATGCTCAACTGCATTCCAAGTCATTCCAGTGAAACCAGTTCCGAGATACCACTTGGAAGATGGCTCAACCTGTAGCATTGGTTTGTGAAGAGGATTCTCAAACGTTTGAATTCTCTTATCCTCTACAGAAGGCACCTCAATGCATACGAGCCAAGAAGATTCAAAACTTAAAGCTCATTTAGCTCCCTAACGCTTTCAGTCAATTCACAGATGGCAGTGGATTCTAGTTGCAAGCAGGCAAGATGTTACATATTTCCGACACAAGGCGGCAAAGACGCTATGCCAATCCGACTGAGATCGAGGACCCTCAGTGAGGACAACTCATGCAGGAAGCTTTAAGGAACTTCTGTAGTACCCGGATTCTCCCTTACTGGCAAAACTGAGAGGGACGAGAATGCGAAGGTTGTTGGCAAGAACTATAGATTATTGTTCATCAATGACAATCTTGCACAGCCCTCGCTGTCTACTACCTCGAAGGGATAAAGCTCACGCCCTGCCCGGCTTTGAAATAACACCTGTGCTCCTTCTCCGCAATGCGAATCGCCGTATCACGAAGGACATGGTGTATTTCAACTGCTGCAATCCTATCTACACTATTCATCTTGACAACCTCAATCAAACAACGATTGCTGAGGAAGTTGATAAAAGTGTGCCATGTATGTGGGAAATAGCTCTCAACTGTTTTTCACCAGACCACCTGCGATCCAGATGTCTATGACTTTTTAGCAGTAGATTACGCTGTCTTGAGAAACCCTACAAAATATACAAAACCAGATCTTCTGCAATCCAAAAATCTATGACCTTTTACAGTAAATTACTGTGTCTTCTGGGAAAGCTGCAAAATACACAAAACAAGTCTTCAAATAATCTTGTAGACCATTGCAACTCCATTTCATACGTTGAAATGTTTTTTCCTCAATTTCATCGGGCAGGCCATAAAACTTGTCATCTATCTTGTGCATATGATGTAAACCATGTTTCCACTTATCTTGATAAGTATAGTTTCTCATTGGGGCAACCACTACATTTATAGGCAGTGCCAAACCCTTGCACTTCACTGCGATTTTCCTGGCAAAGTTTCCTATTTCATCATGAACACTTCCATTTGGAAATGCTTTGCAACAAAACAACTGCCAACCCCCCTCTACGGGTAGCGGTTCCACTCTTGCTATCTCATCAGCTTCCATACTTGTACACACTTCTTTATTCCTAGTAGTAACCTCTGTCATTATGACCCTCCTAGGGTTTGCAGTTCAAGACTCTTCCACATCATCTAGTACAAAAAAAACAAATTATCCCTTAAATAAGACCACAGCCTATATTTTTGCCCTTCCAAATTAGATTTGTCTAGAAAGTTCTGTCAGTTTTATCTACTGGCAATGCAATCTTGTAGTTTAAGATATCGTAATGTTTGGAGACCGTTACCCAAATGATGGAATCAAATGAACCGCGTACCTTAAAGCTGTTGTTGATGGTCTGAAGCAGCAGAGTCTTAACAACACTCTGCGTGCCATATGCATCATTAATTCGGATGTTGCTATCTGGTTATCCTCTCCTGGAGCTTCAACTGTACAGATTGTATTGCATTTCTAACAAAACCAGGTTCGGAGATCTCAATCTGTATCTGGGTGGGGGTCCCCGCATCCACCACTTGGAGGAAAATCGAACTCGCTCTCTGAGTCGAGCTGACCAACATCCCATTTCCGATCGCTGAGATGTTTGCGGCTATTAGATTGTTCAGACGGTCAGCTACAACTTCCATGTCGCTGAAAAATTGGGCAAAGAAATGACCTGTTTCCCCTCTAGAACAACCCTTTTCAAATGGTGGTGAAAAAATTCACTGCATTCCCAGCCCCATTATACGAGCAACTGATCATTCCCTTCATGACAAGAAGATAGAGCCTAAAGGTCTTACAAATCAGAGGCGTTCGATCATTCCCTGAAGAGTGAGAGCGCCTATGGTCTTCCAAATCAGAGGCTTTGGAGATTTTATCTTCACACTGCCAAAGCACTAGCAAGATTAGGGTTTCTATTCTTCAAATTGCCCACCGATAGCTAGATTAGGGTTTCTCTTACTCAAATTGGGCTGAATGCAGGGCTCACCATCACTACTAATTATTTTCTGTTTTTGTCCATTCGTACTCCACTACTTTCAAGCAACTTGACTTTACGGGGTGTGTAAAAGTATTAATTTATTTTTCAGTGTCGGTTCATTTAGTACTCAACAAGTGTAATGAATTTAGTGTCGGTTCATTTAGTACTCAACAAGTGTAATGAATTTTACTTTAGGTCGCTGCAAAAACCCCTTGTGTCTAAAATATTACTAATTATTTTCAAATTTGTTCAGAAAATTATGGAAATTTTGGTAAGATTTTAATAAGATTACAATGTTCAAATTTCAAGATATTAGGTATTTTTGAGATTTGTGATAGTATTAAATCTATTTTTATTATCAAAATTTCATCAGATTTTTTGAAAATAAATTTACCATATTTCAATATTTTTTGCCATCCATCAAATTTGTTGAAAAAAATTCATTGTATTCCGACTATTTTTGCTCTAGAGACAAATTTACGGACTCAATAAACTACGCCTTTATTTTCTGGTTCTGGTTCATTTAATACTCAAGATTCAAGAACGGTAATCAACTTGACTTTTGGTAGGTGCAAAAGGCACCATGAGTTTTAATTTATATAGGGTTCTGATTCATTTGCACTCAACCACTTTACCATGAGGGAATGAGATGTTGCTGCATTTGGGATTTGGATAGGAATTTTTTAACATGGTTGTTGGTGCTTCCCCGTTTTTGGGTTGTAGTTTTCATTAATGGGAATATGTACAAGAGACTGTAAGTTCGCCAATGATTGACAAGCAGGGCATTTTACTACTAACTTAGAAAATTTAAAACTTAAACAAGCTCAAATAACTCGGTATGGACACAATTTGAATCTGATGTGGGGAGTGAGTTGTGAGTTTTTGTATTCCTTTACCTCTCTATCTATCTTCTTTCTGGGAATGGTAGAAAAAATTTATTTTATTTGAGGAAGTTATATTTTAGATTCTAGGAGTTTTGGGTATATCCACTGCCTAATTTTCAAGGAAACTCAACTCTTCCCACACTATCATTTGTTGTTCTATTTTATGGTTATGGGCATCTGTAATAACCACAACACTTGATTTGGAGTCCTCACTTGGGTATCACTTGGGGTATGTAGGACTGCAGGATAAAGTGTATTTGTATGGTGAAAGCAACTCTTTGTATGTATGGAAATATTTGTCATTTTTCTCTTCATATCAAACCCAGAAGTTTTGATCTGGGACGGTAAGATATCTTTGATGTGTTCATCAAAAACTACACAGAAAAATTTAGATAGCAATCAAACCAAAATAGACCATTTGAAAAAGTGTAACAATCCCACCAAAACACAATATATTTATTATGTGTCAAATCTCTGATTATAACCCAAACAAAAATATTCAAACCTATGAGTTAAGTGAAAGATCCCTACCCTTATACACCCAAGATACATATAAAAAAATCATGCTTTGGGGTTTTTTTTTTAATTCTTTAAAATCTAATAGAGGAATCGTTTAAATAAATTCAACGTTCTCTTGTATTTAGTTAACACATTCTTTAAAAGACACTTTAGTAATGACTTTTATAAGAAATATAAACAAATCAGAATAAACTTAAGAAGGACTAATTGAAATTGTGCCACTTGACTTTAAGAGGAGTGTAAAAGTATTAATTTACCAATAATTGTAATCAACATGGCTTTAAGTAGTGCAAATGTATTGTTTTATTTGTGGTTATGGTCCACTCGTACTCAACGACTAGTAATCAACTTGATTTTAGGGAGGTATTATTTTATTTTGGGGTTATGGTCCATGTGTACTCCACAACTCCATGTGGGTGAAAATAGATATGGAATTTGATAGTACTAGAATCAATTTGAGTGTCAAGAATGAAATTTGACAAGTAAACTGTCAACATTTTAATTACCAAATACATTTATAGTTTTTCAATACCATTACCAAATTTCATTAAAAAATTTACAATATGTTTGTAAAGTTATGGTTGAATTTCAAATCCCAATTTTGGGCGAAAGAAAAGTATTTGTTCCTTAAAAATGGTCCGTCCATATGGTTTTTCTTGGGATTTCACCTGGTTGGGTGAAATCAAAGTACTTGTTTCTTAAAAATGGTTTCTCTTGTTTTTCTTAGAATTTCAGTGAGACTTAAATAAAAGGTTTGGATGCTATTATTCCAAGTTATATCGGAATTCCACCATGACTTAATAAAAAGCATCGGATGGTGATCAAAATCCATGTGATATTTTATTATAAACATATTTTTTGTGATATCGGGTTGGAAATGACTTTTTGCAGCTCAGTGAAACTTATCCCTTAGAAATTAAAATAATAGTGTAATCGAAAGAAATATGGCCATGGCTCGTTAGAGTTAAAATAACAGTTTAATCAAAAGAAATATGGTCATGGTTGGTTAGAGGGGTTTGATTTTCATGTTCATTATACTAGTTTTCAACATTAAATAAATTAGCATATTTTTTAAGTAGCAAATTATGTTGGATATTGGATAAGCCAATGCTCTTGCGACATGGACTAATCCCTTCTCGTGGATCTTTATCTCTGGCGATGCGATCATTGACTAACACCTACGGGTTGGTCTAATGGCAATTGTGATTCCCAACAAATTAAAATACCAAAATAACCATTAAAATGATGATAAAATTGTACATTTTGAAAAAAAATATATATATATATATATAATTGTACAGTATGATAAGAATGTATAATCAAGTAAATTTTCTAGGGAAAAAGAAAAGAGAAGTAAATTAAATTTACTGTTAGAGATTTTTGAAAATATTTTTTCCTATTAATTAGTGTTTTTAATGTTAGTTTAAGATATTCACTTTAATATTTTTAGAAAAATTATATAAATCTAAGATTGTTTTAAAGTGATTAATTTTAAAAGATTCAGATTTTTGTGATTCATATTGTTTTAAGAAAACAAAAAATTATAAACTCACATTTACAAATATTAAATTTATTTAATAATGAAAAAAACATACAATGCACCAAAGTTTTTCCTTGTTCCCTCTTTAGCTCGATATAAAATTTATCTCTCGTTTCATCGTATCACACCCAGTTTAAGACTCTTAAACTCCTCATAAAGTAGAGAATACATCAAATTTCAAAATCCAAGAGCTTGAATATCATAGCAGGTATAAGTGAAGAGTAGAAATAATCATAAAATCCAAGGATCCAAGGTGTAAGACTCTTCACAAAGTAGAGAGTAGAATTGATCATAAAATCTAAGGGTTTGAATGCAAATCTGAGTTTTTAAATGTGAGGTCTGCATAAAAGGGTTGAGAGTTTTTTTGGTGAGTGAGCCCTACAACCTTCGTTGTTTGCAAATTCATTGTTTCCTCGATGTTGTTTTGTAGTGTGCAAAGATGTCATACGTCGCTATACTCTGCGCATTGAGAGTCACGATTGTTACACCGTTTCGAAGGTTGTGCATTAAACAATCCACTGTTTGGAAGGTTGTGCATTAAACAGTCCACCCATTGAGAGTTTAACGGTCAGAATATTCAAAATCTCTTTATAAACTTGGAGTAATGTGATTGCATACTCAAAGTTTGATTTTATGAAGTGTTTTGATATTTTACATAATCTTTTTATTAGATGTGGTATAAAGAGAGGATTTTAAAAAGAATGTTTGAAAAGTCTACATATAAATTAACATGTTGTTCATTATTTTTTCATCTATATAACCCCATGGCTCATATACCAAACCAAACACATCTCATATTTTAATTGTTGTTATAGTAATTGACTTGATATGATCCGGATCTTGGGGGGAGGTCCCCAAGATCTGAGAAATTGCAATGTTAGAAAGAAAATGAGAGAACACACAGTAAATAAAACCACAAAGAAACTTTTTATTAAAATGGAGAATAATTGTAAAAGCTACATTGTGGTGGACAAACTGTCCTTTTATAAAATGCGACTTGTCACTTATAGTATTTTTCAGTTACAATACCACAGATCAATTCCACGAGTGAATGAATACGATGGGTGCCATGGGTGGATGTCACTTACAATACCATGGGTGGATGCAACTTACAATACCCATGGGTAAATTCCATGGGTGGATGAATACCATGGGTTGATCTCATTTTCCACTCAGATCATTCCTCCCTCCTTAAGAAGCAATGGTCCCCATTGCATGAAGTTCCCTCCTGTGAAGCCTTTGTTGAATAGGAAGAGCCATTGAAGAGAAGGGTTTTATGTGGTTAACCCATAACCATGATGAACGAAGATCCAAGGATAGAGATATCATGTAATCCTTGTGACCAACTGTGATATTGATAGTGTGCGGCCTAGCAAATGGACTTCGATGAAGTGTGGGTTTGTAGATGGCCCATAACCATGATGAACGAAGATCCGATGATAGAGATACCTGTAATACTTGTGACCAACTGTGATACTGATCCAGGTGGATGTTGGTGGCCACCCACCAACCCATTTGGACCCTCACAACTGTCTCTTTCAGTCTTTTCAGTTTCCTAAATTGTAGCACAATTTACTATTTTTAGCAGTTTTTCGAGTCCTGAACTTCCGGAGCCGTTTTGAGGCCCTAAACGACGTTTTTTTGGGAATCTGGGGCAACATGAGTCCATGGACTCATGTTGCCTCCCAAAGTGGTAGTACTCGGATAGATCTTTCTAATGAGCTATCGTGCGCGTCAAACGGAGATCATATGCCAAAGTTACGACCCCGGGAAATTGATGTACCAATTTACCCAAACGGGGCCCACAATTTGGCGTTTCATCTTCCAAGGGTTAGGTTTCGGGATGTGAAGGGTTTTCCATTGTTTCTCAACAATAAATAGGCCTTCGAGCCTCATTGTAACACAGTTCGGAACAGTTCAGAGGCATGTAGCCGCACATCTCTTCTCAGAGATAGCTACCATCGCCCTAGCTGGTTTATTTCCATTTCTGGTTGTAAGCATATTTCAGTATTTTACAGTAATGAAATGAAGTATTATTTCCGCTGCATCTCTGTATTTATGGTTATCGCACCTCTGTATTTATGGTTATCTCTATAATCTATTGCGTTCCTGTTTAAATCCGGATCAGTGGTATCAGAGCGGTCTGCTTTTTCTCTGTTTTTCTTTGCATGTCCCCAACGAGGTCGGGATATAAGGAGTTAGGGCTTGAACTGGTCGAACCTTTGCAAGACCGGCCTCGCAAATCCCGACGGCCTCCCATGGCGGATCAGAAGAAAGACGAGGGAGCAGGAGATCCTATCAAAATCTTGCTCGAAGAAGCACTCGAGCGGCAAAGGAACGCGATGATGGATAGCTTTGCGCAGATTCTTCAGCGGCTACCCAGAGGCGATGCATCGGCTTCCAACAGCGACTCTGGAAATGCCACACCCTTCAAGGTACAAGTTAATTTTGAAATCCCCATATTCGAGGGTCAAATAGACGCAGATGCCGTAGATAAATGGTTAAATCTGCTAGATGGGTATTTTTCTGTTCACGAATTTTCAAGTCGGGAAAAGATTGTTTTCGCTCTTCTCAAAGCAGCCCCCCACGTCAAGGACTGGTGGGAAACCTACTGCGAGCAGAAGAATGAAAGTACAGGCTCACTATTTTCAGCCGCACCCACTTGGAATGACTTCCGGGATGCCATCAAGGAGCAGTACTACCCTGTCGGAAGCTATGAGGACAAATACATCAAATGGACCACACTGCGGCAAGGACGAGACCAAGATGTGCCAGAGTTCACAAACATTTTTCACACCCTTCGCACACAGTTGGGTATCAAAGATTCTGAGCTGCATCTGGTACTCAAATACCGTGGCTGCCTGCACAAATACATCCAGGAAGAGATGGTGTTCTTGAACATCTCCTCACTCGGCACAGCATACCGATACGCTGTCAAAATCGAGCAAAAGTTCAAACAGAAGAAGCGAGACTTTGGATCTGCAAATCCGAAGCCCAAAGGACAAAGCCAAGGCGGGGTGACCCAAGACAACCCGTCGAAGCCGCAAGAAAAGAACAACACCATGAAGCCGAAGAAGGACACAGGGAAGTGGTGTGAGTTCCACAAGAGTCCCACTCATAACACCAGTGAGTGTCGGACCAAGCAGTCGCTGGTGGCTGAGTTGAAGGCTTCCGAATCAGATGCATGTTCCGACCCTGAGCCAGAACCCGACAAGGGGAATGGCAAAGGGAAGCAGATCATTGATGCGGATCCCAGCGCCACTGTTGCCACTGCCAAGATACAGAAGAATGAACTTGCAGATCCAGAGGAAGGGGAGCGTCTTTTCCACTCACAGATGTGGGTGAAGGGTTCACCGCTGCGATTCATTGTCGACAGTGGTAGCCAAAAGAACCTGGTTTCAGCAGAGGTCGTGAAGCGGTTGGGCCTACCGACTACACCGCACCCGCAGCCATACAGTATCGGGTGGCTTCATGAAGGACGAGATCTGAAAGTTCGCCAGCAGTGCCGCCTTCCATACAGCATCAAGCCCTTCACAGACGAGGTATTGTGTGATGTTACACCTCTGGATGTTTGTGATGTATTATTAGGCCAGCCATACTTGTGGAGGCGACATGCTGTGTATGAGTCAAGGCCTCGCGCTGTCATTATTTCTTTGGGTGATTCATTATACAGGATACCAGAGGTAGCTCCACCTACTGCCACATCTTTGATCACTGCTAAGAAAGGCAGCAAGCTCATATCGCAGACCAGGAAATTCATTTGTCTGGTTCACTCCCAAAATAAGGGGAAGATTGTTGTTACATCCATGACCCCTGTAAAGGGTTCCTTCATGCAGCAGCAGCAGCAAAGGGATACGGTCATGACAAAACACAGGAACAACTTCTCCTCACCCACATGGGTACCACACAAGTTTCAGGTGGGCAACAAAGTCTGGTTGCATCGACAGAAAGAACGCCTTACCAGAACCCATCAGAAGCTCAAATCACTCCGACATGGTCATTACAGCAGTACCAAGGCTATGGGGAACAATGCTTTGGAGCACAGCATTCCTCCATTCCTTCGCTTGCACCGAGTGTTCAATGTGGACCATCGTCGACCATGCTTCCCACCATCACTGGACACATCAGAGATTGCAGGACAAGTTCAGCAGATGGAGGAACTCAACGCAATGGGGACCATTGCTTCCTAAGGGGGGAGGAATGATCCAGGTGGATGTTGGTGGCCACCCACCAACCCATTTGGACCCTCACAACTGTCTCTTTCAGTCTTTTCAGTTTCCTAAATTGTAGCACAATTTACTATTTTTAGCAGTTTTTCGGGTCCTGAACTTCCGGAGCCGTTTTGAGGCCCTAAACGACGTTTTTTTGGGAATCTGGGGCAACATGAGTCCATGGACTCATGTTGCCTCCCAAAGTGGTAGTACTCGGATAGATCTTTCTAACGAGCTATCGTGCGCGTCAAACGGAGATCATATGCCAAAGTTACGACCCCGGGAAATTGATGTACCAATTTACCCAAACGGGGCCCACAATTTGGCGTTTCATCTTCCAAGGGTTAGGTTTCGGGATGTGAAGGGTTTTCCATTGTTTCTCAACAATAAATAGGCCTTCGAGCCTCATTGTAACACAGTTCGGAACAGTTCAGAGGCATGTAGCCGCACATCTCTTCTCAGAGATAGCTACCATCGCCCTAGCTGGTTTATTTCCATTTCTGGTTGTAAGCATATTTCAGTATTTTACAGTAATGAAATGAAGTATTATTTCCGCTGCATCTCTGTATTTATGGTTATCGCACCTCTGTATTTATGGTTATCTCTATAATCTATTGCGTTCCTGTTTAAATCCGGATCAAATACTAACAGTGTGCAACCTAGCAAATGGACTTCGATGACAAGGATTTTGTGTGATTGACCCATAACCATGATGTTGGTCGTTGATGAAGTAGCAGGTGCCTGCATAGCTTGGGGTGGGAGGGCACGTCTCCAAAGGGAACCCGCTCCAAATGTTGCTCCAGAATTAAAATGGACATAATTGGATCAATATAACTTAGAATATTTATTATAACCTATTTTTGGAAACAGAATGACCATTTTGAATCTTCCCTTGTGTTGGAAATACTTAGTTGGACACCCTAGAATCTCAGATTCGCACTGAAACTTTTCCGTCGTCACAAAAGTTCTGAAAAAATAGTTGATTTTAAACCAGCGATATCTCCCACATCCGAACTCCGGTTGGACCCATTTTTTTTATAACTTGGGTTATTTTTTGAGAGGAGCTCAGATCTGCAATCATTGTTCTGAAATTCTACACAAAAAACTGCAAAAAATGATAAGAGAATCGTCGTCCACCAGTTGTCGTAAAAAAAAAAAAAAACAAACAAACAAACAAAAAACAAACAAACAAAAACAAAAACAAACAAACAAAAACAAAAAACAAAAAACAAAACAAAAACAAAAACAAAACAAAAACAAAAACAAAAACAAAAACAAAAACAAAAAACAAAAAACAAAAACAAAACAAAAAACAAACAAAACAAAAAAATCAAAAAACAAAAAACAAAAAAACTGCAACATAGTTGATTTTAAATTAGCGATATCTCCCTCATTCGGACTCCAATTCGACCGAATTGTTTTTTGAATTTTGTCATTTTTCGCAAGGAATCCAGATCTATTATTTGTTTTTGTATTTTGCATCAAATGTGTCAGATCTTATCTTCAAACTCGCCGCCAAAAAAAAAAATTCTGCAAAAAAATGAAAAAGAAAAATTCTTCCCGCTTGTCCCAAGAAAATGCTCTATGGAGGACGTAGCACATGCCTGAAGTTTGTTGAATATTGCTGCAAAATTTGAAACTGAAATATGCATCAAACCCTCATTCTCATGGAATCATAACCTGCTCTAATACCACCAATCCAGATCTTGTGGGGAGGCCCCCAAGATCTAAAAAAAATTGAAATGGATCTTGGGGGGAGGTCCCGAAGATCTAAGAAATTGCAATGTTAGAAAGAAAATGAGAGAACACACAGTAAATAAAACCACAAAGAAACTTTTTATTAAAACGGAGAATAATTGTAAAAGCTACATTGTGGCAGACAAATTGTCCTTTTACAAAATGTGGCTTGTTACTTATAGTATTTTTCAGTTACAATACCACGGATCAATTCCACGGGTGAATGAATACCATGGGTGGATGTCACTTACAATACCATGGATGGATAAATATTATGGGTGGATGCAACTTACAATACCATGGTTAAATTCCATGGGTGGATGAATACCATGGGTTGATGCCATTTTCCATTCGGATCATTATGTGTACCAGGTTATCTCCACATACATCAAAAAAGAGATTTTATTTATGGTGTTGAGTATAGGTTGATTGTATTTATGGTTTTAAGTATATGGTAATTGATATTAATAAAAAATATGTTAAATTGGTCTGGGGAAATTTGACTTGGTAAAGTTATTAACAATTTTTGAGAACTAGGTTTATAAGAATACATGGTATTCATGTGGAATATAGCTTATTTAATGGCCAAAAGACCCCAGGTAAATTTGTCGTGGTGACCAGTGGGATTCTAGCAACAATCTCTTTATAGGCCACCACTTCTCTCATTGTTTCGTGATCTTAGTAGTTGATATTAGAGTATGGTGTTAGCGGGTGCTAATGAGAGATTGTGTGGATCTAGTGAGGGCAAATAATGTTGGAAGGCCAAGTCAAGGTATGGATCAACAAAGTTAGAAATGCAGCGAGATAGTTGTCGTATGCACAAGGAAATGGAGATGGAGACAATGGTTTGAGGATAGTGAAGGAGTCAACGAGTGATGAGAGCCACAATGGTGTGTAAACACCCTTAAGGTTTTGGTCCAAGACAGATGTATTTCCCCAGGAAGTTGTAAGACCTATTGTTAAGCCATACATGTGTAGGAGCATGGTTTGTTGCAAGGCCTTAAAACTTTGATTAGGCACACATATAGTGCAGTGGCACATGGATTCATCAAGTTGTGGAATGGACCTGTTGAAAAGTGTGCAACAAGAAATGCTTGTTGAGAATGCAACAAGATGATGGAGCTTAGTGGAAAGGAGTCGCCTTCACTAAGTGGGCCTGCAGGGAAATTATGGCGCAAAGTCTATTTTTAGACATATGGATCATGTCTATGAGTTGCAGTATGTTTTTTATGGATGATTGGTCATGTTGGGAAAAATAGATGGACTTCTATTTTTGGATCACAGCAGGAGTGATCAAAGTCTATTTTTAGATTGCTAGTCAAAAATAGAAAAGTCAAATACTATTGTCTCATAATAATATTTAGACTATAAACTTTATCTTATCCTCTTGGAGCACTTCAGTTTGAGCTACAGATGTGGCACATGCAGCTGTTAGAAGGAAATACGCTTTTCTTATGAGTCAGTTGAGCTATTGCATGCAGGACATCAGTTAGAACTCATGTGGTTGAGTTTTTTGGAGTTAGATGAGCAGTTAATGGAGTTGTGTTCAGTTTGACTTAGTTGAACTAGTTGTATTTAGTCTAACTGGCCAATAGACTAAGTGATGAGTTGTGTGAATTAGTTATTAATTAATTCACTAATTATTAACTCATAATGCAACTGAAGAATACATCAGTTAACTCAGTGCATGTACAGTTCAGTGGAGACAGGTGTTAGAGGTTGAGATTGCTATCAGTTGTGACTATAGTTGTGCATGAGACTTTGCACAAGCAATGTATTGAGTATGCCCATGAGAATGCCCAGTAATATAGCCTGTGCTCACGTGATTTCCAGTGTGAGTGATTTTCCAAGGTAAATAGAACTTGGAACGAGTTTGGATTCATTCATTCTCTTGCAGGGTTGTGCAGTGGAGGCAGGCAAACAGTGGAGGAGATTTGAGGCATCAGATCTGAGCTAGTTTGTGTGTAACAGGTGGAGATAGTACTGAGTACTTGTGAGGAGTATTGTACTATGTATTGTTACATGTTCTCAATCATTATAATATACAGATAGTGTGGGGTTTTCAGCTGTATGCTTTCCCCGGGTTACATACTGTGTTAATGTGTGCATGCGATTGATGTTTCATTGTTTTTAATGTTGCTAAATTGATGATCAACGTAGAGGAGGTTATGTATTATGCATGTATTCCGCAATAGTGTATAATCGAGATAATCTTTGTGAATAAGTGTCATATTATTCAAAATTTCTACATGGTATCAGAGCTGGTTGATTTGTAGAAAAAATTTCTACATGGTATCGGAGCTGTTGATCATCAGATCTACTATTCAAAAAGTGTTTACATTTTATTTCTTGAGGCAGAGTCTGTAATCGGGCCAGGTAGCCTCTGGATTCATCCTTCCTTTGGAAGGTGAGATATCCGATGAATGCCCATACAATCGATCTCTGTACAAGAAATACTTTGTTCTCGCGAATCTTAGATCTGAGGCAGTTGAGTTGTTGAGCTGGTGGAATTCGAATTTGCAGCAGTGTTTTCTTGGTGTCAAAGTTGAAATGTCTTTCAACGGATTGCGATTGGAGTATGCCCTTGAGGGTAGCTCGAACTATATTACATGGAAGGACAGGATGGAGGCGGTGTTAGATGATAATGGGTTGAAGGAGTTCATAGATGCGGATGTCCCAAAACCTACTGATGTTGCTCAAGTCGGGGATTGGCAAAAGAAGACAGCAAAGTGTCGAAGGATTCTGTTGGAGGGCGTGATGGATCACATTGTGTCGAGCCTCCATGGAAAGGCTTCTCCATATTTGATGTGGAAAATGTTGACAGAATTATTCCAAAGCAAGAGCGACCAGAGGAAGTTGGCACTCAAGGATAAACTCAGAAACATTAGGTGTGAGAATGGAGACAGTATGCCCTAGTATCTCACGAAGTTCACCCAATGCCGGGATGAGCTGGGAAGTGTGGGGGTAACTGTTGAGGATATGATGAGTCTAGCACTCCTTGGCCTTCCTAAGAGTTGGCATAGCTACCAGGACTTGGTGAATGGAAGGGAGAAATTGCCAGGATGGGAGAGACTTTGGTCGGATCTTGTGCAAGATGAGATTAGACGGCGCACCAGAGACAGTTCTTCATCTATGCATGATGAGGATAACTGTGCCTTAGCGAGTAAGGCGAAGAAGGGGAAGGGGAAGGTTTCTCTTTCCGAATACAGTTCTTCCAATGATGGGAAGAAGGTTGACAAGTCGAAGGTGAGATGCTTTCGTTGTCATGAGTTGGGCCATTATGCTACTAATTGCCCAAAGAAGAAGTCCAAGAAGGGATCCGGGGAAGGATCTGAAGGTGAGGCACTTGCTTCACAATTTGAGTTGGATTTCACACTCTTCGCATGCATGGTTTCATCCATGGTGGGAAGTGGTTGGTTTCTTGACAGTGGAGCTTCTTTCCACATGACTGGTGACAAAATTTTGTTCAGTACTTTGGAGGAGAAAGATCTCCAGATACACATAGCGATGGGTAATGATGAGAAGTATAGTGTCTCAGGTGTAGGCACGATTATTTTTCAGAGGGAGCATGGAGCTCGGCTTACCTTGACCGATGTCAAGAATGTACCAGGACTGAAGAGAAACTTGGTGTCGATCGCGATGCTGGAAGACAGAGGCTATGATGTAGTCTTCAGTAAGGGAAAGGTTTTCCTTAGACACATCATCACTGGACAGGTGAAGCAGATTGGTTCACGAGTCAAGAACCTGTATGCTCTTGAGGTTCAAGATGCATGAAAAGCCTTGAGCAGCGAGGCAACTGATGGAGACTTGGTGGTTGAGAGGGAGCGTATATTACCTCTCAACATGTAGATCCAAACGAAGTCTCAGACGATTGTGGAGGAGCCACAATTGGTGCAGCAGCTTCAGGAGGTTGTGGAGCAGCCACAACAAGGGAAGCTGAGTGGAGATCGAGTAGAGACATCTATTCATGCAGAGACCTCCAGTAGGGGGAAACTTCGAGCCAGGTGGGCTGAGGGATCACATGTAGCCATACCTCCAGGTAGGAGGTGGGGTGATGTGGATTGATCGTCCCAAGGAGGAGGGGTAGGATCTTGAGGTACCCAACCACTTCGATGAGACCTTGCTACAGGAACCCCGATGTGTAGTAGCAGGAGCTGACTGATTGGGTAGAGACAGATGCGGATGGAGCGGCAGAGAGAGCGACAGTGCAGGGAATCCCAGGACAGCGCATAGCATGCAAGCTGCAACAATGCGAGAGGCACAAGTGTTTTGCACAGTGCTAGGTGGCACAGAGAGGTGTGCAATGGTGCGAGATGCATGGAGATGTTGCAGTAGCGCAGATGTCAGAGAGGGAGCACTTGTCAGCAGCAGGTAGAGCTTCAGCATCAGAGTTTGTTCCTAGCCAAACAGAGTGGTCAGTTGGGAATGCTTTTGTTCCAAGTGTTGTTGGAGCAAGTGGACCGGGCAAATGTGTTGCATGCAGAACATTCCAGAGTTGCGGGATAGGGTTGCATATAATCCATTTCTTGTTGAGAGGGAGTGTTGAAAAGTGTGCAACAAGAAATGCTTGTTGAGAATGCAACAAGATGATGGAGCTTAGTGGAAAGGAGTCGCCTTCACTAAGTGGGCCCGCAGGAAAATTATGGCACAAAGTCTATTTTTAGACATATGGATCATGTCTATGAGTTGCAATATGCTGTTTATGGATGATTGGTCATGTTGGGAAAAATAGATGGACTTCTATTTTTGTATCACAGCAAGAGTGATCAAAGCCTATTTTTAGACTGCTAGTCAAAAATAGAAAAGTCAAATATTATTGTCTCATAATAATATTTAGACTATAAACTTTATCTTATCCTCTTGGAGCACTTCAGTTTGAGCTACAGATGTGGCACATGCAGCTGTCAGAAGGAAATACGCTTTTCTTATGAGTTAGTTGAGCTATTGCATGCAGGACATCAGTTAGAACTCATGTGGTTGAGTTCTGTGGAGTTAGATGAGCAGTTAATGGAGTTGTGTTCAGTTTGACTTACTTGAACTAGTTGTATTTAGTCTAACTGGCCAATAGACTAAGTGATGAGTTGTGTGAATTAGTTATTAATTAATTCACTAATTATTAACTCATAATGCAACTGAAGAATACATCAGTTAACTCAATGCATGTACAGTTCAGTGGAGACAGGTGTTAGAGGTTGAGATTGGTATCAGTTGTGACTATAATTGTGCATGAGACTTTGCACAAACAATGTATTGAGTATGCCCATGAGAATGCCCAGTAATATAGCTTGTGCTCACGTGATTTCCAGTGTGAGTGATTTTCCAAGGTAAATAGAACTTGGAACGAGTTTGGATTCATTCATTCTCTTGCAGGGTTGTGCAATGGAGGCAGGCAAACAGTGGAGGAGATTTAAGGCATCAGATCTGAGCTAGTTTGTGTGTAACAGGTGGAGATAGTACTGAGTACTTGTGAGGAGTATTGTACTATGTATTGTTACATGTTCTCAATCATTATAATATACAGATAGTGTGGCGTTTTCAGCTGTATGCTTTCCCCGGGTTACATACTGTGTTAATGTGTGCATGCGATTGATGTTTCATTGTTTTTAATGCTGCTAAATTGATGATCAACATAGAGGAGGTTATGTATTATGCATGTATTCTGCAATAGTGTATAATCGAGATAATCTCTATGAATAAGTGTCATATTATTCAAAATTTCTACATGGTATCAGAGCTGGTTGATTTGTAGAAAAAAATTCTACATGGTATCGGAGCTGTTGATCATCAGATCTACTATTCAAAAAGTGTTTACATTTTATTTCTTCATGTAGAGTCTGTAATCGGGCCAGGTAGCCTCTGGATTCATCCTTCCTTTGGAAGGTGAGATATCTGGTGAATGCCCATACAGTCGATCTATGTACAAGAAATACTTTGTTCTCACGAATCTTAGATCCGAGGCAGTTGAGTTTTTGAGCTGGTGGAATTCGAATTTGCAACAGTGTTTTCTTGGTGTCAAAGTTGAAATGTCTTTCAACGGATTGCGATTGGAGTATGCCCTTGAGGGCAGCTCGAACTATATTACATGGAAGGACAGGATGGAGGCGGTGTTAGATGATAATGGGTTGAAGGAGTTCATAGATGCGGATGTCCCAAAACCTACTGATGCTACTCAAGTCAGGGATTGGCAAAAGAAGACAGCAAAGTGTCGAAGGATTCTGTTGGAGGGCGTGAGGGATCACATTGTGTCCAGCCTCCATGGAAAGGCTTCTCCATATTTGATGTGGAAAATGTTGACAGAATTATTCCAAAGCAAGAGCGACCAGAGGAAGTTGGCACTCAAGGATAAACTCAGAAACATTAGGTGTGAGAATGGAGACAGTATGCCCCAGTATCTCACGAAGTTCACCCAATGCCGGGATGAGTTGGGAAGTGAGGGGGTAACTGTTGAGGATGAGGATATGGTGAGTCTAGCACTCCTTGGCCTTCCTAAGAGTTGGCATAGTACCAGGACTCAGTGAATGGAAGGGAGAAATTGCCAAGATGGGAGAGACTTTGGTCGGATCTTGTGCAAGATGAGATTAGACGGCGCGCCAGAGACAGTTCTTCGTCTATGCATGATGAGGAGAATTGTGCCTTAGCGAGTAAGGCGAAGAAGGGGAAGGGGAAGGTTTCTCTTTCCAAATCCAGTTCTTCCAATGATGGGAAGAAGGTTGACAAGTCGAAGGTGAGATGCTTTCGTTGTCATGAGTTGGGCCATTATGCTACTAATTGCCCAAAGAAGAAGTCCAAGAAGGGATCTGGGGAAGGATCTGAAGGTGAGGCACTTGCTTCAAAATTTGAGTTGGATTTCACACTCTTCACATGCATGGTTTCATCCATGGTGGGAAGTGGTTGGTTTCTTGATAGTGGAGCTTCTTTCCACATGACCGGTGACAAAATTTTGTTCAGTACTTTGGAGGAGAAAGATCTCCAGATACACATAGCAATGGGTAATGATGAGAAGTATAGTGTCTTAGGTGTAGGCACGGTTATTTTTCAGAGGGAGCATGGAGCTTGGCTTACCTTGACCGATGTCAAGTATGTACCAGGACTGAAGAGAAACTTGGTGTCGATCGTGATGCTGGAAGACAGAGGCTATGATGTAGTCTTCAGTAAGGGAAAGGTTTTCCTTAGACACATCATCACTAGACAGGTGAAGCAGATTGGTTCACGGGTCAAGAACCTGTATGCTCTTGAGGTTCAGGATGCATGCAAAGCCTTGAGCAGCGAGGCAACTAATGGAGACTTGGTGGTTGAGAGGGAGCGTATATTACCTCTCAACATGCAGAGCCAGAAGAAGTCTCAGACGATTGTGGAGGAGCCACAATTGGTGCAGCAGCTTCAGGAGGTTGTGGAGCAACCACAACAAGGGAAGCTGAGTGGAGATCGAGTAGAGACATCTATTCATGCAGAGACCTCCAGTAGGGGGAAACTTCGAGCCAGGTGGGTTGAGGGATTGCATGTAGCCATACCTCCAGGTAGGAGGTGGGGTGATGTGGATTGATCATCCCAAGGAGGAGGGGCAGGATCCTTGAGGTACCCAACCTCTTCGATGAGACCTTGCTACAGGAGCCCCGATGTGTAGTAGCAGGAGCTGACTGATTGGGTAGAGACAGATGCGGATGGAGCGGCAGAGAGAGTGACAGTGCAGGGAATTCCAGGACAGTGCATAGCATGCAAGCTGCAGCAATGCGAGAGGCACAAGTGTTTTGCACAGTGCTAGGTGGCACAGAGAGGTGTGCAATGGTGCGAGATGCATGGAGATGTTGCAGTAGCGCAGATGTCAGAGAGGGAGCACTTGTCAGCAGCAGGTAGAGCTTCAGCATCAGAGTTTGTTCCTAGCCAAACAGAGTGGTCAGTTGGGAATGTTTTTGTTCCAAGTGTTGTTGGAGCAAGTGGACCGGGCAAATGTGTTGCATGCAGAACATTCCAGAGTTGCAAGATAGGGGTTGCATATAATCCATTTCTTGTTGAGAGGGAGTGTTGAAAAGTGTGCAACAAGAAATGCTTGTTGAGAATGCAACAAGATGATGGAGCTTAGTGGAAAGGAGTTGCCTTCACTAAGTGGGCCCGCAGGCAAATTATGGCGCAAAGTCTATTTTTAGACATATGGATCATGTCTATGAGTTGCAGGATGTTGTTTATGGATGATTGGTCATGTTGGGAAAAATAGATGGACTTCTATTTTTGGATCACAGTAGGAGTGATCAGAGTCTATTTTTAGACTGCTAGTCAAAAATAGAAAAGTCAAATATTATTGTCTCATAATAATATTTAGACTATAAACTTTATCTTATCCTCTTGGAGCACTTCAGTTTGAGCTACAGATGTGGCACATGCAGCTGTCAGAAGGAAATACGCTTTTCTTATGAGTCAGTTGAGCTATTGCATGCAGGACATCAGTTAGAACTCATGTGGTTGAGTTCTGTGGAGTTAGATGAGCAATTAATGGAGTTGTGTTCAGTTTGACTTAGTTGAACTAGTTGTATTTAGTCTAACTGGCCAATAGACTAAGTGATGAATTGTGTGAATTAGTTATTAATTAATTCACTAATTATTAACTCATAATGCAACTGAAGAATACATCAGTTAACTCAGTGCATGTACAGTTCAGTGGAGACAGGTGTTAGAGGTTGAGATTGCTATCAGTTGTGACTATAGTTGTGCATGAGACTTTGCACAAGCAATGTATTGAGTATGCCCATGAGAATGCCCAGTAATATAGCCTGTGCTCACGTGATTTCCATTGTGAGTGATTTTCCAAGGTAAATAGAACTTGGAACGAGTTTGGATTCATTCATTCTCTTGCAGGGTTGTGCAGTGGAGGCAGGCAAACAGTGGAGGAGATTTGAGGCATCAGATCTGAGCTAGTTTGTGTGTAACAGGTGGAGATAGTACTGAGTACTTGTGAGGAGTATTGTAATATGTATTGTTACATGTTCTCAATCATTATAATATACAGATAGTGTGGGGTTTTCAGCTGTATGCTTTCCCCGGGTTACATACTGTGTTAATGTGTGCATGTGATTGATGTTTCATTGTTTTTAATGCTGCTAAATTGATGATCAACGTAGAGGAGGTTATGTATTTTGCATGTATTCCACAATAGTGTATAATCGGGATAATCTCTGTGAATAAGGTTCATATTATTCAAATCTACAGACCACTTGGATAAGTACCAGGGTGGCAAATGTACTAGTTTATTGGCTTGAGGGGTGAATGTGAGATCTCAAATGAGATTGTTTTTGAATGATTGGGACCAAGTTAACCTCCCCGAGTCATGCTTAAGGGGAGGATTATTAGGGTGGTTCAAGTAAACTTGACTTAGTTAAGCTACCTGTGGTTTTTGAGCTCTAGGTTTATGAGAACTCATGGTTTTTTCCATGGTATTCATGTGGAATATATCTTATTTAAAGGTGAAAATAATCCAGGTAAATTTGTACTAGTGACCAATGGGATCCCAACAGTGGTATCTTTAAACACCACCACTTCTTTCGATGTTTCATGATCCTAACAAAATAAAATTTAGATTTATTGATAAAAGGGATTTTTTTTTGTTTAAGGAAAGTTTAAAAAAAAATGGGTTTATAAACAAAAGGTTTTTCTTTTTTATAGTTGATTTTAGAAGGTAATTGAGTTCCCTGAGAAATATCAGAATGGATTTCTTCAATGGTTTCTATCTGCCACCCTTTATCAGTATGGATTTGCTTAATGTTTCTTAATTGCTATGTTGGGGCCTTCATTTTGAATTTTGAATTTTGGTAGGAAGAAAGGCCAAGAACAGGTGGCGGGGACAATGGTTCGGGTTGTGGAGCTGACAGCCAAAGGAAAGGGACAGGAACTGAGAGTGAATGAGCAGTTACAGCAAGGTGGCGGAAGAGTACAGAAGCAGTCGAGTAAGGGAAATAGAAAGCAGTTGAGGGTGGATTCAGTCAAGTGAAACTGATAGTGGGAATGTAGAGAAAAGGATAAAAGACAAAATGTATCACAAGGAAGGGGTTGGTGATGAAGCAGATGAGCAAGGGTAGGATCCTGAGAGACAGATCAGTTGTGGAAAGGCGAGGACTGTCCTTTGCTCTGCTTATGTCCATTCTTGTCAGTTGCGTTCTCTGAGAATGTACTCTTTGTGTATTTGATGAACATGCTTCGAGCCTTTTGTAATCTGTCATGTACTCTCTTATATTCCAATTAATGAAAGAAGCAGTTTGGGTTCCATATTGTATTGTTGTGTTCCTTATGGGTTATTTAAAATTTTAAATGAATGATCAATAGCTAGGTAGTTTCCTGCAATGGTATGAGTAGAATGACAGTCTTGGATAGTACAAAGAATTGAGTGCGATGAGCTATTGTTGTATGTTATTTGCATTTCCTTGATACCCCATCCAGCCCCATCTAACTTTGGTTGCGACATGCCTTGGGTGAGACTCCTTGCCCTCCGGGTAAGGTGAAAATGTTGACGTTGTCCTAGACTACAACAGAGCCTTGTTGGCCCCTTTAGCATGAACCCAGGGTCTCTTCCCCGTTGTCATTTTCGCACCAACAAGTGGTTCCATTGGCGGGACCTGAAATCAAAAAGAGGAGTTTAGAATATGGTATCGAGGATTTTTAATAAATAAATACGAAACTAGTGGTATGACCAAGTGGATCGGTTTGTGTCACAACAATCTATCTTTTGAAGCTGGATTGTTGATAAGGTGAATGACGAGATCTTATACTCAGGAGCTGCAAGCAATCAGTACGAAATCTTTTGGTGTAAGTTTCTAGAAGAACTATACAATTACTGTGAAGACTGCAAGTGAAGGGTTGACTGAAAGGACAACAACCATCTTGTTGTGGTTTGGGCCCCGCTAATCTTGCAGCGCTCCACCACTTGGACACCAATCTGACAAGAGCAGTAGATTTTTGGGTACAAACTACTCTAGAGGGATACATGGTTGAGTTCATGGTGGAAAGTTATCAGTCCTTCTCGAAGGCTGTTGTTGTATTCAGATCGGGACTGAGAGGAAAATTGTTGAAGGAAGTACCTCTTTGGATTAAAATTTTGATGGTGGAAGAAGGTTTAATTTCTTTCCAAGAGTTGAGCATGGCAACGTAAAACCCTAATGTTGGGGGAAGGATCAAAGGGGGGAAATGCTACTGAATGGGGGATTGTGATGTCATTGAAAGGATGGATGTAGAAGACTCACGAAGGGCTAGGGAAGTAAGAGTGCAGAGGAGGGCGTTGATAGCAAAAAAGTGGCAGGAAAGGGCCATGCAGGCAATGAAGGTGCATGCAGAGGGACCACACCAAGCAAGAGCAGTGTCAAGGGGTCTAGAAGGAAGAGATGAGATCACAAAGAACTCAAAGAAAGGAATAGAGATAGATGGGCCAGACGGAAGCCCAGAAGGCGATAGGAGCCCTCCCTCCCCAGTTGTGGGGGAGGTGTCTAATGGAAGTGGTCACAGTAATCTTGAGGAAGATATGGAAGATGAGATGTGTGATGTTATGAGACAATTGTTTACTGAGGGTAATGCACTAGATGAAATCAGGCATCCGACCCCCCGACCCTCAGGTATTATTCACCCTGACCTTCCCCTTGTACTTTACAACAGTCTTAGTAAATTTGTTGCTAAGTTTCTTAAAACAATACGAATACATAGTGTGCATGTTAGATATAAAACATATTTTGGTACCTCTAATAGTAGTGGGAATAGTGGTATTAGTAATTTAGGATTGCAAGGATCTCAACAGCCTAGGACCCAAGGCTTTGTGCTTCTAGCACACGCTCAAGCCAGAATGGCAGGATCCTTTACTAGATACCCGAAGTTCTCTGGTCGAGGGAATGAGGATGTGGATCAACACTGGTACCTCTGTGAAGTTATATGGAGAGCTCGCCAAACACCAGACAATGTGAAGTTGATCGAATTCCAAACCACCCTTAGGGAGAGAGCCCTGAGATGGTTTATCAAATGGGTAAAGTTAAACCAAAATCTGATGGTGGATGACATCAAGAAGAGCTTCGTACAAGAATTCAAGCTTCCACAGACAGATCAACAAGGGCTATCAAAGTTGTGGGAGATAAAGTAGTAGGATGGAGAGACCATCTGGGAGTTGATGCAGAGGTTCAAGGATGCGATAGGTAAGTTGAGTTACACCATAGACCCCAATCACCAGAGGTATTGGTTTATCAAGGCACTCCTACCCCTTACCCGGACGCCCTTAACACAACAGAAGATTGAGACCCTGCAAGATGCTCTGGAGTAGGCAACTCACATTGAGGCAATGGTAGGATACCCACATGAATATCGGGGGGAAGGCTCACAAGACCTATCGATCATGGAACTCCAACACCAGATAACCAGCCTAACAGAGAAATTGAAAGACTTACAACCGATCAGCCCAGTGAGACCGAATGTGTGGTGCACCCATATTTGGTTGAGGGTCATGTTGCGACTAAGTGCCCAAGGCTAAGAGGCAAGAATCCTACATTAGGGCCCATCATACCATCGAGGGCTCCGCCTACAGCTGGGGTTGCGGTGGTAGGATCGCAAGGAGCATTTTCAGGCCGAAACCAACTTGAGTACTGTGAGGTCTGTAGGAGCTATGGGCACTCACCACGGTTGTGCCTGATATTGCAGAAGTACTCAACCATACCAAACAATAACTATTGTGAGTTTTGCGTATCCACAACTCACCACACCAACCAGTGTCGAGCATTGGATGCACTAGCGAAGCGACTAGACCGGTCAACTTTTAGGATCAATGAGACCACTCGCGAAGGGTGAGGAGGGGGAGGAGGAACGAGGGTAGGAAGAATAGGGGACAAGGGACCTATGTGATGCTACAACTGCGACCAGGAGGGAGATGTCGCCAGGGAGTGTCCTCTTCAAAGAAGACTTTGGTGCTCTCAATGTCGGGTTAACGCACACGCAATAGAGGATTGCCTTGAGTTGATTACCAGATGGGAAGAGCAAACCGGGAAACGGGGAACTAACTTGATCAATGCAGAACCGAGGGCTACTGAAATAATTCCACTATCCAATATAAACATAGTCACCAGAGGAGGAAAGAAGACAGGGGATGACCGGGGTGCCATAGCAACCCCCTATTTTTCAAGTAGCTTCCCCAAAACAATCATACGACCCTGGATAATAGAAACAATACTATCAGGAAGCAGCAAAAATGTTTGAAAACTTGGCAGAATCCTAGAAGGACAAGGTACCAAATTTAGCAAAGCCCATTGTTTCCTGCCCAATTGAGGAATGGTTCAGACTGTTCTTGTAGATTTTTGACAATGATCAGATGTTAGGAGAGCTACACAAGAGTCTGAAAGCAGTTCTTCCAGAAGGAGAAATTGGGGAAGAAGGAATCTCGACAAATCTGCTAGAGAAGCACATGAGAAGAGTCCGAAGAAACAAGAAAAGAATAGGCAGGGAGTTCTGAATTAACACACAAGTGGCAGGATTCCAGATCAAAGATACAATGTTGGACCTAGGTTCATACGTTAACATTTTTCCAAGGAAAACATGGGAGGCACTGAGAAAGCCACAGTTGAAGTACTCACCGATCCAATTGCAGATGGCTAACAAGTATTGTATTATGCCCATCAGAAGGCTGGAATATGTGGAAGTAGATGTCGCAGGGGTGAAGACACACGCAGACTTTGAGGTAATAGATATAATGGGGGACAAAGATCCTTACCTAGCACTGTTTGGCATCAATTGGGCTTATGAGAATTATGTTGTCATCGATCTTAAGAAGGAATTGATGTTCTTGAGCTGGAAGGCGTGTGGGTAATACAGCCACTGGATCCATACCAAGGGCCAAGATTCACGGAACTAGTAGATGACCGAGATGAACCTAGAACATTAGACCAACTCTACCAATTAATAGCAGGGAGGAGGGAAGATTACATCAATCCCATGGTGGAGGGGTCAGTCAGCTGGAGGAGTATACAGAGCTCAGAGGTTGGCTCTGAGGCTGCATGGGATTCTTGGCAGCAAGGAGGATACGAAGTCAATACAAGACGTTGCGCTACAATATGCCGCATCAACTGGATTGGGACAAAGGTAAGTGATTATCCTACTTTCCATGGCATAGATTCCATAGACGTATTTATAAGTAAGGTTGATAGAACCATAAGGGAGAGCCACAAGGTACTGTTGTTGGACATTGCACTGCAAGCAACCCCAACATGGTGGTGGGGATCTCACTGCAACACCCTTCGTGATTGGGATAATATTAAGTGGGCCATGAGAGAAAGGTTCAAGCAGGAAGGGGACTGACCGTGAGAGAGTGTAAAATACAAGGGGGACTCTGATCCTCGGAAACACCTGGAAATTTGTACAGACCGATGGAACAGGGAATAGATCTCGAAGGAGATATGGTTACACATGTTTGTACACACCCTGGGTACAGTCCCTCAGGTGTGGTACATAGAGGAAGAAATTTGAAAACAAAATGCGGATTGGGACACACTGGCTGAACAATTCAGTAGCAGTTTTTCATTCAAAGATAGTGACAGATGGCTAACCGAGGCTTTGTATGCCATCAAAAGAATACTCTTCACATCAGGACAATTGTGGGAAGGATGCATTGATGAAAAGTTCATGCAATACTTTTATGAGTCAGGGTACCCAGAGTCCATGGCTTGCAGGAAGGTGAGCGTAGATCTAGAAGAGAATGATCTAGAGGGGTTGAGGCACCCAACGTTTCAAGAGACTGAAGGAGAAAGGGATATTCAAGAGGGACTGATAACATATGCCCCCCACTTTCTCCTAGTAAAATTGCAGAAGCATAACATCGGGACGGAGGACAAACCAAAGATGGCATCAATAGGGGATTATTGGGACAAGCACATAACTAAGGAAATTTTTAATCTACTACGGAAGTATGAGGATTTATTCCCAACTTCAGTCACTGAATTAAAAGGAATCAAAAGAGATATAAGAGAAATGAAGATTGTGCTAAAGCCTGACGCCAAGCCTATGAAGCACAAACCGTATAGGCTAAACCTAAGAGTAAAAGAAAAGGTCAAGAAGGAGATAGATAAAATGTTAGAGGAAGGACTCATCTTTCTGGTAGACTAAGCAGACTGGATGAGCCCAATAATGATCTAGAACAAAAAGGACACTGTGGAAATAAGGGTCTGTGTAGACTACCGCAGCCTCAACAACGCTTGTGTCCATGACCCATTCCCCACGCCTTTTAGTGATGAGGTCTTGGATAATGTTGCGGGGAATGAAGCCTACTCCTTCACATATGGGTTCTCAGGGTACCATCAGGTTCAAATAGCAAAGGAGGACAAGAAGAAAACAACGTTCACCATAGCATGGGGGTCGTACGAATACCACGTCATGCCTTTTGGCTTAAAGAATGTGCCTGATGTGTTCTCCCAAAATGTTATCACCGCTTTCAGAGATTACATTCGTCGGTTCTTGGAGGTATACATGGACAATTAGAAAATTTACAACTTGTTGAAGAAGTATGCAAGCTTACTTAAATTATTGTTTGATCGATGTAGACAACTACAAATCTCTCTAAACCTAAAGAAGTGTATCTTTGCAGTTCCGTTTGGTACGTTGATGGGTTACATCCTTTGCAAAGACGGTCTTTGTGTGGACCCTACAAAGGTTGCGACAATTGTAAATATGGACCCAACAGCCAATAAGAAGCAATTGCGATTGACGATGGGCCACCTTGGGTATTATCGCTGATTCATCCGCAACTATGCATCCATAACCACTCCCATGGAGAAGTTTCTCAAGAAGATGGAAACATTCAACTGGATGAAGACTTATCAAGCAACATTGAACATCCTGAAGGAAAATTTGGTAAGTGCACCCATCTTAGTATACCTGGAAAGGAAAAAAAATTCCACATACACATCGATGCATTGGGCATTGCTCTAGGGGCAGTGTTGGCACAACTAGGAGAAGGGAACTTGGATCATCCGATCTACTTTGCAAGTAGGAAGTTGTCGACTGCAGAAAAGAACTACACCACGACTGAGAGAGAAGCACTAGCCATGATGTACTCCTTGCAAAATTTTCGACACTATTTACTTAGAGCCCCATTCAAATTCTTTACAAATCACTCGACACTAAAATACTTGGTCAACAAGCTAGTCTTAGAGGGAAGAATCTGTAGGTGGCTATTGTTGTTCCAGGAGTTTACATTTAAGGTTATCATTAAACCAGGTTGGTTGAATGTGGGACTGGATCACCTCTCCAGACTGGAATCAGGGGAAAGTGGGGGCTCCCTAGATGATCAACTATGAGACGTTGATTTATTCCACATAGAAGCAATACCTGATTACTTGGAGGAAATCACAACTTTTCTAGCCATAAGGAAATGTCCGGAGGGACATACGATGACACAGAAGAGACACATGGTGGTGTGAGAAAGTAACTATCAGTTGATCACAGGACATCTATATAAGTTGGGCCTTGATCAAGTCTTGCGGCGGTGTCTCCTCTAGCATGAAAGGCAAGATGTCCTATGGGAGTGCCACTCTGGAGTCGCAAGAGGGCATGTCGGGGGAAAAGCAATGACGAGAAGGTCTTGCAAGTAGGTTTATGGTGGCCTACACTCTACAAGGATGCCAAAGAATATGTGAAAGGGTGTGATGTGTGTTAGAGAGTTGGAAAATCGTCGCATCGTGATGAATTACCATTACAATCAATACATATAATGCAAATCTTTGAGAAGTGGGCAGTTGATTTCATTGGGTCGATCAACCCACCGACACGTCATTCTCAAGCATGGTATATCATCACAACTACCTAATATCTCATGCGATAGGTGGACAAGGCATCAATGAGAGATTGTATAGCAGACACAACTGCGAGGTTCATTTTTGAAAACATCATATCAAGGTTTGGATGCCCAAAATGCCTGACAAGTGACCAAGGGACTCATTTTATAAACAAAACAGTTGCGTCCCTCCTGCAAAATTTCCTAGTCCAACATCATAAGAGAAACCCATACCACCCTCAGGCTAATGGGATGGTCGAAGCATTCAACAAGATACTTGAAAAGGGACTAATGAAGATATGTTCGACAAGTCGAGACGATTGGGATGAGCATGTACCAGCCACGCTATGGGCATACAGAATGATAGTCAAGTGATCACACAAGCAAACACCTTTCCAGTTGGTATATGGATGGGAAGCCGTGGTACCAGCTGAATTTGCAGTACCGAGCATCTTCATTTCTCAAGCTACAAAGATGATGGACGATGCATCGCTACAGAAGCGTTTGGAGGAATTGATGGAATTAGATGAAGCCAAATTTCTAGTTGAATTCCACTAGTATATTGAGAAAAGGAGGTAGAAAGCATGGCATGATAGGCACATTAAGAAAAAAACATTCACAGATGAAGGACAAGTTTTATTATACGACAACAAGTTTTAGAAGTTCCCGGGTAAGTTGCAGATCCATTGGCTCGGTCCATTCATAGTCACAGAAATCAGGGAGTCCGAAGCAGTGAAACTTGCGCAACTAGATGGAATATTGGTACCAAGATGGGTGAATGGTGCACGCCTGAAGCTTTTCCACCAACACAATACCCAATTTTCTAATTGATGAGGTCTCTGAAAAGGGCCTATAGGTAGGTTTAGAGTCAATATGAATAAGTTAGTCAAGCAGTCAGTCTGTTTATTTCTTTATTTTAAATACAATAATTCATGTGTGTTAGTTCAGTTGCGACACCTATTTGGCACCTCACCACAACCGACTGTGGTTGGGGAGGTCAGTCACACATTTCACAAGTCTTATCCACCATACTCAGAGTCTTTTCTGTAATAATTAGGTAATAATACCCCTGTCAGGTAAATTTTCATAGAATATTTTCCCGTTATGGAAAGATTTAACTAATAAAAGTCACCATTACGGTCACATTATTACCCATCTACTCCACTTTGTACCTTCTCTGTCATGCATCATCCGAGTCAGGTATAGCTCAACTAGCGGCAAGTTAACATGATCGAGTCTACATAGGGAAAGTTGTCGTAGTAATTAGTTAGCGAGTCTAGTCAGAAACATCGTGTCGAAGTTGGTCTACTTAATTTGCATGGCTATGCAGGAATTTTCATAATTTCCAATTCAGGTGACAAAATTGTTCGAGTCTCAGTTCGAACCTCAACAACGTCGCTCAAGCACTCTCTATCAGCCTCCTTTAACTGTTGTATATCAGCAACGCAGAAGAATGACGAAGATAATCTCAGTTCGTGAAGATAAATTAGATGAACGAATTACTGTTTTGGAATCATTATATGGGAAATATGACAAGGCAATGCTGGTAGACAATGATCTTTCAGATTTCTTCTAGTTTCCAAAGCTCAAGCGAGAGGTATATACAAAAGAAGTTCCGAAAGGTGATGGCACAATGGCGACGAAGATTAAAGTAACATTTCGGGCACTCCAGCGGTCGACATTGATTAATTTAAGGAGTTTGTCAGTCTTCAAAACATCTTTTGTTGCAATGCAATGCACTAAACTTCTGGTGAGCAAGATGCATGGTGGTTAAATCTAGTTAGACAAGGAATATCCAATTCATGTGGAGGATATTTAACACCTCATTGGACTCTTAGCAACAAGAGATGCAGTCTTGACAATGTTCCAAACAGGGTCGAAGCGAGCCAAGAAAGAGGGGGCCAATGATTATTATAGAAAGTATAACACCAAGCGCAGCGGCAAGGGCGCTAAAATAGATTTGATCAACAAAGACCAAATCAGATTTTCCTGCTACATCATTGCAGGGAAAGTAATGTGACACTTCTCCAAAAATGAGTGCACATTGGACACCATATCATTTGCGAAGGAATTTCGCTTAATTGATCTGCATTTATTATGAATGATCTATTTGAATCTTGCGAGGATGTCTACAGACGAAGCACAAATTTCATTTTCAGGTATTTTATTATGACCTTGGCGATGTGGAAATGGTGCCCACTAGTAGGGAGGGACCTTGCAGAAATCACAGATGAGCAACCACTGGCACTCAGATACACACCATGGAGGATGTCCGGGGACCCCAGCAACAAAGAGATCAATGAGGTATGCTTTAAGGACTGGTACTAGAAGATGCTCGTGACCATAAGGGCAACGGAAAGAATCCCCAAGGGATTGCTCGATAACTACTCATAAGAAATATGGTTTGGGGTAACA
This sequence comes from Pinus tabuliformis, assembly GCA_031772625.1. Lineage (NCBI taxonomy): Eukaryota > Viridiplantae > Streptophyta > Pinopsida > Pinales > Pinaceae > Pinus > Pinus tabuliformis. The sequence goes on from CM062815.1 coordinate 879,125,062, forward strand.
CATGGCCAGACTTATATCAGGCCATAATGCGTCCACCCAGAGACTTTCCAAATGAGGCCGCAGAGGTTCACGTTAGTAGAAGGGGCATTCCACACGGAGGTCAGATCATGGCCAGGGGTCGCCTGCGAGATTACAGATGGCCAGTACAAATATTTGTTTGGGGGCATGCAACCACAACCGCTGACAGGAGACATGACCGAGAGCAACAAGAAGAGGGGGCCAGAGGAGGAATTGCAGTCGATGGTCTGTCAAATGGAGCAACAGATGAGCTCCATTAAGCAGACAATTTCCATCTTCAAGGGTTCATCAGGTACGACTCCCCAGTCTGTTGCTTTTCAAGGGTTTACTTTGTTCAATCCAATCATAACTACTCCCCTCGTTGTGGCTATCCCCCATCGTGACCCTCACTCTAAGACAAAGCCAACCATCCCCAAGCCCAGGTAGCCCAAAGGTACCAAGGTACCAGCGACCAAGAAGCAAAAGAAAATGCCTGTCATGCCTATTGTTGACCTCACCGGTGATGGACTCTAGTCAGCATCGACCTCCCCAATTGTTGAAGAAAACCCACAATCCACCTCTATTGTTTCACCTGGGTCGCAGGATCCATCCCCCCATACAGCTTCCACCTTCGTGACCCTGTCTAACACAATCCCTCTAAGCACCCACATAGCCATAGAAGAAATGGAAGTTGATTCGGCTATCCAATCCACCATGTCACTGAATGGGGGTGAAGACCATACGACTATTCAAACATCCCTGATATCCCTATTGCTAGGGTCAGAACCACTCTTATGCGAGGAACCACTCACCTCACAACCACACTCCACTGCGATCGAACCATTTGAGTCCTCATTTCCAATAAATTTCCTCGTTGTTCCAGAGCCATTCATTATCCCTCCCGCTCCTCAGTTTCTTGAAACCACGCAGCTTTGAACTTCTGCCCAAGGCCACTCAGAAAAATATATTACTAGCGGCCAACCCCTGCAAAGAAACTTCTCGAACCCATAAAAAATGTAGCTTGCATACCTTCAGCACTGGTCATATGCACAGTTGTTTGGATTTATCCAACATGAAGCTCAGAGGGCTGAACAAATGCATGATGACCTGGTCACCGAGCACGAGCAACAGAAGAAACAACTTGTCGCTATCATGGCAAAGCGAGATAAGCTCTGACAAACCAATCAACAACTGCAATCACAAGTCGAGCAGGTGACATCAAAGCTATGAGCACTTTGGCCAATTATGGTCGATTTAGTAATTGAAGCACCCGAGGATTTTTCGGCCTGCACATTGGTCGACTACTGCAACCATATTCAGACAGCATGCATGGAACTTGTGGCTACCAACAAGGAGTGGAAGAAGAGTTTAGATATGGCAAGATCAACACTACCTGATCCAGCTACAAGCTACATCGCGGAGATCAAGCAGAAACTCCACACTACCACTGCACTGAAAGCTTCACTAACTGATGCCCTAGCGGATGGTTATGTGCTAATGGAGCAGGTCAACGATTGGTCAGGCAGCCTAGCCATGAAAAACTAGCCAGTGTATCCACTTTGCCAACAACTCCAACAACGCATCACTGACAGCAAGACCTGTAGGGACAAAGGCCAGCTAAAGAAAATTTATGACGAGATCACCTCCCTCGAGGCCAGGGTACAACAAATTGAGGAGGAATCAGCCAAGATGAAAAATAAAATTTGTGATCTTAGGCCACCGGTCCGTAAGCATGTGATTTCTTTGTGGGAAGTATGCGACGAGGTCGAAGAATAGTGGAGCACCCTGTAGAACACCTGACTCGATTAACTGAACTCCACAACAACAACCAAATTTCTCCAAAAGGCAGAAACCCTCACAGGCATATGGCAGATGACATTGGAAGATTATAACCGCTTCTGCTAGGAAATGATTATCATAATACCTGAGTTGTGGCCTTTGTTTGGAAAAGAAGGACAAAGTGTAGCAGAAGCATCCCCACACGAAGCAGAACCAACATAGCTAGAGGCAGAAATAACAACCCCGCAAGAAGAGGAACTAGCACAACAACAAGTAATAATGGCAGAAACACCGCCAGGAACAACAATAGAGCCGACAACACTTGAGATAGATTGACTTAGGGATGAGTCAAAGAACTGTGGTCGGGTCCTGTTGGGGCCTTCCTTTTGAATTTTTTATTTTGATGGGAAGAAAGGCCAAGAATAGGTGGTGGGGACAACGATTCGCATTGCGGAGTTGACAGCCAAAGGAAAGGGACAGTAACTGAGAGTGAATGGGAAATTGCAGTGTTAGCGCGTGAATTTGGCTTCAGGCTGAAAAAGATAAAATCCAAGGCAACATCAAACCACTTAGCCTCGTAGCTAGCCCTACGGAGCAGGAGAGGGCTCTCTCCGGGTCTATCTCGGCAAAAGGTCTTCAAAGGGCGGAGATGACCAATAAAGAACACTGATTTTAGGCTAGTAAACTGATTGAGAAGGTTTGATTTCAGATTTTTAGGGTTTTGGTGGAAAACAGGGGGAAAGCAATTTTGGGTGCGGGGATGGGACACAGCTTTTGCAGAGGTCTTTTTGGGGCAAGGTAGGAGATTGTCTTGATGCCTTTGATTTAAGTGAATGGATGGAAATGACCGGTGAGGGGCTAAAGAGAGCAAGAAACCATCGAGAGTTCTCTTTAGACAGAGGAAAACATAGATATTAAGCAAACTTAAAGGCAGAGCATACAAATTATGAATTCTACCTTAACACTTCATTTACTTAATGTGCAGAAAAGAAAAGTGGGAAAATGATACACATAACACACTTACAAGTACATGAGAGAAGCACACCATCAACACAATAACCACAGGAATCCCAAAAAGTGTTGCAAAACCCTGGTCTTTCCTTTGCCAAAATTGCAGAGATACAAAGTGTAATACAATAGAAGCTTATCCCTCAAGAGTCCAACCATGAAAATGACTAAGAAAGTACATAATATAGGCAAGCTAACACACTTCCTTGCCTCTAGGGGTCAAGCTCATCATCCTAGGAGCTGTTTCAACCAATTCTAAACTGAGTACTACAATCTAGGCAGTCAAAACAACTTGCCTCTATAAGCTAGGAAACCAATTCATTCATTAAATTTTTGACTTTTTATGAATGAATCTTCTAGAAGAGATAAATAAGTGTCATGACATCATAAAATTACATCAATTACATCAAGGAGGATGAAAAATCACTCCAAAAAGTCAAAACTAGTCAAATCTGCGTTTTGCTGAGCTGTAGGTGAAAATCTGGCAAACTTCCCTGATGCGTAGCGCCCCAAACCTGAACGCGTAGCGTTCCTTTGAGCCAACTTTTGAGGCACTTCCCGGCATCAAAATGAGGAAAAAGTAGGCTTGTTGGAAAGGTCTGGATGTCTACTTTCCAAATCAACTAGAATTTCTCAATTTGGTGGTCATTTGCCCCTCCAAAATTTCAATCTCCCAAGACTACTCCCTGTGTGTCCAAAAAGTGGAAGAAAGTCATTTTTTGCATGTTTTTTGACCTTCTGAGGGCTCAAAACCTGATGAAATGTCTTGGTAATTGCTGAGAAAGTGTAATTTGTCATGAAAAATCCAAAAATGCCGAGTTTTTAAGGAATGGACTTGCCCATCTTCAGGGTAGCGCGCGGCGCTCTACGCGTTCAGAGCAAAAACCTGTGTGTAGCACAAAAAAGTCAAAATTGACCAAAATTGCTCAAAATTTCCTGAAATTTGAGCTGGAAGTGCATCATTGAGGACCATGCTCCTTCAAGGTAGCCTTAGCCAAAATATGAAGGGGATCGGGCCTTTTCCTCCGTTTTAGTGCCTTGGCCAACCGTTCTTTGAGCACCTTCATTCTTTCTTTACACACATGCATTCGAGCCCAATAGTGATTCTTCATGTGTCGGAGCATGTCCTTGTCCCTGTTTGCCTTCGCTATCAACCTCTCTAGATGTGTGTTCACCTGAATGAGCATAGAGTTTTGCTCCTTAGGTGTCAAATCACCGGGTCTCTTGCGAGCCAAGTTCTGGTCTTCTCGGATCCTCCGCAACTCATCAAGAGAGTGTTCATCCTCTAATTGCTTGTTGCGCTGCTCTAAATAAGTGATTGTCCAATTTTCCATCCCCAATTTTTGCTGCAACAAGTCATTTTCAGCCCTTAACTGCTGGATGATCTCCTCTGACTCTAGGCTAGGAGAAATGATATCAAGATCAACAACATCTATGCCTGGAACACCTGATGGCCCCTCATCAATCTTGGGCTGCTTGCCTCTCTCTGGTACCTGTGCTGTTGTCGAAAGCGAGGCCCCTTCCACCTGATGTGGAGATAACACTCGCTGTGCTGATGAAGAAGGCGAGACCCCTTCCACCTCATGTGGAGATAATACTCGCCGTGCAGATGCAAATAAGACCCTGTGGCCTCTCTGATATGTAACATAAGGAGGAGTGCTGACATGCTCGGGCTCTAGAATATCAAAATGATGTGAAGGCCCTCCCTCATCATGGACAACCTCAGGAGGTGGCTGTGGCACCGTGAACAAGTCACGAGAAATGAAATCCTCCCATGGAATACCCTGTTGTGCCAACTGATGCATGACCACAATCTTGATCAGTGCATAATGATAAATGCTCTTGTGTTGCTGTGTTGGGCTCTTTCTTTGCACCAAGGGCACCATCCTCTCTATATTTCGGCACATGAAAAATGGAATGTTCATCATTCGTACCCGTGTGAAATGCATCAACAAACGGATATGGTACGAATACAAACGTGAAAATCTGCCCTCACAAGTGAAATAGCGAATGATGATCTTCATCATAGGTGCATACTCGTCTCTTAAGAATCTGAAGGGAAAAACACCAGTTAGGTACCTCATATATGCAGGTTTGATATATGGCTCATAATGAAATCTGTTCAACGGCTGGCGCTTGCTCCATTCTTCTCCAATATTGGGTATCCCTGTTGCTTGAGCAACAATTTCAGGTGACAATGTGAAGTCCACTCCTGCAAGATTCACATGCCCACTGTGCAAATGTAGGACAAACAAGCGGGCCAATTCCTTGTGGTGTTGAATTTGGGAGATTCTTTCACAATATTCATAGCATGATAGATATCTGAAACATGACACTGCAAGTGGACAGGTTTGTAGATAAGCCAATGAGGTGGGTTCCTCCCTAACATGCTGACCACCCTTACCACCCATGTGATGCCTCCTTGGCACCTCTACCTCTGGTGTTGATTCACGGTCATCACTTTGCTCATAATCTGTTTCCGTTTCTGACATGATTTTGGAGGCAAGTGACTGAAAAATAATGCTGACTGTGCACCCAATGAACTGTTGTTTTGACTTGTTTGAAAGCTGTTACCAAGGGGACAAACACACATGGGAAATGTTAGGGAAAAGGGAAAATTGAGGGGATTAGGGAAAACAAATGTGGAAGGAAATGTTAGGAAAGGAACATGGAACATATACAATCATAATTTGTAGGATTGTAATGGGAAGTAGGGTTTAGGAATTTACATAGGATTTTAGGAATTAATAGGGTTTAGGGATTTTAATGATTTTTAGTAGGGAAATTATATGATTTTCATGGGAAATGTCAAGGAAAATGGTGAAGAAAATATGGGGAAAGAGGAATGGGAAAATGGGTAACCTTGGGCAGCAAATTTCAAATGAAACCCTAACACATTTGCATTTTTAATATTTGATACAGCAAGGTAGGGTTTACTCCATATTAGCATGGCATTTTTGCATTTTCATTGCTCATTCATCTTAGCCAAACCAAAAATCACCATGATTAGAGGCCTACCTGAAAAGATTTGGAGAGAAAAGCAGTTTTGGTGGCTTGCTGGCGATTTCCTGAGCAAGAAATCCAACGCGTAGCGCGCCCAGCCTGATGCGTAGCGCGCCTCCCAACGCGTAGCGTCTGAGTAAAATTGAACTGGAAACTGCACGTTGATGCGTAGTGCGCCCTCCAACGCGTAGCGCGCCTCTTCTGATGCATAGCGCGCTGCTGCAACTGCTCAATTCGCCCAATGAACTTTGAAATCGACTTGACAACTATTCTCTTGGAGTGTTGAGAGGCAAATGAATTACCAATGAGGGATGGCATGCTTTTATAGGCTTCCTTTTAATTTTTCACTTGCCCAAAACCCACTTTGTAATGTTTGAATGTTGACACTTTTTGCTTTAATTGGCTCTGACCTTTAATTTCATTTCTTTGAAAAATTGGTTGAAATGATGATTTCTTCTGAAAATTTTTGCAGGGATAGCTTATGGGATGCTTTGGCAAAGGAGACCAAGGCTGCACTTCGACATTTGAAGAGTTTGAAATTTTGATGATTTTTACAAAAATGAGATAATGACCTTGTTTTCAAAAGCAGAGTTTTTTGAGAACAAGGCAAAAATTCAGTTGTACAATGATAAGAAATGTTTAATGAAGGACATCCCTCTGGTCTACTGGTCCTTGATGACCTCTCAAGACAAAATTAGACTCAACCCTAGACCTAAAACCTAAAAACTTAAAGCAAAATGAATGACCCTTTGAGGACTTTATTTATTTGAACAAACCTGAACCAGCAGTGCCAAACAAGAGGGGAATAACAACATAAACTCCTTCCACCGAGATTATGGCATGCCTAACGGAATGCAACATGATCACACTGATGAGACACCTAACTATGAAATGCAAAGAGCTTTGATCTCTGGTGGAGGGCTACTAGACCGACTCTAACATGCGGCAAGGTGGCGGAAGAGTACAAAAGCAGCTGAGTAAGGGAAATAGAAAGCAGTCGAGGGCGGAGTCACCCAAGCGAAACTGGCAGTGGGAATGCAAAGAAAAGGATAAAAGGAAAAAGATAGCATGAGGAAGGGGTTGGTGATGAAGTGGATGAGCAAGGGTAGGATCCTGAGAATCGGATCGATTGCGGAAAGGTGAGGACTCTCCTTGGCACTTATTATGTCCATTCTTGTTAGTTGCGTTCTATGAGAATGTACTCTTTGTGTATTTGATGAACAGGCTTCGAGCCTTTTGTAATCTTTCATGTACTCTCTTATATTCCAGTTAATGAAAGAAGTAGTTTGGGTTCCATATTGTATTGTTGTGTTCCTTATGGGTTATTTAAATTTTAAATGAATGATCGATAACTAGGTAGTTTCTTGCGATGGTATGAGTAGAATGACAGTCTTGGATAATACAAAAAATTGAGTGCGATGATCTAATGTTGTATGTTATTTGGATTTCCTTGATACCCCATCCAACCCCATCTAACTTCGGTCGCAACAAGGCTTGGGTGAGACTGCTTACCCTCTGGGTAAGGTGAAAATGTCGACGTTGTCCTAGACTATAGCGGAGCCTTATTGGCCCCTTGAGCTTGAACCCAGGGTCTCTTCCCTATTGTCATTTTCGTGCTAACATGCTACTACCTAATTTTGTTGGTAAAAATTATGAATTTTGGGCCATTAAATTGAGAACCATATTACAAATAAATGATTTATGGAACATTGTTTTGAATGGGTTTGAAGAACCCTCAAGTTAGGTAGCCTATGAGGCTATGACACAAGATCAAAAGGATCAACTCTTTGTGAACATGAAGGATGATGCAACAACATTGTTTCCTTTTCAACAAGGTTGATGCAAAAACATCAACTCCTAGGCAATCCATTTTGTTTAGACCCCAAAGGGATCATGAAAATTCTCCAAGGGGAATAACATTTCCCTCCAAATTTTAATTTGTATAAATTAGCAGTAGTTAGAATTTTAATATAGTTCCAAGTGTCCAACCTATAGAAAATCTAGTTTAAACAAAGTCTTTCGGTAGAAATCACATGAGTGAATTTTTTGGCTGACGCGTTTCAAACCAACGAGTGTGGTTCATCATCAAGACCACATGAAGAGGTACACCATGGCAAAGGCTTAAATCTGTTTGGCCAACGGATAAGGACCTGATCAAGTGGATACAACAGAAATGGCAACCCAAAGGCCATATCGAGCTCAAGCTGGGAGCTAGAGGCTTCTTCACGGTAATCTTCTCAAACCTGCAAGATAAGCAAAGAGTATTTGAAAATGGCCCCTATTTTCATTATAATGCAGGCATGTTCATGAGACATTAGGAAGAATGACACAACCTGGATAAAGAGAGGAACCCGTCAAATAGCATCATGCTTACATAGATTCTTGGAAACTGAAAAGTTAATTAGCAAAGATGCATACTATGAGGCATCAATCTTTCCATGTATGGGATCGAACCACTGGCCAATTAGATTAGAAGTGGACGTGAAATAAGGGCAAACTAAGAGACTCTTCAGGTTTGAAGCATTCTAGTTGAGAGGCTCGACCTTCCTAGGAAAGTTGAAGGAATGGTGGAAAGCAAGTAAGAAACAAGGAAGAAACCAAATGCATACATTCCAACTCCGTCTTAAATAAATCAAAGACAAAATAAAAAAATGGAACAAGGAAGAGTTTGGTAACATCCAACAGGAACAGGAACTGCTACATGCAAAGATGAAAAAGGTGCAACAACATATAATAACAAACTGTCGCACTAAAACCCTAGTGGAGGAAGAAGGACAATTGTTGAATAGGTTGGAGGAAAGGAGGCAGCAGGAAGAGATTCTATGGAAACAAAAATCAAGAATTCAGTGGCTGAGAGAGGGGGAAAGGAACACTAGATTCTTTCACAAAGCGATGATTCAACATTGCCAGCATAACAGGATCTTCTCCTTAGTAGACCAGGATGGAAATCGCCTTACTCAAAAGGAAGATATGGAGAACCTGTTGGTCCAACACTTTCAAAATTTATTGACTGAACCTAATTTAGATAGGACAGAAGATATAAACAGGATTACTCGGCATATCCCTCAGCTGGTGAGTAGGGATCAGAACCTAGCTCTAATGAGGGAAATAACTATGTCTGAGGTGGAAGAAGTAATCAAAGGGCTAGCGAAGAATAAAGCTCTAGGCTCGGATGGCTTTATAGCAAAATTCTTCCAGACAACTTGGATGATTCTAGGAGAAGATATCGTGGCAGTAGTGGAGGATTCAAGATGCACTAAAAGGATGCACCTGACCTTGAACTCCACCTTCCTAGCTCTTATCCCCAAAACAGACCATTTAGAAGAGCCTCAAGGGTTTAGACCTATAGCTCTATGTAATGTAATATATAAAATTATGGCTACAATAATGGTAAACCACCTCAAACATATCCTTCCTGGCTTAATCTCTTAAGAGCAGACTGGTTTTGTCAAAGGAAGGCAAATTGTGGATGGGATAGTCACGGCTCAAGAGGTGATTCACTCCATGAAGACCCAAAAAGCTAAAGGGATGATGATAAAACTAGATCTATCAAAATATTATAACCGTCTAAGCTGGACTTACCTCCAAGGAATCCTGAAAGCATTCGACTTCAATAAAAATCTTAAACGATTTCATGAGTGCTTCATGGATGGAGATCAATAAAGAGAAGTCAGATATCTTCTTCTTCAATACAACAACTCAATCCCAAGCTTTCCTAGCGAGAATAATGGGCTTCCATATAGGAAATCTCCCCTCGAAATATTTGGGGATCCCGTTAAGTCTACACCTAATCAGAGTGGAAAAATGGAAAGTTCTTTTAGAAAAAATCCAAGGGAGGCTACAAAATTGGACTTTCAGGACTCTGAATATGGCGAGTAGAGTAATATTGTTAAAGGCAGTGCTTCAGTCAATCCCGATATACCAATTATCAAGCCAAGTTGTCCCTAAAACTGTTTTCCATGGAATGATTGACATCTTCAAGAAATTCCTGTGGCAAGGGCCAAACACAGTTAAAAAATGGGCATTGCTATCTTGGAATTGGCTAAGCAAACCTAACAAAGTAGGAGGGTTGGGACTTCGAGACCCATATATTCTAAACCAGGTCATGGGGGCTAAGCTATGGTGGAGATGGATTCAGGGAGGAACAAACCTATGGAAAGAAATATGGGGGAGAAAATATGGAATGCCAAGATCGACAGAAGGAAGGCTAAGAGTCCAGGAAAACATAAAGGGGTCGGCCATATGGAATCTGGCATCTGAAAACAGAGAACTGATAAGAAATCATAGTTTCTGGGAAATAAGGGGAGGAGACAAAGCAAGATTCTGGCAAGAGGCGTGGCAGCAGAGAGAGAAATTATATAGTAGGCTAGACCTTGTGGAAATATGCCAATATACAAATAACCCTGCAAATCAGCCAGTGAAAAATTATTGGGGAACAGATATAGGGGAACACTGGAGAAAATGGAAGCAGAAACAAGATTGGTCGGGTGCTCCAGATTTGATTCAATGGGCAACCTACGAGAAGGAGATGGAGTCCCGAAGAATAGTGATATTGGAAGGACCATATATAATAAGGTGGGGATATAGAATAAAAGGGATGTTCACCATCCAAGAAGGATACCACTTGCAAGCAACACATCATCAACAACAAGGGCCACCCATATGGGAACGAATCTGGAAGGACAAACTGTGGCCCAAAATAGTCTTTTTCCTTTGGATTGTCCTGCATGGTAGAGCACTAACTTGGGATCAGTTACAGATAAGGGGGATGCAAGGACCATTAGCCTACTGCATATGTGAAAGACAAATGGAATTAATGGAACACTTATTAAATGCCTGCAGTTACAGTGAGGTTCTATGGTAGTATCACGTGCAACTTTTCAGCCATAGAGATAGGGATCAAACAAGTACGAAATTAACAATGGAAAAATGGAGAAGGAAGCCTTACCAGAATCCCATCCTGAACCGAGCCTGGCAGATATCCCTTGGATTCCTGCTCTGGGCAGTGTGGAAGGAAAGAAATCGAAGAATTTTTAAAGGGGAAAAGAGAACAACAGTAGAATTATGGGGAATGATAGTCCAGAACATCCGAGAAATGATTCTTGCAGAGAACTGGTACCCAGATGATTGGGAAGCCAATCTATAGGAAGGTCGTATACTGGAAAGGTTAATCCTGAATCCCAACATGCTGATGGATAATTCATGGAAATAGAAATCTACTCCTTGTGACTCCCCAACCCTCTTCGTGTTCCCCCAGGAAGAGTTCATAAAACTAAACTTCGATGGAGCAGCTAAAGGGAACCCAGGAGCTGTAGGCTCAGAGGGGTGTTCCGAGACCATCAAGGTAACACCATTCACCTGTATGCCATGGATTGTGGAATAGCGAGCAATAATGAAGCAGAGCTCTATGCGTTAAAGCAAGGGCTAGAAATAGCCTGGAGAGAAAGGTTTCAGAGACTAGAGGTGGAAGGAGACTCGAGACTGGTAATAGAGATTGTAAAAAAACTCCAGCAAGGAACCATATGGGAGAAGATAAGCCAAAGTTGGATGATGGCAAGATTGGTTCAGGAAATAGGAAATTTAATACAAAGGATAGACTATATTATTTCGACACATTTCCACAGATTGGGGAACGTGGTAGCAGATAGCTTAGCCAATTGGGGATGTGGACAAACCAGAAGCAACCTTGATATAAGGCGCGACGATTTAAGCCGAATGGGAGGAATGAGTAGTATTGATGAAATATTGAGAATAGACAAGGAAGAAGGAGAGAACCCCCGATCATGGTGTGGCAGGCAATAGAGGACAAAGGGAAGAGAGGTCAGATAGATGACACATCGGGTAGAGGAAAGAGAGGCCAAAAAGATGACATGGTGGGCAGAGGGAAGTGAGTTTGGATAATTGGCATGGGAGTTGGCAAGTGGATGCGGAGAACTGGGCAACTCACGGCAAGAGCAACCGGAAGTAGGAAGGAAATAATGAAGGGAATTAATTGGAAGGTAAGTGGGTGCTCATCCTAAGACCCACACGAGAAGGGAAGGGAGGTGGCTAGCGGAGCAAAGAAAGTGGTAGGTTTCTTGGAAGTGAGGTTGGGTAGGTGGAAGAGAAAATTAAAGGAAAAGGTGGCAAGGTTGAGGGGCATTTGCATGCAGGAAGTGAAGGTAGGACGTGCAGTTGGAGTTGGCAAGTGCCGAGAGTTGGGGGATGTCGAGCAGCATTCGGCCTTTGCCTGTAAAACCTGGTATGTGCTCCCAGCCTTCCCTTGCGTTGGTAAGGAAAATATGAATTGGAATCTGAGACAAATTTTGACTGAAAGAGGAACAATAATGAGTCATGTTGAAGACTACTGGTTAATTATTATGGTTTTCCCTGTCAAATATAGAAATGAAGCATACTGGTTTCCTTGGGTTATTGGCCTGTCAACCTGGGGTGGGATAGACTTGATAACTATCCGGGGAGGGGGGGAAGGGATATTTGAACCTCGACTCAGGGTAGCTAGGTCCTGGGGTAGAAGGAGACTACTGGGCCAAATTGATTCCGCCAGTAGCGTCATTCTGAGCGGTTTCAACTGCATCTGTAGGAAGAATTTCTTTTGGTAGTTAAGGAAGGGTATATGGATTGGGAGGGAAGGAAATAAAAAGAACTGCGTGAGGCCTGGCATGAAACCCGACCTTAGTGCACCTTCCATCCCAATGGTCTGGATGCAACCCCTCAGTACAACGTTGAAGCAAGACCTAGAACAGGTTGGTAGAAGTGGGTGCAGTAACTGGCCCCACAACCGGGGAGGGGAGAAAGTCCAAATTTGGCTTTGGCTAAGTTTCACTGAGGGGATTGACTGGTGAAGGGTAGGACTTTCACAGCTTGGTGACATAATTGTCGTCTGGTGGGAAAGGGTAAAGCATTTTCTTGCTCTCTGGGGTGGCGATAACCAGGAAAGAAAGACTTATGGGAGACTGATTGGCAAGGTTGGTAGCATAGGATGTTGGAGGCGCAGGGTGGTCTTGTGGGAGTCGGGCAGAGGGGAAATTCAACTGCTCATGGGCAGCAACATGGAAGATGGAGTTGTCTCTATCTTGCAAACCTTTGAGGGAAGCGAGTGGAACCTGGGAGTCGACTGGGGTAAAAGCAGTAAAGAGGGCAAGGAGTGGATGAAAGAGACTGCACCAGAGCAGTCTCATCCGGAAATGGGGAAGAATGTTGGGAATTCAGGAAGGAACAAGGCCAATTCTCAGGCCAAGTATCAAAGAAAGAATATAAGTAATTATGTCAAAACCAAGACCAAAACCCAAATCATAAATTACTATGTATTCACCACAGAAAATTTCATTACGGTTCATAATGTCCTAATTATGGTTTCTGTTAGAGGTAGCTTAAACACCAGTGTGCAAAATACTCTCACGGCATGACACTTGAACCACTGTAGTGAGTACTAGGCCCCGTTCCAGGTGTGTCATTCAGACAGGAAAGAAAGGAACAATGAGAAGACTCAGATGGCGAAGGAAGGCAACCAATAGGGAAGGAAAGGGAACGGGAGATCAGGAAAGACAAAGAAAAATATGAAAGGCCTGGAGTTGTCAGCAAGAAAAGATTTGAGGAAAAGCAGAAGGAAAACAAGAAAAGAAAATATGCAGAATCTCATCAATGCCTACTATGTAGGAACCCCAGCCAAGGTGAAAGCTGTCATCTCTGAATGGGAAAGAGAACTAAATTCTAACATCGAAAATGAAGAGATCCAGGCAGAGGAATGGGAGACAATAGTCAAAGATCCAGGCAATACCAGAGGCCGCCAAACTTTGTTTCAGCAGACCATCCAACAGTATTGGGTTATGAAAAACATCCTGGCTAGAGCAATGACCACCTACAAGGAAAGAGAAGAATCGGAAGAGGACAAACCAACAGAACCAAGTCTAAAGGATCTTCAGAAGGAGATACAGTCTGTCCAAATGCAGCTATATCATAACAATCTCTTCCTGAATAGAGTCGAATAGAATCTCTAGACTATGATGTAAAGCAAAGTACCGGGGTCGAGTGCGAAAGCCCTGACCCCAGTTGATTCTTCAGATGAATGAAGCAGTCCTGCTAGTTAAATTTTGTTTTGATGACGGTTAGCATTTACTTTTCCAATATGAAGCATATAGAAGATAAGGTAGCCAATGTAGCATGGATGATTAGAATCACTTTATTTAAATTTTGGACAACGTTTGATGCAGACAGGTGGCCAACAGACCTGGTTTCCTGCGGGTAGGTTGAGGCCACCTACAGATTTTTGAAACCAAAAACATTATTATGAAATATTAATAGAAAAGGAGATCTACCGAGCTTACACAAAAAAACTTAATTCAAGATCAACTGTAAAATTTATTGAATCAACCTAAGGAGCATTTGCAACATTAACGCAAACATTTAGAGTTCTAGGATAGAGACGTGTTCTAGCGTCTATAAACATAGGAGTTTTTGTTATTTTCTAGCTTTGCATCCCGGGGCTGAAATCTCATTCCACGTGTATAAATGTATTTGACCTTTCTCCATATACTTTCGGGTATATTGGATGGCACTCCACACATTAAAAGTATATGGGAATGCTCTCATCATATGGTTATGCATTAGACAACATTGCCATGAATTGTACTTCCACACATCGTCGAGTATATTTTTGAAGTCCACCATAGGTTTTCATCCTCACCATAGGTAATTGAGTCGGTCGCTTTGTATACCATGATACATTGAACATAGCATTCAGGGAGATTGCATGCATGTATGTTAAGTCCTTGGTTCTCTAAGATGTATATTGTAGTTCATTGTTGCTTGGTAAAGCCTTTGCCTCGATTACCCCTTTTTGTTTTTTTTGTTTGTTTTTAATTTCTAAAATTTCTAAAGCCAACATGGAAGAACAAGATCCCCCACTCCGTCATTTGCGTAGAATGCAAAATAAGCCTCTTCTTCCTCTAGAGGAAACTCTTGCCCATCATCAGAAGGATACGAAAATGCAGACTACTGAATCTGCTACTTAAGGTTCTACTCCTTCTGGTCCTCCATCTGAGGTAGATCTACCAGAATCATATGTCCCTATGATTATTGAGCTTGAGATTACCTTTTATCTTGTCGGTGTATCCAAAACAGTTGACACTGAAGCACTTGAGTTTTCATTACCTGAGGTCATTAAACCTTATTTTGTTCAATCAGAAGTATCTGAACCAAAAGTTGTACAACCAGAAATACCTCAGTCATATGTGATTGTTACTTCAGGTCCTTCTTCCTCTCTTCCTCTCTCTCAGACTCAACCACAACTTGTTTATCTTGGACCCGATAGTGAACCCCTTCCACCTCGTTTTTTGAGTATCGAAGAGATTCCATAGGAAGAACCTCGCTCCTCTTCTCCTCTTCATTTTAGAGGGATTCATATTTATTAGACTTATTCTCTTCGTCCTCCTCATACTTCATCTTAAGATCCTTTATTTGATTATTTTCCTTTCAACTCACCTTTGAGTTTCTCGTGGAAAACCTCTTTGGGTCTGGTAACCATGACTGAATCTGCTATGGTATCCTAACCTGCATCTGCCCATATGGTAGAGACAACCCATGTTGCAACCTCATCTATGTTTGTGACATCACTAGAGATGCATATATAAGGTGGCCCATTCGACCCACCTGGTTACCAATCATTTTCTGGTACCTTCTCTCATGCAGCATCCATTCCATGGAGCTCTCCCATGTCCTGTTCTTTCGTAATTCCATCTAGAACCTCTTTGATGAGCACCACACAATATGCTCTTTCTCCTCCACCTACACCTACAATTGAATAACATAATGGCCCTTATATTAGTGGTTATGGTCACCTACAACAATCCCATCAATCTTGTGTTGGAAACCCTCCTTTTGGGGGGAAGTTTCCTCCATCATCCCCTCCTCCTTTGGTAAGGGGGAAACATGTTGTTGGTATGCCACATGTTGGTGCTCCACCTTATTCGAGTATTCCTTATCTAGGAATGGTTGTTGATGTATGGAAACCTACATTTTCCATTGTACCTAGTTTGGTTGTGGATCATTCTTTGATTTCTCAATCTGTCCCATCCACATCTCAAATCCATGTCTATCAATCTATGCCTCAAACTGTTCAGGCTCAACCGATTGGAATTCAACCTTTACAGACTTCTTCTTCGACTCAATATATTGATCTAGTATCTGGTGCAAATTAGGCCCCACTTACCCAACCTCTTCAGAATGTCTTACAATCGCAACCGCTTATACAGGGTGTTCCTCAACATCAAATAGGACAGGGTATCCCTAAGCATCAAATAGGAAAACATGTGTATGGTATGGCACAACCACACCTGAATCCTCCTTATGTTGGGATGATGTAAAATCCCACAGGGCAACAGTATCAACCTTATCAGGGTATCCCTCAAGTGCCTTATCAAGGCCTACATGTTCAGACTCAACCATCCCCCCATTTGCAGGGTCATCCTGGAGCTGGGTAACAAGGTTATCCATATTCTGGTTATGTGAATATTTTTTATCCAAACCCTCCCTATCATGGAGTGTAGATACTTATTGCTCAAGTTATTCCTTCCTATCTAGGGTATCCCCCACCTGAATTAACATGAAGTTTTCATGCATAGAAACACTTGAGTTGTCAGATTTGACTCGTCTTACCAACGATCCCATCACACATCTCCTTAGTGGCTGATTATTCCGACCAATTGCATTCTGATATCCCAAAATTCAATGGGAATCCTAGAGAAGACCCATCCACACACATTATGACTTATCATCTTTGGTGTTCTTCGAACTCCCTTAATGATGATTCTATTCGTCTAAGTTTTTTTCAGCGGATGCTTATAGGCATGACTGAAAAATGGTATATAGAATTACCACGATATTCGTTTAATACCTTCATCTCTTTAGTAACCACATTCGTAACACACTTCTAGTTACCCATTTGATATGAAACTGGGACAAAACTTTTGACCAACTTTAAGCAAATTTATTCCACTCACATTTTTTATCATATTCATGAGTTGCGTCATCATCATTGTTTGGTTAAAACGTATGTTCTGGATCAATTTTTAGCCAAATGGTTTACTAAGCCTTTGTTACCATCTATAACAGAAGATGTTGCTAAAGATGGGGTTGTGACTGAAGAGCAAGTAATTTCTCGTTCCTATTACTTGGATCTCGTTTATACCCAATCTGGCACGCTATATGATGAAATACCAAATGCATGACGACATGCTCATATGATTCCTCAACCTCCTTACAAAGAATCGCATGTTGCTTATGGCATGATTGGTTCTGCCAATTTTCAGTCATTGAGTAAACCATCTAGTACCACTCTCGTTGTGACTGCCTAAAATCCTCCATTCCCTCCTCCTGCAACTTCTACTTCCAAGATAGATGTCATTAAATCCAATAAGTGAAAATGTCAATAACAACCTGGAAGTAAGAAGAAAATTAAGGATAAAAAGAAGAAAGATTCCCCTCCACAGGATAAACAAAATAATTACTTTCCTTATGAGAAATGGAAGCCTTGTTACCCATGCTTGATTTGTAATGAGGAGCACTTCACTCGTGATTGTCCCCATTAGGCTGAGGTGAACTAGTTTCTTAAGTCATCCGCCTCACCCATTGTCTTAACAGCTCTGTTTCTGAACCAGGAGACCAATATCATTTCTCGTGATCTTGCTTCCTCTAACTTGGTTTTAATGCTTTCTTTTGCTAAGCTGAAGAATGATATCATGTTGGTTACCTGAATTAATGACTATGGAAATGTGGATCCATCGAATGGTTAGGCTACTGATCAACCTGCTAGTTCATCTACACCTCCCTTGGATCCTACTCCAAATGTGGTTCCTACCAAATTAACGATTAAGCCTCTGAAAGGCATGGTTCATAAATATGCTTTCAACCCTTGTGTGAGAGATGCTCAAAATTATAACATAGTTGAGCATTTGGCTCAATCCCCTTGGGTTATTTCCTCTCTCGAGGTGTTGCAAAATTGTCTCGCCCATAAGAAGGTTTTTTTATCTGTAATTGGGTGTATTGATCCTTCAAATTCCAACCTAGTTGTTTTAATCATGAGAAATATATGTCGTGACTCCCAGCTCAATTAGCTTTCATGATCCAGGTTGTCGTTCGTGGTAAGAGCATTCATCGTTCCATCATGGATAAGGGAGCCTCAACCTGTATTATGTCTCCGTCTTGCTTGAAGGACATTGGCTCTCCCCAATTGAGTCAGTCACCTACCACTTTAAAGGCTTTCAATGGAAGAACATATAAACCTTGTGGTATTCTAAATTCCTTGCAACTAGAATTAGGGGGCAAGACCATATCCATAGAAGTGGAATTTGTTGGCGGACCACTTGATTATAATCTTCTATTGGGTCGAACTTGGGTATATGCCATGGTTGATGTCATTTTGACATATTTTCAAATGATCTCCTTTCCTCAAAAGGGCGACATAGTATCCATTTACCAGCTTACCTTCTTTTCCACCAATTCTCAAGTTACTGTAGGTGTACCTCTTATGGGTGAATCTCCACATCCTTATCAACATGTTGGGGTGGGACTACGAAGGATTCCTCTCTCATGGGAACCTTTTCACTTCCCCCTCATTTTCTACAATTCCTTCCCAACAACTCTATTTCAGTTGCCCAGGTTAACATGATATCAGATGGTACTATTCCAAATTTGATCCTTGGATAGTGACATATTCAATTGATATTGACACTTTAGGCGACCGTATGTCGCTCAGTCTCGTTGAGTGTGATTATGAAGCCATATATTTTTCCTATGTGGTGCGTTCTGATCCTTCATCTTTGATCAATTGGTTCGATTATTCCTTATATTTTGGCATGTCTTCTAATCCCTATTCTTTTATGTTTTCTACCAATGAGAGCATCAAGGAGATCATGATGCCAAAAGATGCGCCATGGGACAAACATCATCATCATTCCTCCTTTCTAGATTACATTGAGGATAATATTTGTGAAATCTATCGACCTGCTATCATTGATTCATCTACGAGCTCTATTACTATTCACGATGTCGACTCCGAGAAGAAATTATCGAGTATTGAAGAGACTATTCCTCTCGAAATTTCGGTTAAACCCGACATTGTCAAAAATCTACATATCGATGTGTCTTGCTCTCCAAATGAGATCAAGACTTATAAATCCCTATTCCAGGAGTTCTAAGATGTATTCACCTGGTCTTACAGAGAAATTTCAGACATTTATCCAAACATCACGGTGCACGAGATTAAAATGTATCTTGATGTTAAACCAATATGACAACGCCTTCGTCTGATCCATCCCAAGAAGGTTGCCACCATTAAAGTTGAAGTTGAGAAACTTCTACGCACTGTTTCATATACCCATTACCTTTTACTAATTGGGTGTCGAATATTGTTCCTATCACAAAGAAACAGGGGACAATTCGTGTGCGCATCGATTATCGGGATGTAAATCGTGCTTGTCTGAAGGACAACTACCCGACCCCGTTCATCGACCACATTGTTGATGATTGTGTCGGTTGTGAAATCTTTTCATTCATGGATGGTTTCTGTGGATACAATTAAATCAACATTCTCTCAACAGATCAATCAAAGACTGCATTTATTATCCTAGGGGCACATTTTCTTATAAGAAACTCCCTTTCAGATTAAAGAACGTTGGGGCAACGTTTCAGAGGGCAATGAATTACGCCTTCCATGATATCAAACATATTGTGCAACCCTATTTAGATGATTTTCTTGCTCATTTGAAAAATCAGACTGATCACTTGATGCACTTAAGGGCTATCCTTTTACGGTCTAGACATTATAATATTCAACTTACTCCGCACAAATGTGTGTTTTTCGTTAGCTCCAGGCGACTTCATTGTATTGAAGCATGGGATTCACATCGATCCTTTGAAACTACATGCAATCACAGATCCGCCTCCTACTTCTACCATTCTTCAGCTTCAATGACTCCAGGGGAAGGCTAACGTTCTTCGGACGTTTGTCCCTAATTATGTTGAGAGCATAAGTACCGATCAAACAAGAAAATTACCAATTACCCGTTTTTTTAAGGTAGCAAAAAAAACACCCGATTTTGAAAACTGGTTATTCAGAATACGTCTTTTTTTAAGTATATTTTTGGCACTTTATATTTTCTTATGTATCAAGTGTGAACATGTTTTTTAAGTTATAGACAAAATTTTCAGCGAAAATCACATGTAGAAGACCTTTTCGACGCGTTTTGAACCAACTAGTGTGGTTCATCGTCACGACAAGCTGAGACGATGATTTTCATGTTGATTTTGAAAAGTGTTGAGGCAGCATCAACCCCCTTTTTTTAGAGGGCTTATTTTTTACACTTTATATTTTCTAATGTATTAAGTGTGAATATTTTTTCTTAAATGTTGAATATTTTACTATTTTTCAAGTTGTCTTATTCATCTTCTTGTTTTTCGTCCTAAGATGTTTATTTTTTAAGGGTTTTCCAAACATGTGATTTTTTCTTTGCAATGTTTTTTTATAATGAAATTTTTAATTTGTATTGCAAAGTTTGAAAAAAATAATAACATTAATATTTTGAGATTAGGATTTTTTATATATCTACATATTGTTAATGAATACTTCAATACACATAAAACAATTGTCACTAAAAATAACAATTTTAATCAATCGACAAAAAAATACACATTTTGCATATAGATATGATTAAAAAATTATGTATTTCAAGATCTTTTCACTAAAACCGGCATGTTGAATAAAAGATTTTTAATAAAAAACTGAATAAAAATGTTCAAAAAATAACAAACTCTATGAAATTTTTATGAATTTTATATTCAAAGATAATGACATTTTAAATATTTTTTTCCCAAAAAAAGATTCAAATAACATTTAGAATAAAAAAAAAATGTTACAAAAATAAAACATACAATTTTTAAAATAAATAAATTAAAAAAAACCAAACAAATAAACAAAGATAAAAATAGAAACAAAAACCCTTAAAAATTAAAAATAAAAACATAAAAAGTTAAAAAAAAATACAATTAAATTTAAAAAGAATAACAAAAATGTAAATGACAAATAAAATAAAAATAACAAAAACTAAAGAAAAAAACATCAAAATAATTTATTTATTTTTAAATTAACTCAAGAAAATCATTAAAAATAAATAAGTTGAAAAAAAACATATTAAAAAAACAACTCATTACAAACTATTAAGAACACATAAAAAATAAAGAACATAAATAATAATAATAATAATAAAACATTTAAAAATAATAATAATAAAATAAAGAAATAAAAAACAATTTAAAAATTATCTCTTAAAAAACATAAAAAATAAAAATAAAAAATAATAATTAAAAAAACATTTAAAAAAAATGAAAAAAAATATTTGAGTGTACTACGAGCCCTCTGCCCCACGGATCCAACCAGCTCAGAATGCATGGTTCACCGGTTTCACCGACTATACTCTTCCCGTTATTCAGTCGATACAGAGGAAAAATCGGAACTGGGGTGACCCTGCAGCCTGAGGCGGCGGGGAGTTGCGTACAACTCCCATCCCGCCCAAGCCCTAAGCCCGTGATCCCTTAGGCGGAAAGTTGATTCTAGGAATCGACTTACTGCCCAGGGGGCTGTGGGGTCTGGGCGCAGCTCCATGCCCGCCTTAGCTTCGATTATTTTTTTTCATGTTTTTTTTTGGTTTAAATTTTTTGTTTTTTTTTTTTTTTTTATTTTCAATATTTTTTAATTTGTTTTTTTTAATATTTTTTTTTTTATTTCTTTAATTTTTTTCCCAAATTGTTCTTTTAATCTTTTTTATGGTTAATTTAAAAAAATGTTTATTTGTTTGTTTTTTTATTTTTTATTTTTCTAGCTTGTAATGTTTCTTGTTTTTGTTTCCAAGGGTTTTTTTAATTGGTTTTTAAAATTGTATGTTCTATTTTTTTAACATTTTTTCTTTCATTATTTTTACTTTAAATTTTTTTTGAATCATATTTTTTAAGAAAAAAAAATGTTTTGAATCTTTTTTGAATCATCTTGGAATATAAGATTCATAAAATTTGTTTTTTTCAATTTTTCATAAAAACTTTTTTTAACATGTCGCTTTTAGCAACACCGGCCAGTAGTTGTTTTTGTTTTTTTTTTTTTTAATTAATTAATTTATATATATATTTTTCTTTACAATGTGTTTTTTAGTTTTTTGGTTATATTATTAGTTTTTAATGTTTTTTTTAATTTTCTTTTTTTAATGTTTTTTTTTCAATATATTTCTTTTAATGTTTTTTCTTTTTTACTTATTTCATTTTTTAAATTGATTGTTTTTATTGTGTTTTTTAATTACTTTATTTTTTAATTGTTGATTTGTTTTTTTTTTCCCAATTTATCTCATCAATTTTATTTATTAATAATATTGGTTTTTTATGTTTATTTTTTTGTCCAATTTTTAAATTATTTTCTTAAATTATGTTTTTTTTCATATATTTTCATTTTATATATATATATATATATATAATTTTTATCCTTTATAAATTAAATTTGTTTTTTAATATATTTTGATGTTTGATTTGTTTTTTGTTTTTTGGGTCATGTCTTTTTATTTTATTTTATTTTATGTTTTAATATATATTTTTATTTACTTTTTGTTTTTTTAATGGTGTGTTTTGTTATGCTCTTGACCTGCGAGAAGATACCAAAATACCAAACATGCGAAGAAATATACCGAGAACACAGAACAATAAGAAAGAACAGCAAGTATTTTATTATTCAGAAAGGAAAGCAATGTTCACTTGCCTCTTCAAGGGGGCAACCTCCAATAGAGCTGGGCTCAATTACAAAATAAGACATGATGCTCCTCGAGGGGAGTCTCTATCCTTTATATAGGATTCATACATGCAATACCATGGGTCAATACCATGGTTCTTATTAATACCATCTATTTAATACCATGACCCATTTGCAACTAATTGTGGTCCCTTTTTTAAATGCGGGTCAACCACTTATAATTATTAATGTGGGCTTTATTAACTCTTTACTTAACTATAACTACTATAACTATGACTCGACCCTATTACATAAATAAGGGGGTTAGGGTTGGACCCTAACATGCCCTCCCCCATAAGAATAGCCTTGTCCTCAAGGCTGAAGCTGCGGAAACTGCTGAAGGACAGTGGTTGGTTCCCAGGTCGCATCTTTCGGAGAGGTGTCTTTCCACTTGACGAGGACTTCCTTGATCGTGCGGCCGCGCAGGTGCCGTTCTCGCATGTCAAGAACCTGTTCAGGTTGGAGCCAGATTGAACCTTCTTCATCCAATTCTGGTAGACTGGTTTGAATTCGGCAATGGTTCCCAATCACTTTCTTGAGGCATGAGACATGGAAGACTGGATGGATTTTTGCAGTGGGTGGCAAAGCTAGCTTGTAGGCGACTTCTCCGATGTGCTGAAGTACTTGATACGGTTTGTAGAATTTTGGAGATAATTTCTAACAACCCTTGTCTTTGATTGATGTTTGCTTATAGGGTTGCAGCCTCAAAAATACCCAATCCCCTTCTTGAAATTGGCGTTCTGAACGATATTGATCTGTTGTTGCTTCATGCGGTTTTGAGCTTGATGGATATTTTCTCTGAGGTGGGCCAACATGGTTGTGCGGTTCTGTAGGAGTTGATCCACTGCTTGTACCTTCGAGCATCCCTTGATATAAGAAGTAGGGGAAGGAGGGAGTTGACCATAAACTGCTTCATAGGGAGTCATTTTGGTGGTGGCATGATAGTTAGTGTTATACCACCATTCAGCTAGAGGTAACCACTGTACCCATAGATGTTGCTTTTCTGAAGTGAAACACCTAAGGTAGGTCTCCAGACATTTGTTGACTGCTTCAGTTTGACCATTAGTTTGGGGATGATAGGAAGTACTGAGTTGTAGTTGGGTACCTTGTAGCTTGAAGAGTTCCTGCCAAAAATTACTGGTGAAGATTGGGTCATGATCAGACACAATGGAAGTGGGCATGCCATGCAATTTGAAGATCTGGTCCATGAAAGATTGAGCTACCAAAGTCGGTGTAAAAGGGTGGGGTAGGGCGCAAAAATGAGCATACTTAGAAAGTCTATCCACAACCACCATGATGACTGACTTGTTGCCTGACTTCGGAAGGCCCATAATGAAGTCCATAGAAACCTTTGTCCAAATTGAGGTCGAGATGGGCAATGGTTGTAATGTTCCTGGGGATTTCACTGTTTCTCCTTTGTGGCACTGACATACGTCGCACTCAGCTACAAAAGTAAGAATGTCCTTTTTCATGCCTGTTCAAAAGAATGAACGTTGAGTGTGAGCATAAGTCTTCTGAAAGCCTAAATGGCCTACAATGGGAGATGAGTGCAACTCTGCCAAAATGCGACTTTTGAGGGTGGATGTTGGTGATATCACGACTCTGTCCTTGTAGCGTAGAATCTCATCCTGCCAAGAGTAGCCCGCTGTGGAATTTGGATCCGCCTGCAATTTATCAATGAGTTGGGAGAGTAAAGGATGTGAAAACCATTCCTTGCGAGCCTCTTCAATCCTTTCTGGAATGGGAAGGGACATTGCGAGCAGGGTGCTTTTCTCCTCAAATTGGCGTGATAATGCATCTGTTACAACACTTTCGCGCCCTTTATTGTAAATTATCTCATAATCATATCCCAACATTTTGGCAAGCCATTTATTTTGTTGTGGCGAGGATAGGCGTTGCTCCAAAAAATATTTAAGGCTTTGATGGTCTATGCAGATTTGGAAACACCGTCCCAATAAGTATGGTCACCAGGTATCGACTACATGTAAGATGGCCATCATCTCCTTCTCATAGGTAGATTGCCCCAGATTTGTCCCACTTAATTGTTGGCTAGTGAAGGCCAAGGGTCAACCTTCCTGCATTAAGACCGCCCCAATACCTGTACCTGAAGCATCACATTCAATCAAAAAAGATTTGGTGAAGTCGGGTAGTGCTAATACAGGAGTGGAACACATGGCATGCTTGAGAGCTACAAATGCCTCTTGCACTTCATCATTCCAGAGAAATGAATTTTCCTTGAGAAGGTGAGTGAGGGGTCTAGCAATGCGACCATAATTGCGGAAAAATTTGCGATAGTAGCCTATGAGACCCAAAAATCCTCTCAAGCTCTTCAAGGTCTTTGGTTGAGGCTAATCCTGCATTGCCTAGATCTTTTTGGGGTCCACCCTGACACCTTCACGCCCCACAATGTGGCCCAAATACTCAACTTCTTCCATGCCAAAAGAGAACTTGGACATCTTGACAAATAATTTATGCTTACGGAGCAGTTGCAAGAGTAGATCTACATGCTGAAGATGTGTGGCCCAGGTGCAGTTGTAGATGAGGATGTCATCAAAGAAAACAAGGACAAATTTTCCGAGATATGGTTTGAGCAGGTGGTTCATGAGGCTCTTAAAAGTGGATGGGGCATTACAAAGACCAAATGGCATGACCAGGAACTCATAATGGCCTTCATGAGTTCGGAAAGCAGTCTTTGGAATGTCTACTTCTTTCATGCAAATTTGGTGATAGCCCAAGCGAAGGTTGAGCTTAGTAAAGAATTGAGCCCCATTTAGTTCATCGAGTAAATCATCAGCAACCAGGATGGGAAATTTATCTTTGACTGTCAACTTGTTGAGGACCCTGAAGTCTCCACACATACGCCATTCCCCATCTTTCTTGAGCACCATGACCACAGGAAATGAATAAGGACTAATGCTAGGACGAATGACGCCTGCTTCCAGGAGTTCCTTGATGATTTTTTCAATTTCATTCTTTTGGGCAAATGGATATCTATATGGGCGCACATTTGATGGTTGGGCCCTTGGGACCAAGTAATGCTATGATCATGTTCCCCTCTCGAGGATGGAAGCTCATGAGGCTTGTCAAAGACCAGCAGATGGTTGTTTAAGATTTGTTGCATCTTAGGATGAATATGAAGAGAAGTGGGTTCAAAGGCCTGGATGGCATTAAATTGGGCTATAACTCCATGGTGGCCCTTTTTTAACAATTTTTCCATCCTATGCGAGCTGATGATAGAGGGAGCACCTGCCTGGAGTCCGCGGAGGGTATGTGTGTGGTTGTTCTGCTTAAATCTCATATATAACTCCTGGAAATCCATTGTGATTGGGTCGAGTGTGCGGGGCCATTCAGCACCCAAGACAATGTCACACCCTCCCATGTGTATGGAAAACATGTGGGTCTTTAACTGATAATCCCCCATTTGAAGTTTGACATTTTCACAGCGGCCTTCACATTTCATTGTCCCCCCATCAACAATTTGGACCTGGAAATTAGAGATTGCTCTGACAAAACAATGCACTGCTTCAGCGACTCTTTGATGGATAAAGTTATGCGTACTGCCACTATCAATCAAGACTATTACAGGGCGATGCTTAATAAAGCCTCTGATTTTGAGAGTTTGGGGAGAAGAAATCCCTGCCAAAGCATGAAGCGAGATAACTGGTTCTTCAGGTACATTGTCCAGTTGGTTGTCCTCATCTTCCTCCTCTGGTTCCTCAAGTGGTGGGGCTTCCTCCGATGAACTGTGATCAGTAGCATCAATTTGAAAGAATTTGGGCTCCTTGCATTTATGCCCGGGGGAGTATTTCTCATCACAATAGTAACACAATCATTGCTTTCTTCTTTCCGCCATTTCCGCTGGTGACACCTTTTGAACCTTGAGTGTTTGGGTAGTGCTTTGAGCCTAGGTGGGGCGACCCTTGGCTATGAAATTTGGAAAATTGGACTGGGCCACTAACACACGTTCTACTTCACGAGCTATCTTGCAAGCATCCAGCCATGAGGTTGGGTGTTGTAGTCGGACGTGGGCTTGTATGGCTTCTTTGAGACCACTGACAAAACATTCCAAGTAGAACTGATCATGTAGACCTCCTGTGCGAAAGGCTAAGGCTTCAAAGGCTGTAATATATTCGTTCATTGTTCCTGTCTGTCAGAGCTTAGTAAGACGACCCAAAAAGTTAGATTCATGGTCAAAGCGATCTATAAGAGCTTTTGCGAATGTCTGCCAAGTCATAGGCCTTCCATAGCAACGTTGATGCCACTGCCACCATTGCCATCTTTCATTATCCAAGTACATGCTACCCACACTAAGCTGAGTCGCATCATCTCTGATGTGATTCAGTGTGAAATATTGCTCCATTTGTGCTAGCCATGTGGCTGGATGAGAGCCATCAAATTTATACATGTCCAGCTTGGGTGGTCGTGTCTGGGATTGTTGGTGGTTGCCAAAGAGGTGAAGAGAATGGCTAGACTCGCCCTCAATGTTTTCATTGAAAGCATATGCCTCTGAGTGTTCCTCCGACTTGCCCTTTGTGAGTGTGTCAGCTAAGGTCTTGAGCGACGTCAGTACTGCGTCCAACTTGTGTTCAAGGGTGTCGATCTTCTCATTGGCCATAGCTTGAGCTTTGGTTTGTACCATGCATTGATCCGGTGCACTTAAAATTTGGGACTCGAAATTTTTGACGCTAACAATTGAATGCTACCACCTTGCTCAGCTCTTCGACTTGATTCTTATGGGCTAAGTCTCTTATAAGCGTCCCGGGAGGCTCTCAGAAAGAAGAAAGCAAGAAGAAAGCAAGGATTGTGTTACTACTGTGATGAGAAATAACATTGTATCGGTTGCTTTACGAATAACATTGTTGAGTATAGCGCAGTGATCAAACTATTGTTTGATAATATTTCACATTCTATCCATTGTACAGTTAACAAACTCAACTAACATCTTGTAGTGCTACAATTGACTAATGTCTATTCAGTTAGACGTTTGACTATGCTTCGCATGTTTTTAAGGGTTCGTCTTCTAGAAATATACTTTAATTTCCTCCAATATCAACACATTTATAGAAATATAAATACATTGATAGATGCACTGGCTAATCATGTTTTAGATAGACATTTGTGACACATGTAAATAAATTTCAATATACATCACATCGTTGCCCCGAACCCTGTGCAGGGGGGCTATCGCTCCCCTGAAAACCCCCCGATAGGGGGGGCTACAACCCCCCCGCTGCACTTGACGTAACAAAGGGGAGGCTTGCCACCCCCTTCTAAAACCCCAGCTCCACGTGTGGGGCTAGTCATCGAAATAATATAACGCACACCCAACATTCTCCCACTTATTGTTTTCTTTACACATGAGAACTTACTCATTGGTCCATCCCTGCAAGGCCCATTTCTTCTCTACACCAAGAAAACTTCTCAGTGCTCACAAACTTCGTCAATGCATCTGCAGTATTCTTTAAAGTGTCCACCTTTACCAACAACACACACCCAACATGGTTAAGGGGTTATGAGATAAACAATCACTACTCACTGACATTGTCTTATCCATTTTATGAAGAAATTCAATAGCACTACAAAGATCATGAAGATATTTATGTAAATCATAATTATGTTTTCGGAGTAGTTCAACATTCAGTATCCTCTGATTGAAACCCATGTCTTCAAGCTCATGGAGAAGACTCTGCTCTTGTGTCTCTTTCCCAACAAAGAATGATTCAGAGTATAAAAGAGATGGAGCACTGACAAACACAAGGATATGTCCTCGAGATACATCATTAATTGGAAGTGGAACTGATTTAGTAGGTGATGGGTAACTAGATCCTAAATCATATGGCGTTAATTCAACATTTATACTACTGCCTAATTGCATTTTTGTTGGAAAATCAACCCTTTGATATTGTGTAAAATCATTACCCACCTCAACAAGTGAAGATGGTTGCTTACCCTTGTCCGCAACCATGGATGAGCTTCCAAGTTCATTGGGATCCAAATCTATCTTATTGTCCCTAAATATGGCCTTTCATAAGTATCTTGAGAAGAAACATTAGTTGTCTTCTGTTTGGCTTTATCTTGAGATAAATTATTTTTTTCAACTTCATTCAAAATTATAAGAGAGTTCATTAGATTGGGTAGACATTCCTCTCTTGGTGGTACTACTTGAATAAGGACGCACACTCATTTCCAAGAAGTTCCTAATATGAAGCATTACAATAGTCATCGAGATTATCATATTTAGTAGAACCATCAAAGGTAATGTTTGGAGATGCCCGAGCAACTGTATTCAAGAAGGAAGTCAAATTGTGAAATCCCTTTGACTTTGGCCCCCATACCCACTGAAGTCAGCTTCCATTATTAAAAAATTTAAAGCCAAAAAAATTGTATGCCAAATTCAATCCAACGGGGTTTCTCTTCTATGGCATATCTTCATCCCTCTTGTAATGGCCATTCCCTTGAATACTTCAATAAGAAGCCACTAGTGAAATCTTGTTCAAATTGGCATCCTTGCAGAGGCCTAATCATTGACTCGATAAATTTGGACCATAAATTATTTTCGATGATGTACAAAATCCTTCTAGATGCCCCGTTCCAGAGTATGTAACTGCCTTAATGTTGTTATCAACTACCACCTTCCTAAGAAACTTTACTTTTGAAATTATATTTGGAGAACAATTTGAGGATGATATTGAGCTCTTATCAACAAGAAATAGATGTGTGTGATATTCACAAACTTGAAATGAAGGACCATGTACCGAGGGGATTGAAAATGTCCAAGAAATAGTTCTTGACATAGAAAGGGTCTTTTTGTGATCAATTGTTTGATTAGACCATCCATTTGATTGATTGAAATGGCCTAAATTGTGCAAGCCTACAGATGACAATAAATTATCTATGCCAAAATAATAGGAAAATGAGATATTTGGCGACTGATCGCATCATTTGAGTAAACCCCTACAAACTTCTAATGTTCTCGATGTTTCAAAGTTCTTCGGTGATTTCCTTAGAAATAAGCTTTCAACCTCAGTAAGTTTTGCGCAGATGGCATTTTAGCCTCGGGTAACTATCTTCTCGACCTCCAAGAAACAACAATTCCTTTATAGAGCAAGAGCTCAGGGAACTATCTCAATAAACCACTTCATGACTTAAACACAAGAACAATCGCTTTGTAAGTATGTAATTTTTTTTTAAAAAGCGAACAAATTCTTCACAATCATAATTCAAATACCATAAGCTACCCTTATACCATTTGATCAATCTTCAATCAATTCTTACAACCAAGACTGACATTTTCCTGTCAACACGCCTCCATATTTACACTAATGCCCCATTTTTCCATATCTGAAAGAACTATAACAAGAGGTACTTCAAGGGATCTAAGGACCTGAACTAGGCCCTCTGATCTTATTAACTTCTAGAGAATAGAATGTAGAGTGCAAACCTGAGCAACACGATGACAAAAACCATTGTGCGCTACTCTTCCCATCTTATTTGACCATCTACTATCCATGTTGGCTGCAACTGCAACTTCTCCTTAAAATATTATTTTCACTTCCTTCTCTAGCGTTGGGGTGTATGTTCTCTCTTCATCTAGCCAAAGTAGCCATGCTACAATACAAATACCTATAGCTTCTCCAATAAAAATTGAAGGCAACAACATCAAAGACATTCCAGTCAATGTTGCCTCACTCTTGTCTTGAAATAATTCACCTTTATTTTGGCTCACTTTAGGCACAAGAGTACTAGTATTCTTGACAGTATGTAATTGACTCTTCAAATTCCATGTAATATTGTTCACACCCTCAGATTCCTGCTTGTTTTTCTTCACTCTAGTGTTATAAAAACATATTGCAACTTCATCAGAATCTCTATTAATGATGCGAATATTTAGATATTCAACAATACGCTTGACTACAATATTGAAATGTGCTTTTGTCTTCCCCTCATCCTCTTGTTTGATCTGGAAAGACATATCAAGCCCTGCATCTATCGTGTAAATAACAAACTCCTTATTGGCTTCTCGGTCCTGTGTAAAGGTATCATCCTTATATTTATCATCATCTTGGAACAAGTTATTTGAATCCCAATCCATAGTTTAATCTTGAGCCTCCAACTGAAGGAAATCTAACATTCCATTGGCTTCTGAGATTTGTGCGCATCAGTTGCGCAGTCATGGTGATTTTCATAGCAGATGCACAGTGAAATGACCCCTTGAACCCCCATAATGACTCCTTTTCCCTCCACGAGTACAATTTTTAAATTATTATACCCCCCCACCCATGAACTTTAGACTCTCACAAATTCAATTTTGTGTTCAAAGACCCCCTTTACAACATATATATTTACAAAAACTTAGCTCTTTTAACTCTCTTTTCATACATACCTTTTAGACTATGACGCCTAGTGATTTCATAGGCTAGACTTTACAAAGTAACCCCAAAAATGAAATAGTAAGATAGGCATATTGATTCCTAGACTATAGGACCATAAAATTGGCTCCAATGGGGATGGTTTCCTCCCTGTGAGGTGCTAAGAACACTGCATATTAGTAGCCTAACCATTGGGTAATGGAGTCTAACTGCAATTTTCTCCGACCTGCGACCTTCTGCAACTGAAGCCAAATTGTTGCAATGTAACCAACATATAGACTCATAATACAATCCACATTAGAAAGACACTACTGCAACTGAAAACTGAAGCATGCTCATTCCTATGAGCTTATTTATATACAGAGAAACCTACTCTAAGTTTATCTCTGATAATTTGAATTATGTGATACTAAAATGCCATTGCAACCAGTGCAGTAGTTGCTCAATCGTGGCTTCTTGACTGTGATTTAGAAGAATCAAAACTGGAACATGTAAGGGCAATGTAAACTGATTGTAGGCTTCATATTCATAGTTGAAACATGATCATAACTCCATAGTGAACAATTCCTACACATATTCAATTATGGTATCATGAAAGACGTGACTTATTGGTTGATCTTCAAATTATTCTACAAATTGATCATCATGCTTGGACAGTTCATATATGCTTTTGTTGCCATCATATAGTTTCAATTGTGAGTCATTAAACCCATTCTCAAAAAACTCCTCAATCTCAATATCAAAAGGCAGGACTACCACTTCTCGTTTCGGCTAACAAACGTTCTCAAAGGAATGAATTTGACATTGGAAATTGTGGGACTGAATTTGAACTTCTAAGGCTTGAAGATCTTTCTAAATTTTTTCAGCAAACAATTCTAAAAAGTTGGTCTTGGCTTCAGAGCTACATTTGTATGAATTTAAATAAATAGGTAAAATTTTTGAGAAAGCATCATCAAAATTATCCTAGTATTCTTTGAAACCTTCAATAGAAATAGTGTTCATCACATACCCTATCTTGTTTGACAAACAACCAGGTTAGTAGTTTAAGCTCTGAATGCTTCGGACAATGGAGTCGCAATGAGTATTCTGCAACCTGGATTCTCTGACAATGGAGTCGCCTGGTGAAAAATATACAACCTTTTGATGTCCAACTATTGTTCACCATCAGTAATCGGATCTAGATCATTGTCGTTCTTTCCCGGGAAGATAGAGTTTTCGCTCCCGACAGCAGTGCCAATATGTTATCACCATGTAATTAACCTCTAGGTTGAAAAAGGATCATAGGGGTAACCATAAATCTCTTTTAGGTTAAGGTCCAAACCCCAGCCTTGGAGAGGGCTCTCTTGTTATGTTTTGCTATCAATCAACTAGATGACTGATAGGATCTAGGTTTTAGGCTGGCTATACTAATCAAAGGTAACATTAATTTTGATTTATTGAAGGTGGGTGCAGATTCTCATGACTACTTAAAATCAGAGCATTATTATAGATCTGAATGAATCAAGGATATGGTTCAATCCACACAGGAGTAAGGTAGGCAGACTTATTGGTAATAAATCAATTTTGTTATAGTGGTAGGATGAGTGAAGAAAAAGAAGAATGACAAACTGAGCATCCAAACAAGGATGAAGTCAACTTGCCATGGAAGAAAATGATACACATATAATGATCAACTGAATTTATCAGAGAAACTCATGAATTCTGAGAAAGTTTTTCAAACTGAACATGAAGAATTTTACAATATGGATTTAAAAACTAAAATCAGATTTGAAAGTGATATATATCACATTATAAGAGAAAAAGCATACCAATAAACCATACACATATATCATTGTCCAAATTTGCACCTACCTTCTTCAATTCATTCAGAAAAAGATACAATACTTGCAGAAAAATGTAGTTTAGCCTCTACCACTCCAACCATAACATTTTCCATGTCTTTTCAACATTATATACAATAAGGAATTTGAATTACCACTCTAGGTGGTCGAATTCACTGGATAGAAGTCAAATAGGATAGATACAATGCATCTACTGAGAAATAGGAACTACTATATCGAAACTAATACAATTTAGAAACTTTAACATAAATATGATTTCTGAAAAAACATTTAACTCTTTGTTCTCGCCTTCTTTGCAAAAGCACAATTATGAGCAGATACACCATCCAAGAATTTGTCTTCTGATAAATATGGTAAAAAACGTTGATGTCTTCCTTGATTTTTCAGTGTTCCATTTTCATCTGCTAACATAGGGTCTTGAAGATTTTCCTCCTGCATAAGACCACTTTGATGATTTGATTTCAAAGCTTTTGCTTCCAAATTTAGCATCTTCAATATTTATTTTAACTGCTGCTATATGAGATTTAATTTTCCATCTTATTCCTAATGCTTCAGCTTGCTCTGAAATGAGCAATTTGGATAGTGAAGACTTGCATATATGTTCATATATATCATATCTTGCTACTGCAATTGTGCCTCCAACATATAAAAGTGTGGTTAAGGGGTTCTGAGATGATAAATAATCACTGCTCACTGACATTGTCTTTTCCATTTTATGAAGAAATTCAGCTGGAGTACAAAGATCATCAAGAGTTTTCTGTAAAGCATAATTATGTTTTCAGATGAGTTCAACATTCAACATCCTCTTATTGAAACCCATGTCTTCAATCTCACGGAGAAGAGTCTGCTGTTTTGTCTCTTTCCCAGCAAATAATGATTCAACATATAAAAGAGATGGAGCACTAACATACAAAACGATATGTCCTCAAGATACATCATTAACTGGAAGTGGAACTGATTTAGTAGTTCATGGGTAACCAACTCCTAAATTAGACAGCGTTACTTCAACATTTATATTGTTGTCTCGTTGAATTTATGTTGGAAAATCAACCCTCTGAGATTATGTAAAAGCATTACCCACCTCAACAAGTGAAGATGGTTTCTTACCCTTGTTTGTGTCCATGGATGAGAATCCAAACCCATTGGGATCCAAATCCATCTTATTTTCCCCAAACATGGCCTTTCAGAAGTGAATTCAAAAGAAACTTCAGTTGCCTTTTGTTTTCTTTTCTCTTGAGATATTATTTTGTTCACATTCATTCAAAATTAGAAGAGAGTCTATTAGATTGGGTGGACATTCCTCTCTTGGTGGAACTACCTGAAAAAGGACCCACACTCATTGCCAAGAAGTGCTTGATCTGAAGCATTAGAAGATTCATCGAGATTATCATATTTAGCATAACCATCAAAGGTAATGTTTGGAGATGCCCGAGCAGCTGTATTCAAGAAGGTAGTGAAATTTTGAAATCGCTTTGACTCTGGCCCCCATACCCACTGAAGCCAACTTCCATTATTAAAAAAATGAAAGTTAAACAAACTGTATGTGTTAGGATATTTCGACACATGGGAAATAGTTAAGTATAACTTGGTCTGGTGTGGAGTTAGGTAAAGTGTGTTTCTTTACTATGTACTTTTGTAACTTACAATTCGATGATCATGATATGTTCTAGACATGAGTGATCTAATGGTTCATTCTCTCCTCGGTATCACCAACACTTGATCCATGGCTTAACACCCGATTGGTCCATGATCTCTATTTAAAGAGCATGGAGGGTCATTTGTAAGGTGACCGTTCATGAGAGAATCCTATGTAAATTTTCTTTCTTTTACATTAATAAATTTCCTGAAGTGGCTGCATTGGCTTAGGCCATGGACTGTTTCCCTCTTTGAGGGTTTTAACCACATCAAGAATACTGGTGTACTGATCTGTGTTTTGTTTGTGAGAGGTGTCCTTTGGTGTTCTATCTAAGGAACTCACCCTTTAAATTCCTACATGGTATGGAGCTATTTGAAGGCCACATCTGTTGGTGATCAAAATCCGAAGCCTGTATAACTGCATCCGACTGTCGTTTCCTAGATCTATTGTTTCTGACTGCTTTCGGGCCAAGAAGACTACTCTATTGTGTTAGGAGCATCTGTTCCAGTGAGGAACCCCTTTCGTTTCATGCGAAAAGGTTTCTGGTAGCCCTAGCTACATCATTTTTAAGATCTGGAGGTATATAATCTTTATTTCCAGTTTTAGTTATTTATCTCTATGTTTATTTCAGTTTATTTATCTCTCTGTTTTTTATTACCGAATCCATACCTTTCATTTCTGTGTATGCTCTTTGCCCCGCTACTCTGTGTGATCTGGGAAAATCAGAAATAGAAAGGAATGATTTTTCTCATGCGTATGCTCTTTTCCACTGTGCCTTAGTGTGATCTCGGAAAATTAGAAACATTGAGGAAAATATTTAGTTTCTGGCGAAATCTAACTTCAAGCCGTAAGGTTTGGTTTTTTTTGCATGTCTGTTTTGGGTTGTGTGGTTTTTTGTTTTGGAGGCAAAAAAGGTTTTCTCCAGTAAGCACACACTCCAAAGTTTCAATGAAAAAAAAACACCTTCCTCTTTTCCAAAAAGTACTAAACTTTTAAACTAGCTCACTTGGTCCAAAGTTACTTTATGAGAATAGAGGTCTTAGGTTCAAGCCTTTCTTTTTATTGAGTTACTTTTTCAAAAAGCACATGTACCTTATGTTTTAAAGTTATTTTATATAAAAGTGTTCTCACCCATTATAAAAAGTGAGTCACTTATAATTCTAAAGTCACTTTATCTTTTATTTAACTTACAATTTAGTGGGTAACTCATAAAGTACCATTGTAAAAGTGACTTTCACTTATTTATAAAAGTGAGTCATATAAAATCTTTTTTTTAAGTGAGCTAATTAGATTAAGTTTGGAAGGGGGAGGGGGTAGATTTTTTTTTTAAATATAACATTATCATTCACTTCCGAACATTCACATACTTCGTCGGCACCTTCAACAACTTTTCTTCAAAAATCCATTAACATCTTCATTCGAAAGTTGTTTTCAGAGCTCTATTTTTTTAATTGGCCTAATTTTTCGAGATCTTTCCATTGGAACACTTAGTTTTAGCATCTACAGCTTCAATTTCTATTAAAATTAAAAGTCCATGCCAAGTTATTCTTGATAGCACCAACTACTTCCAATGGGTGTCCGATATGGAGGATTTACTTAGAAGTAAAGGTCGTTATAGAATAGCCTCAGGCCAAGAGTCTAAACCTAAAGATGAAGATAAGCAATCCAAATGGGAAAATAAGCAAGATCAAGCACGTGGGTTGATAGGGATGTCTATTTCTCCAGACCTTAGATTCCATATTGTAGAACTTTATATCCCTGATGAAGCAATGAAATAGCTCAATAAAGTTTTTGGAATTAAAAATGAAATTAGATCCCTTCAACTCGAAAATGAGTTGCTTACATTGGACCCCAATAATTTTTCTTCCATTGAAGACTTTTTGTCTAAGTTCAAGACCCTTAGACTTCTCTTGGAAGGTGTTAAGGTTAATAAAAAACATGGTAGCCTTATCTATTCCATTCTTACTAAGTTGGGACCAACCTACTTTGTGTTTGTTTCCACCTTCCATTCTACTAGAGAATCTTTTATTTCTCAAGGACAAGACTACAAGTCCCCCTCTTTTGATGTCTTTTATGATTCGTTAATAAGAGAACATGAAAAACTCTTACATCTTGGTCTTCTTAATCATGGAAACTCTTCTACGAAAGCCTTAGCCGCCCAATGGCAACCAAGTTCAAAGAATCCTAAGAAGCAACTTCCTAAAAAGAATGGTCATAAACCAACCAAGGGTCCTAAGCACTTTCAATCTCAAAATGAAAAATCAATTCAACAAAATGATAAAGCAAATAAAAACAAAGGCAAGAAGACTGATAGACATTGCAACTTTTGTAATCGAGATGGCCACTTAGAATCCAAATTCTTTCAGAAGATGGAAGCCTTGGAAGCAACAATGAAGAAGCATAACATCCAGTCGGAGCACTCTTCAACTTCAACTTCATCTTTAGGAATAACACTTTCTGCATGTGGTTGTCAAGCATCTCGATCTGGTTATGCACTAAATGTATCTTCTTCTTCTCATTCTCATGAGTGGCTCATTAATTCTGGAGCTTCTGATCACATGGCAAAAAACAAAGCCATGCTTTCTTCTTTAAATGATTGTAACACCAAAAATATATATGTTGGTGATAATAGATCTCTTAGTGTTGTAGGGACTGGAACTATTCATCTAGACAATGGTAAATTTAATGATGTATTATGTGTTCCTACCTTATCCTGTAACCTTCTATCTTTATATCAGATAACTCATTCAGGTGAAGGTAAAACCGATGAATTTTCACCTCATGATGTTATAATTAAGGACATAAGAGATCCTAGACAGATTTTAGCTACTGGCATTGCTGATGATTCTACAAGGTTGTATAAGTTTAACAACTTTGGGTCACGGTATTTGTTGCTCATAGTGATGAAGTGAGCAAACTTTGACATGAGTGATTTGGTCATTTAAACTATCGCTCCCTTCAAAATCTATGTAAGGAAAATATGGTGACAGGTCTTCCTATGGTATCTTGCAGAGATGGTGTTTGTTCCGGATGTGTACTCGAAAAACATCATCGCGATAGTTTTGAAAAATGTGCCTCTTGGCACACCTCAGCCCCTTTACAGCTTGTGCTCAGTGATTTATGTGGTCCACTTCCAGTTTTTTCATTCTCCGGCTACAAGTATTTCTTGACTTTCATTGATGATTTATCCAGATGCCTAGTTCAGTGGATGTGCCACCTCTCTCTATCCCTTCTATTTCTAAAAATATTTCTTCTTCAGATGATGATAAATAAGATGACAATGCTCCCCCACCTTCTTAGGATCCTCCTTTAGCTCCTCAGCTTCCAAAATGGGTCTGTGCTACTCGAGATGCAGCAGGTGCTCTTGCAAGTGATCCTATAGATCAGCGACGTACACGTTCTCAGTTCGATAGAGCCTCTTCTTTACTAGCTCAAGCTTTAGCAAATTATGATCCTGGCACCTTTGCAAAAGCTTCAAGCCATCCAGATTTGGATGCAGCTATGAATGAAGAATATCGTTCATTATTGGCAAATGATACATGGGATCTTGTTCCTCTTCCAAAGGGACGAAATGTTATGAAACCAGCTCACAAAAAGATAGAAAAGATAGATGAACGCCTTAGAAATAAGCCTCTTCGAGGGGGCAACCTCCTTTACATTACACAAATGAACAATTATTGGATGATACAAATGACAAGACCTCCTTTATATATATAGGAGTCTAAGGGGTCATAATATAATCAGAGCCGACATAACAATAATAATGTAAGGGCACAATAATAACAATAGTGGGCTTCTATGGGGCACAATAATAACAATATGGGGACTACATGGGCACACCAATATAATAAGGGGGTTGTACAGATAACAATAAGGGGTTACACTAGTAGTATAGGGACCTAACATGCCCCTCTCCTTCAAAAAGTGTTGTCCTCAACGCTTGAGTAGTTCTTGATCCTTTTGTATAAAATTCTTGTCCTCCCATGTGGAATCTTCAACAGGTAAGTTCTTCCATTTGATGAGATACTCTGAAATTGATTGATTTCGTAGCTGTCGGGTTCTTATTTCTGTGACTGCTCCATGTTCCAATATGATTTTTCCTTCCTCGTCAAGTTTTGGAAATATTTCTTAAACTGGGATCTTCTGCAACTTTTGAATGAGTGGCCACACTTTTTCGTCCTTCTTTCATTCATCCCCTGATTTGTTTATCCAATCTGGTTGGATAATAGAAATAGCACGAAACAATGCTTCCACATCCTCATCCTTTCTTGAGAGTTCATATGCAACAACTTTTTTCTTCCCTTTTTTGTAGATGATTTCAAAGTCATAACCCAACATATTTGTGACCCATTTTTTCTGTTCTTTTAAAGATAATCTTTGTTCTAAAAAGTATTTAAGACTATCATGATCCATTTTTACCTTGAAGTGTCTTCCCATTAGGTAAGGTTTCCATTTATTAAGTGCATGTAGTATTGCCAACATTTCCTTCTCATAAATAGCTTGCTTGAGATGTAGACGTAAAAATACCCAATCGCCTACATCAAAACTTCTTTCACTACAATGTTGATTTGCTTGTTGTTTCATTCGGTTCTGCACCAAAGTGGGGTTATCCTTTAAAATTCGGAGAACTTGTTGTTGATGCTCGATGTGATTTTTCACTTCTTGAATCTTTTTCTTCTTGATATGTCCTTCTATCTTGAGAGTTTGAGGAGTGGTAATTTCTTCCAATGCATTACAAGATATGGTTGGATTCATTTCTTGATGCTCGATGTGATATTTCACTTCTTGAACATTTTTATTCTTGATATGTCCTTCTATCTTGATAATTTGAGGAGTGGTAATTCCGGACGATGCATTACAAGATATGGTCGGATTCATTTCTTCTTTCTCAATGTGATCTTTCACTTCTTGAACCTTTTTCTTCTTGATATGTCCTTCTATCTTGAGAGTTTGAGGAGTGGTAATTCTTGCCAATTCTTTATAAGATATGGTCGGATTCATTTATTCTATCTCTGGGGTTGGTTCTTGGTGTATATCCTCTTCTTTTAATATTTCTTGATCCTTTTCTTCCTCCTCTTCACAATCAATGTAAAATAATTTCTTCTCAGCACACTTATGACCTTTAATATATTTGTTATCACAATTGTATCAAAGTCCTTTTGCTCTTTTTTCTTCCAATTGTTGTGGTGTCACCCTTGTAGGTTGTGGAAGGCTAGGAGAAGAAACGCTTCCATACTTATAGTCGTGAGTCGCGGGATTCCTTGTTTCCGTAATTTTGCTTTCAATTTTTCTTGCCCACCTGAATGCCTTCTCCAATGAATCAGGTTCATGTTGAATGTTATCCTTTAAAGTACCTATGAAGACATCAACCCTTTGCTTCTTTGGAATGTCATTTACCATTATATTCAATTTTTGAAAGTCCTCAACGTGCTCTACCATCGAACACTTTTGCTTGAGATTTATCAATTGGCTAAAGAAGGTGTTTTGCTTTGTATCCTCATAATGTGCTATCATTTCCTCCGTGAAAATTGACCACATAATAAGTGGTTTACAAGAACAAAGCCCTTTATACCATAAAATTGATCCGGTTCTAAATATGATGATGCAATATGTACCTTTTGTAATAGTTGCACCTCATGTAGATCAAAATATTGCTCCATCTGTAGTATCCAATTTACCAGATCCTTGCCATCAAACTTCCTCACATCGCCTTTTCTTGATTTTAGGAGCTCGATCTTGAAATGAATATAACTCTATAATTTCGGCTCTTCCAGTTCTGAAATTGCGACTTGCAGTAGCCCTCTCTGTCCTCTTTTCAATGCCACTAGTCTGATTGAAATTGGATTCTCCAAGAAAGAGTTATGCACAATCTCCCAAAATGGCCTGATTATATACATTTTCAGAAGAGCGAACTTGTATGAAGTGTCATGTGTCACTGGTTTGACCTTTGGATCTGAAAAATATATAAAAGAAACTAAAGTCCATCATATTTCTGTAACTTCTTATGAAACTTCACTCTGATTCTTAGAGAGACAGTTATGATGATTTTCCCAAGGTGACCTGTTTGGAATGTAATTCGGGGGTCTGCAAAAACCCTAACTTCCTCAGACTATATCTCTGAAACTATAGTGAGACAGGATCTGAAATTTGGAGCCGAGGTTCAGACTGATTTCTTCTCAAATGGGTTTTTGGTTTAGCTTCTGAAACTTTGTAGCGAAATAGTTATAGCGAAAATCCCACGATGACCTGTTTTAGTTGAAATATGGAGCTTGCAAAAAGCCTAACTTCCTCAGATCATATCTCCGAGAATAAAGTGAGACAAGTTCTGAAAGTTTGGCCCCAGTGTCAGCGCGATCTTGTCTCAAATGGGTTTTTCTTTTTTCTTCTGAAAAGTCACAGAAAAAAAGTTATAGCACAAATGCCATGATGACCTGTTTGGAGCAGCGAAACCTTAGAATCCAAAGCTCTGATACCAAATGTTATGAAACTAGCTCAAAAAAAGATAGAAAAGATAGATGAACGCATTAGAAATAAGCCTCTTCGAGGGGTAAACCTCCTTTACATTACACAAATGAACAATTATTGGATGATACAAATGACAAGACCTCCTTTCTATATATAGGAGTCTAAGGGGTCATAATATAATCAGAGCCGACATAACAATAATAATGTAAGGGCACAATAATAACAATAGTGGGATTCTATGGGGCACAATAATAAAAATATGGGGACTACATGGGCACACCAATATAATAAGGGGGTTTTGCTAATAACAATAAGGGGTTACACTAGTAGTATAGGGACCTAACACGAAAACTTGTTAGATGTAAATGGGTTTACAAAACCAAGTTTGGACTAGATGGAAAAGTTGATAAACATAAAGCTTGTCTTGTTTCTAAGGGATTTTCACAAGTTGAAGGAATTTAATATACTAAAACCTTCTCCCTTGTTACCAAAATGAACTTTATCTGCCTTGTTCTCTCCCTTGCTACCTCTTTAAAATGGGAAGTCCATCAAATGGATGTTAAATCTTCCTTCTTGCATGGGGACTTGCATGAAGAAATCTATATGGAACAACCTCCTAGCTTTATACAAACAAGATCCAGCCTTGTATGTCGGCTTAAGAAATCCCTTTATGATCTCAAGCAAGCCCCTCGATCTTGGTATGCCAAAATGGATAGCTTTCTTTTAGATATTGGCTTTTCTAGGTGTCATTCGGACAATACTGTCCACACCAAGAAAGTGGGTAAGTCTCTTATCGTTCTTGTTCTTTATGTTGATGATCTTATTGTTACTGGTAGTGATCCCAACCTAATAAACCATGTGAAGTCCAGCCTTAAAAAGTAGTTTGAAATGACAAACTTAGGACACTTGCATTATTTTCTTGGTCTTCAAGTCTTGCAATCCAAGGAAGGTATTTCCTTTTCCCAGTCCAAGTATGCATGTGATCTTCTACGCCACTTTCACATGGAAGACTGTAAACCAACCCCTTCTCCCTTTCAGCCTAGAGCCAAACTTTTAGTTACTTGTACTTCCCATAAAATTGATGCTACCTTATACCGTCAGCTTGTGGGAAATCTTTTGTATCTGACCCATACCCGTCCTGACCTTTCCTTTTATGTTGGCCTTATTGCTCAGTTTATGCAAAATCCACATGAAAGTCATTGGAAGTAGCTAAAATAATACTTCGTTATGTTCTAGGTACAATTCAGTTTGGGATTCATTACAGTGCAGAAGCATATCCTCTATTGGTTGGTTTCATTGATTCTGATTGGGCTGGTGACCCTGATGATCAGAAGTCTACTGCGAGTTATGTGTTCACTCTTGGTTTTGGACCTATTACATGGTATTGCAAGAAACAAAGTTCCATTTCTCTTTCTTCAGCAGAAGTAGAGTATCGTGACGACGTAGAATCTAGTAAGGAAGCCCCGTGGCTTCATCAGATCCTATTAGAGTTTGGCTTTCAGCAGTAGCATCCGACTGCACTTTGGTGTGATACTTAAAGTTCCATTCAACTATGCAAAGATCCAGTCCAACATTAGTGCAACAAACAAATTGAACTACATATGCACTTCATCAAAAATCTCATTCATGACCATGTTCTTGAAGTGCAATATTGTTCAACCGATAACCAAGTTGCGAACATTTTTACAAAGGATCTCACAGAGGCAAAGTTTACTAAACTTCGATTTATGGTTGGAGTTCAGGAAGTTGTCACTAAGGGGGGATAGGCTCTAATGCCTCCTTCCTTCCCCTATTGTGTCATATCTGTACATCCTTCAATCCTATCCCAAGTTGTTCTTAAGGGGAGGTGTTAGGATATTCTGACACATAGGAAATAGTTAAGTATAACTTGGTCTAGTGTAGAGTTAGGTAAAGTGTGTTTCTT
Organism: Pinus tabuliformis; assembly: GCA_031772625.1. Taxonomy (NCBI): domain Eukaryota; kingdom Viridiplantae; phylum Streptophyta; class Pinopsida; order Pinales; family Pinaceae; genus Pinus; species Pinus tabuliformis. The sequence goes on from CM062815.1 coordinate 879,167,903, forward strand.
TACTACGTACTTTTGTAACTTACAATCTTACGGTCACAATATGTTATAGAAATGAAGTGATCCAACAATTCATTCTCTCCTTGGTATTATCGAAACTTGATCCGTGGCTTAAGAACTGATTGGTCCATGATCTTTATTTAAAGAGCATGGAGGGTCATTTGTAAGGTGATCGGTCATGAGAGAATATTATGTAAATTTTCTTTCTTTTACATTAATAAATTGCCTGAAGTGGCTGAATTGCCTCAGGTCGTGGACTGTTTCCCTCTTTGAGGGTTTTAACCATGTCAAGAATATTGGTGTACTAATCTATGATTTGTTTGTGAGCGGTGTCCTTTGGTGTTCTATCTAAGGAACTTACTGATCCAAAATGGATCCTAGAAAACCCTTTAAGTCTTCAAAGTCTTTTGAAGATCAAAACTATCGCAAAAGAAGAACTCTTAGAAATGGTGGATAACACTATCGGGAGTGAAAAACATGAAGAAATGACCAAAAATAGAGCTATCGGCGGCTTGGACAGTGATGCACAGGAGCTGTCGGATCTGGCCGATCAATGGTCCAGATCCGATCGACATATCACAATCGGCGAAGGCTATTGGAGGCTATCGGAGGCTACCACAGACTTATTGCGACAGTGATCAACACGGTCAATGAGGACCGTCGATCAAGCGTGCAGATCGATGGCCCAAGTTGAATCGCAATATCGTGTCAGCAACCCACAGGGGAGCGCTTATAAATGGCTTGGGGACTATGCGATATGCGATCGCGATATAATCGCATCGCAATATCGTGTCGAAGCATTACAGAGGAGTTGGGCTAGATAGATATATATATATATATATATATATATATATATATATATATATATATATATATATATATATATATATATATATATATATATATATATATATGCGATGGCCGGGCCCGACAGAATTATGAACCAAATTTAATATATATTGAGTTCCGTAAAACGACATTTTTCTATGTATTTTTGCGTTTTCGTTAAATAAACGAAAAGCGAAGGGAATACGCCAATGCGATGTAACCAGACCCGAAAGGGTTCGTAAATGCAGTTTCATAACATTTCAAGTCCGCCATAAAGGCATTTTGCGATATTTTCAGTGTTTTAATGTATTTTCAAATACAAAGGGAAACCACGAAATGAGCAGGATTTTGGGGAGGCCGTAGGCGGTAAGTGGTTTTGGCTGGGATCCGCCCAAGCCCATACGCTAATTGCCATGTGGCTAGGCACCAGAGAGAGAAAACCACCCTTTTCGGGCGGGTAATCCCTGTGCATGTTAGCCACCCGAAATCAATAATAGCCGTTGATCAACGATTACTTGCAATGGCACCTAAATACAAATGCGAAAGGATATAAGGCGGAATTAATGATTTTTGAAGTTCGATAGACTGCGTTTGGGTGGATTTTTATAGGTTTTCTGTGTATTCTCTGTGTAAATAGAGAACGACCATTTTTGGGATTTCAAAGGCACCGATGGTCCATTCCATTATAGAACAGGTGGCTACCATCCCTGAAGGCATTTAGCAATGATTGCTAACACTTAGAGGGGAATTCGAGCAGACAGAGGCCAAGAGCCAGAGAGCCCAAGAAGGGGAAAGAAATAGACAATGCCAATTGGCTTTAAAGCCACAGATTGACAAAGACAGAAACAAGCAGTGCTGAGACAGAGCAAAGACAGAGACAGAGAGTGAGAGGGAGAGTCTGTGTACTCAGAGAGGCTTGAGGGATTTAAGCAAAGTCCTGTTGTTTCGTATCTGTTGTGTTGAGACTCAATTTGAGCTCACATTTTGTAAAAATCTGCTCTTGAAGACATAATAGAGAGGTCACCACTGAAGGCTGGACTAGGAGACGTAGCCCAAGAGTTTTGGGTGAACTCCATATTAAACTTGCTGTGTTTATGTGTGTTTGTCTATTATGTTTCTCTAACTACTCAATTATCTATATTATTCACAATCTTATCAATCCGTTGCACTAAGTAATATAGGAAAATCCATGTACATGAGTCTGTAATACCTTAAAAGTAATCTAAGATCTTCATTTTCAGATCAAGTGGTATCAGAGCTTTAGGTTTGCTAAGGTTAGACAAGCTTGTGCTGGATTTTCTTGAATGCTAACTAGGTCAAAGCTCAAATAGAGAAAAGGAGAACTTGTTGAGGCCAATCCAGAAATTGGAAGAGTCTATCCTGAGAGGAAAATGGCAGAAGAGATTCCCTTGGGATCAGAACCTTAGTTCATGGACAGTTTCATGACCACGAGAGCCATGGTTGTTGGGTGTGGAGCATGATTATCATCCTAATTTAGAGGTCTTTGTTTCAGTCGGATGTATACCCCAGGAAGATTGTACACCCCTCCATGCAGGGGGGTGTGGGGGAGACTTGTCCCCCCTGCAGGGGTTCAGGGGGGGCCATCCCCCCCTATTGGGGGGTCCGTGGGCCAGTGGTCCCCCGGCGGGGGTTTCGGGGGCAGCGCCCTCGAAGCTAAAAACAGATGTAAAATTGCCTTGTAAAAGTATAGTAATTTCTAGTCAGTCTGGGCCGTTCATTAGGCGAATGATCTGACGGTAGAATTTATGTTTAGTTTATGATCTGATTTGAAGAAGCATGGTAAAATTCTCTCTACCTGGAGTGAATTTGTTTCTACCATTAAAAAGCAATTCTATCCACTAGCTTATATGCAGCAAGAAATGATGAGTTGGAAAACTCTTCACCAATTAAAGGGGCAAAGTGTACAAAGCTATACCCAAGAATTTAGAAAAGGAGCTTTAATTCTAGGCATTTCTCTAGACTCACGTGAAACTTTGTTGAAGTATATAGGTGGTCTGCATAGATATTTGAGGCACACCATTCTCATGTTTAACCCTACTAGCATAGATGAGGTATCAGTTCAGGCTACACATTTAGAGGCTAGAGGCAAGAATGTGAACCCAGCGATTAGGGGATCATCAAAACCCACTACAAGCAAGAACAAGGAAAAGAAGAAGCAGAAATGGAAGGAGAGGAAGGAAAACGCAGTACAAAAAGACAAACCTTCATGCACTCACTGCAAGAAGGATGGACACGATGATGAACACTACTGGTCTTTGCATCTGGAGCTGAAACCTAAGAAGTTCGTTGTTAAGAAGAAGAAGACTGCTGCTGCTATTAAGAAAGACTTGGAGTCAGACTTAGGTGATGAAACAACAGTTACAACCACAGGTATAAAAGGTTATCCGCTTTAGAGAATGAAGAGATCAAGAAGCAGGTACAAGAGCTACTTGATAAAGGATTCATAAGACCAAGCACATCACCATGCAGATCTCCAATCGTGTTGGTGAGAAAGAAAGATGGTTCGTGGAGGATGTGCATTGATTACAGAGCACTGAATAAAATAACGATCAAGAATCATTATCCTCTTCCTCGCATTGATGATCTATTAGATCAGCTGAAAGAAGCTATTTACTTTTCCAAGTTGGACTTGTGTAGTGGCTATCATCAAGTCAGAGTAGCAAAACAAGATGCATGTAAGACTGCTTTCAAAACAAAGCAAGGGCTGTATGAATGGTTGGTTATGCCTTTTGGCTTAACTAATGCTCATGCCACTTTCATGATAGTTATGAATGATGTACTTCGACCTTTTATTGATGATTTTGTAATTGTATATTTAAATGACATTCTTGTTTTCAGTAAAACATGGGAAGAACATTTGAAGCATGTAAAGCAGACTCTAGATGTTTTGAAAAGAGAAAATATCTATGTGAAATTATCAAAATGTGAATTTGGCAAAACATCTTTAAATTATTTGGGTCATATTGTAGGGGGTGGTGAATTGAAGATAGATCCCTCTAAGGTTGAAGTCATTGTGAACTGGCCTAAACCCAAATCTGCTACAGAAGTTAGGAGTTTCCTAGGAGCAACACAATATTGGAGAAAGTTTATTGCTAACTTTTCCTTGATTGCAGCTCCCTTACATGCTTTAACAGGATTGAACAAGGTGTTTCAGTGGGGAGGCAAACAACAGAAAGCCTTTGACACCTTGAAAGAAAAAATTAGTACAACACCAGTACTAGCATTGCCGGGTCTTCACAGACCATTTGAGATTGAAACAGATGCCAATGACTATGCCATAGGAGCAGTATTGATGCAACACTGTAAACCCATATGTTATCATTCTGAGACATTTACTTCTGCAGTAGTTAATTATCCCACATATGATAAAGAATTGTATGCATTAGTACAAAGTGTGAAAAAATGGAAACATTACCTAATGGGCAAAGAAACAATTATACATACAGATCATCAACCACTTCAATATTTGCACTCACAAACTAAATTGCAGCAGTCAAGGCACTATAGGTGGATGGGTTTCTATAACAGTTTCATCTTGTCATTAGATATAAGAAGGGCATACACAATAAGGTTGCATATATGTTATCCAGACCAATCATAAATGCATCTACTATACTTAAGCATAACTCAGTATTGCATGAAAGCTACATTGAACAATATGCTCAAGATGTAGATTTTAAAGATGTATATGCAACTTTAAGTCATGGAAAACAAGTAAAAGATTTGGATTATTATGTCAAGGGCCAACTCTTGTATCATTTGGGAAATTTATGCATTCCACAAATTGAAAGAGTTAACATGATTCGGGAAGCACATACTTCTCTTATATCAGGTCATTTTGGTGTAAGTAAAACAGTTGCACAACTGCAAAGGTTCTGCTATTGGCCAAAAATGCATGAAACAATTTCTAGATATATTAAAGGGTGTACCATGTGTGCTAAAAGCAAGCCCAGCAATAGAAAATTAGGCTTGTACACTCCACTTCCAATTCCTTCTCGTCCTTGGGAAAGTGTTTCCATGGAATTTGTTGGGGGATTGCCAAAATCTAGAAAAGGTCATGATTATTTATATGTTATTGTGGACATGTTCAACAACATGTGTATTTTAATACCTTGTAATAAGCAGATTACAGCTGAACAAACAACGAAGTTGTTCTTTCAGCATGTCTGGGTTCATTTTGGGTTACCCACTTCCATTGTATCTGATCGAGATTCCCAATTTGTTGGGAAGTTTTGGTCAAGTCTGTGGGAATTGATGGACACCAGACTGAAGAAGAGCACAAACTTTCATCCTCAAAAAGATGGCCAAAACAGAGGTGGTCAATAGGACAGTGATCCAATTGCTCAAGGGCTATTGCAGCAAGCATCCCAAGCTTTGGGATGAACATTTGTGTTATGTGCAACATGCTTACAAACCATGCCAAGCACTCTTCTACATAGAGATCTCCTTTTGAGACTTATTTTGGTTTTACACCAAGGTTTCCCTTAGATTCGATCTTTGGAAAAGACATAGCAGTTGATGGACACACTGATGTGGACAAAGCAACCAAGTTCATTAAACAGATCCAAGAAATTCACTAGGAAGTGCATCAGCATCTGGAGAGAAGCCAGGCCAAGTATAAGGCAAGGAATGATAAGCATCGAATTGAGCATAGCTTCCAAGTTGGTGATCAATTCTGGATGTACATTAGCAAAGACAGAATGCAAGGTGAAGGTAAGAACGCTTTTTGCCTTGATTTGCCAGAAAATTGGTGAGAACGCTTTTCGCCTTGATTTGCCAGCTTATATGCATATCTATTCAGTCACTAATGCAGAGAACTTGAGACTATATGAATCTTCATTGATTGAAGATCCCGAAGAGCAAGGTCAGTTGCCTTCTATTGATGATCTGTTGCCTGAATATCTCAATGAGTTGCAGGAAGACACAGTTCTGGACAGGAAGGTGAGAACTATGTGCAGAGGGGATGTTGAGTACCTGAGAATTGGACTCAAAGGTTCAAAACCAAGCAGTGCAAGATGGATAGAGATTGGACAAGTGAGGAAGCTGTATCCTCACTTGATTGATGCTTAAAAACCAACTTTTGGTGGTCCAAAAGCTTTTTTAGTGGGAAGGCGTGATCCAAAATGGATCCTAGAAAACCCTCTAAGTCTTCAAAGTCTTCTAAAGATCAAAACTATCGCAAAAGAAGAACTCTTAGAAATGGCGGATAACACTATTGGGAGTGAAAAACACGAAGAAATGACCAAAAACAGAGCTATTGGCAACTTGGGCAGTGATGCACGGGAGCCGTCGACAGATCCGACCGATCAATGGTCCAGATCCGATCGGCATATTGCAATCGGTGGAGGCTATCGGAGGCTATCAGAGGCTACCACAGACTTATTGTGACAACGATCAGTTCAGTCAATGAGGACCGTTGATCAAGCGCGCAGATCGACGACCCAAGTTGAATCGCAATATCGCATCGGCAACCCACAGGGGAGCGCTTATAAACGGCCCGGGGACTATGCGATATGCGATCGCGATATAATCACATCGCAATATCACGTCAGAGCATTACAGAGGAGTGGGGCTATATATATATATATATATATATATATATATATATGCGATGGCCGGACCCGACAAAATTATGAACCAAATATATTGAGTTCTTTAAAATGACATTTTTCTATGTATTTTTGCGTTTTCATTAAATAGACAAAAAGCAAAGGGAATGCGCCGATGCGATGAAACCAGACCCAAAAGGGTTTGTAAATGTAGTTGCATAACATTTCAAGTCTGCCATAAAGCCATTTTGCGATATTTTCAGTGTTTTAATGTATTTTCAAATACAAAGGGAAACCACGAAATGAGCGGGATTTCGGGCGGGCCGTAGGCGGTAAGTGGTTTTGGCCGGGCTTCGCCCGAGCCCATACACTGACTGCCACGTGGCTAGGCACCGGAGAGAGAAAACCACCCTTTTTGGGTGGGTAATCCCCGTGCGTGTTAGCCACCCGAAATCAATAATAGCTGTTGATCAACGATTACTTGCGATGGCGCACAAAGATGGATTCGAAAGGATATAAGGCAGAATTAATGATTTTTGAAGCCCGATAGACTACATTTGGGTGGATTTTTACAGGTTTCTGTGTATTCTTTGTGTAAACAGAGAACGACCATTTTTGGGATTTCAAAGGCACCGATGGTCCATTCCGTTACATAACAGGTGGCCACCATCCTTGAAGGCGTTTAGCAATGATTTATAACGCTCAGAGGGGAATTCAAGCGGACAGAGGCCGGGAGCCAGAGAGCCTGAGAAGGGGAAACAAATAGACAACGTCGATTGGCTTTAAAGCCACAGAATGACAAAGATAGAGACAAGCAGTGCTGAGACAGAGCAAAGACAGAGATAGAGAGTGAGAGGGAGAGTCTGTGTACTCAGAGAGGCTTGAGGGATTCAAGCAAACTCCTGTTGTTTTGTATCTGTTGTGTTGAGACTCAATTTGAGCTCACATTTTGTAAAACTATGCTCTTGAAGACATAATAGAGAGGTCACCACTGAAGGCTGGACTAGGAGACGTAGCCCAAGAGTTTTGGGTGAACTCCATATTAAACTTGCTGTGTTTATGTGTGTTTGTCTATTATGTTTCTCTAACTGCTTAATTGTCTATATTATTCGCAATCTTATCGATCCGTTGCACTAAGTAATATAAGCAAATCCATGCACATGAGTCTGTAATACCTTAAAAGTAATCTAAGATCTTCATTTTCAGATCACTTACCCTGTAAGTTCCTACAGTATGCCAAATTCAATCCAACATGGTTTCTCTTCTTTGGCCTATATTCGTCCCTCTTGTAATGACCATTCCCTTGAATGCTACAATAAGAAGCCACTAGTGAAATCTTATTCAAATTGGCATCCTTGTGGAGGCCCAAGCATTAACTCGATAACTTTGGACCATAAATGCTTTTTAATGATGTACAAAATCCTTTCAGATGCCTCATGCCAGAGTATGTAACTACCTTAATTTTGTTATCAACTACCACCTTCCTAGGAAACTTCACTTCCGAAATTATATTTGGAGAAACATTTGAGGATGATATTGACCTCTTATCAACCAGAAATAGATGTGTGTGATATTCACAAACCTATCATGAAGGACCATTGATCGAGGGGATTGAAAAGTTTCGGGAAAGAGTTCCTGACATAGAAAGGTTATTTTTGCGATCAATTTTCTGATCAAACCATCTATTTTATTAATTGAAATGGCCCAAATTGTGCAAGCCCACAATTGACAATAAATTATCTATGCCAAAAGAATAGGAAAATGAGATATTTTGCAAAAGATTGCCTCATTTGAGTAAACCCCTTGCAGACTTATGATTATCTCGGTGTTTGAAAGTTCTTCGGCGATTTTATTTTAAAGTAGTTTTCAACCTCAGTAAGTTTTGCGTAGATGGAATTTTAGCCTCGGCTAACTATCTTCTTGGCCTCCGAGAAACAACGGTTCCTTTATGGGGCAAAAGCTCAAGGAACTCTCTCAATAAACCGTTTCATGACTTAAACACAAGAACAATCACTTTATAAGTATGTATTTTTTTTTTAAAAACGCGCGAAAATTCTTCACAATCATAATTCGAATACCAAAATCTACCATTCTACCCTTGGATCAGTCTTCAATCAATTCTTCCAACTAATACTGACATCTCCCTGCTTGCATGCCTCCATATTTACAACCATGCCCCATTTTTCCATATCTGAAAGAACTCTAACCAGAGGTATTTAAAGGGATCTAAGGACCTAAACAAGGCCCTTTGATCTGATTAACTTCAAGAGAATAAAATGTAGACCGTGAAACTGAGCAACACGATGACATTAGCAATTGTGCGCTACTCTTCCCATCTGATTTGACCATCTACCAACCCTGTTGGTTGCATCTAAAACTTCCCCTAACAACCTTATTTTCACTTCCTTCTCTAGAATTGGGTTGTATATACTCTCTTCATCTGTCCAAAGTGTAGAAATTTGAATAATATAACACTTATTCACAGAGATTATCCTGATTATACGCTATTTGCGGAATGCATGCATAATACATAACCTCCTCTACCATTGATCATCAATTTGCGGAATAAAAAAACAATCACATGCGCACATTGGAACATCAATCACACATATCAACACAATATGTAATGGGGAAAGCATACAGCTGAAAACCCCCAACTATTTGTATATTATAATGATAGAGAGCATGTAACAATACATTGTACAATACTCCTCACAACTACTCAGTACCATCTCCACATGCTACACACAAACTAGCTCAGATCTGAACAAGTCACGGGTTCAAATCTCCTCCACTGTTTGCCTGCCTCTACTGCACAATCCAAGTTGAGAATAGATAAGATCCAAGTTCGAATTCCCTTGGCTTGTGCTGCACAATCCTCATTGGCAATCTCAATCCATGATTGTGCAAATCTCATGCACAGCTATAGTCACAACTGATAGTAGTCTCACCCTTTCACCCACCTCTAACACTTGTCTCCACTGAACTGTCCATGCACTGAGTTAACTGATGTATTCTTTAGTTGATTTATGAGTTAATAATTAGTGAATTAATTAATAATTAATTCACATCACTCATCACTAGTGTATTTGGCAGTTAGACTAAATACAACTAGTTCAACTAAGTCAAAATGAACACAACTCCATCAACTCCTCAATCAACTCCACCAAACTCAATCACTTGAGTTATAACTGAAGTCCATCATGCAATAGCTCAACTAACCCATAAAAAAAGTGTATTTCCTTCTCGCAGTTGCATGTGCCACATCCGTAGCTCGAATTGAAGTGCTGCAAGAGGATAAGATAATGTTTATAGTCCAAATATTATTAAGAGCTAATAATATTCGACTGTTCTATTTTTTTGACTAGCAGTCTAAAAATAGACTCCGCCCATATGTCTAAAAATAGAGGTCCATCTATTTTTACCAACATGACCAATCATCCATAAATATCATCCTGCAACTCATAGACCATGATCCATATGTCTAAAAATAGACATAGTCTAAAAATAGACTTTGCGCCAAAAATCGCCTGCGGGCCCACTTAGTGAAGGCGACTTCTTTTCACTAAGCTCCATCATCTTGTTGCATTTTCAACACAAAGCAGCCATGCTACAATACAAATACCTATAGCTTCTTCAATATCAATTGAAGGCAGTGACATCAAAGACATTCCAGTCAATGTTGCCTCACACTTTTCTTGAGATACTTCACCTTTATTTTGGCTCACTTTAGACACAAGAGTAAAAGGAATCTTGAAGGCATGTAATTGACTCTTCAAATTCCATGTAACTTTGTTCAAACCCTCAAATTCCTGCATGTTTTTCGTCACTCTAGTGTTATAAAAACATATTGCAACGTCAACAAAATATTTATTAATGGTGTGAATCTTCATAGATTCAACAATACACTTGACCATAGTACTTAAATGTGTTTATGTCTTCCCCTCATCCTCTTGTTTTATCTGGAAGGACATATCAAGCCCTGCATCTATCATGTAAATAACAAACTCCTTATTGGCTTCTTGGTCCTCTGTAAAGGTATCATCCTGATCTTTATAATCATCTTGGAACAAGTTATTTGAATTGATATGGGATTTATCCAGGACAAAGAATGAAAGGTATTACAGACTCATGTGCATGGATGTGCCTATGTTACTTATGCAACATAACGATAAGATTGATAGAATACATAGACACTGAGGCAATCAAAGAAAACATAACATTCAAACATGTAAACAAAACAAGTTTAATAAGGAGTTCACCCAATGCTCTTGGGCTTACGTCTCCTGGTCCAGCCTTTCAGTGGTGGCCTCTCTATTATGTTTTCAAGCAAAGTTTTTACAACAGTGAGCTTGATTCAAGACTCACTAAATAGAATGAAGTCAGTAGGAATGGAGTGCACATACTCTCCTTACTGAAACTCGACCTCTGAGGGTCACAATAGTATGATAGGCCTATGCTGAGGAGTTGCTTGAACCTCTCAAGCCTTCAATGGAGTACACAGACTCTTTGACTCTCTCTGGCTTTGTTTGGCTTGATGTTGCCTTCAGGTCAGCTCAACTTCTACTCTTTGTTCTCTGCTATTAGCTTTTTGCGTCTCTTCGCTGTCTGCCTCTTGTTCTGCTTCTGTTAGTTCATGGCTTTAAAGCCAATTTGTTCTTTGACTGCTCGTTTCCACTTCCCGGCCTTCTGGTTTCCTTTCCTCTGTCTGTTCAAATTCCTCTGCTCTGCATCATCATCTCTGGGTAATGCCTTGCAGGGAGGTGGCCACCTATTTGCTAACGAACTGGGTGTCAGTTTCCCTTAATCATATTCGAATGGCCGTTAAATCTGTTTTCTTCAAGATTGCCCGCGAACACGAAGCCTTTGCCAACTCATCATCCACGTCGAACTTCAAATCCCCTTTCATCTTGCTTTTTGACCTGTCAAATCCGGTCAGTCATCAGGACGCATCTCTACTGTCGATCTGGGCCCCCCAGATCCTACGGTTATCCTTCATATCAGGTGGACAAGTCACACGACATTTGCCCGTCTGATGCGGGTGGTTTTCTCTCTCTTCTGCCAGACGCGTGTTGCTCGATGTGTGGCATCGGGTGAGACTCAGTCAAAACTGCTTACCGCCTCGAAGCCTTCCGATATCCTACCGATTTTGGGGAATCCCGCGCTACGAAACCAAAATAGTTACTTTTCTGAATTTATAACGTTTTCGGGTCCGGGCGCTTCGGGGCTTTCCTTCACTAAGGGGGACGCCCTGTGATACGTGATTAGCGCTTGGCACTAATCGCGTATCAGAATCCACCTCTATTTCTTGATCTGGCCTCCGGTTTTGCTTGTTTTGTGCCATTGCGCTTTACCATGGGCCAACGGTCTGTGCGCTCGACCGAGGGTCCTCGTTGCTACGCTCTGGCCACAACTGCAATTGTTATGAGGATTCCTTTTGATAGCTTTGATATTTTCTAGGACTTGAATCTTTTAGCATAGTTTGAAATAGTCATGAAAACTTAGAGAGTTTTTAGGATCCAATTCGGATCATGGCCTTCCCACTGAAAAAGCTTTTGGACCACCAAAAGTTGGTTTTCTTTTAAGCATCAATCAAGTGAGGGTATTGCTTCCTCGCTTGCTCAATTTCTATCCATTTTGCATTGCTTGGATTTGAACCTTTGAGTCTGATCCTGAGGTACTCCACATCTCCTCTGCATGTAGTTCTTACCTTCCTGTCCAAAACTGTATCTTCCTGCAACTCATTAAGATATTCAGGTAACAGATCATCAATAGAAGGAAATTGACTCTGCTCTTCGGGATCTTCAATTAGTGAAGGTTCAAATAGTCTCAAGCTATCTACATTAACAACTGAGTAGATGTGCATGTACACTGGTAGATCAAGGCGAAAAGCATTCTCACCAATTTTCTCAAGTATCTTGAAAGGTCCATAGCTTATTGGCTTCAACTTCTTACCTTCACCTTGCATTCTGTTTTGATGATATACAGCCAGACTTGGTCACCAACTTGGAAACTATGCTCCATCCGATGCTTGTCATGCCTTGCCTTGCACTTGGCTTGGCTCTTTTCCAGTTGTTCCTGTACTGCCTGGTGAATCCCTTGGATTTGTTCAATGAACTTGGTTGCCTTGTCCACATCACTGTGTCCATCAACTGCTATGTCTTTACCAAAGACAAAATCTAAGGGAAACGTTGATGTGAAACCAAAACAGGTCTCAAAAGGAGATCTCTGTGTAGAAGAATGTTTAGCTCGGTTGTAAGCATGCTGCACATAACATAAATGTTAATCCAAAAGTTTGGGATGCTTGTTGCAATAGCCTTTGAGCAACTGGATCACTGTCCTGTTGACCACTTCTATTTGGTCATCCGTTTGTGTATGAAAAGCTGTGCTTTTCTTCAGCGTGGTGTCCATCAATTCCCACAAACTTGACTAGAATTTCCCAACAAATCGGGTATCCTGATAAGATATTATGGAAGTGGGTAATCCAAAATGAACCCATACATGCTGAAAGAACAACTTTGCAGTTGGTTCAGCTGTAATCTGTTTGCTACAAGGTATTAAAATACACATTTTGCTGAACCTACCCACAACAACATATAAATAGTCATGACCTTTCCTAGATTTAGGCAGTCCTCCAACAAAGTCCATGGAAACACTTTCCCAAGGATGAGAAGGAACTGGTAGTGGAGTGTACAAGCCTAGTTTTCTATTGCTGGGCTTGCTTTTAGCACACATGGTACACCCTCTTACATATCTAGAAATTGTTTCATTCATTTTCGGCTAATAACAAAATCTTTGCAGCTGTGCAACCGTTTTACTTACACCAAAGTGACCTGATATTAGAGAAGTGTGTGCTTCCCAAATTATCTTTACTCTTTCAGTTTGTGGAATGCATAGCTTCCCACAATGATACAAGAGTTGGTCCTTAATATGATAATCCAATTCTTCTACTCGTTTGCCTTGACTTAAAGTTGCATATACATCTTTAAAATCTATATCTTGAGCATATTGTTCAATGTAGCTTTCATGCAATACTGAATTATGCTTAAGTATAGTAGATGCATTTATAATTGGTCTAGATAACATATCTGCAACTTTATTGTGTATGCCCTTTTTATATCTGATGACTAAATGAAACTATTGTAGAAAACCCATCCATCTATAGTGTCTTGATTGTTGCAACTTGGTTTGGGAGTGTAGATATTGAAGTGGTTGATGATCAATTTGTATAACTGTCTCTTTGCCCATTAAGTAATGTTTCCACTTTTTCACACTCTATACTAATGCATACAATTCTTTATCATATGTAGGATAGTTAACTACTGCAGAATTAAATGTCTCAGAATGAGAACATATGGGTTTACCGTGCGGCATCAACATTGCTCCCATGGCATAGTCACTGGCATCTATTTCAATCTCAAATGGTCTTTGAAGATTGGACAGTGCTAGTACTGGTGCTATACTAATCTTTTCTTTCAAGGTGTCGAAGGATTTTTGCTATTTTCGTCCCCACTGAAACACCTTTTTCAATCCCGTTAAAGCATGTAAGGGAGCTGCAATTAAGGAAAAGTTAGAAATAAAATTTCTCCAATATTGTGCTGCTCCTAAGAAGCTTCTAACCTATGTAGCCGATTTGGGTTTAGGCCAATTTAAAATGACTGCAACCTTAGAGGGATCTATCTTCAACTCACCACCCCCTACTATATGTCCCAAATAATTCAAAGATGTTTTGCCAAATTCACATTTTGAGAGTTTAACATAAATTTTTTCTCTTTTCAAAACATCTAGTGTCTGCTTAACATGCTTTAAATGTTCTTCCCATGTTTTGCTAAATATAAGAATGTCATCCAGATATACAATAACAAAATCATCAAGAAAAGGTTTGAATACATCATTCATTACTCTCATGAAAGTAGCAGGAGCATTAGTTAAGCCAAAAGGCATAACCAACCACTCATACAATCCCTGCTTTTTTTTGAAAGTAGTCTTCCATGCATCTTGCTCTACGACTCTGACCTGATGATAGCCACTATGCAAGTCTAACTTGGAAAAATAAACAACTTCTTTCAACTGATCTAATAGATCATCTATGCAAGGAAGGGGATAACGATTTTTTATCGTTATCTTATTCAGTGCTTGGTAATCAATGCACATTCTCCATGATCCATCTTTCTTTTTCACCAAAACGATTGGAGACCCACATGGTGATGTGCTAGGTCTGATGAAACCCTTCTCGAGTAGCTCCTGTACCTGCTTCTTGATTTCTACATTCTCTAAAGAGGACAACATTTCATATCTGTGGCTGCGATTGTTGCTTCATCTCCTGAGTCTGACCCGAAATCCTTTTGAATAGCTGCAACAATCTTCTTCTTCTTGCCCTCGAATTTCTTAGGTTTCAGCTCTGGATGCAGAATCCAATAGTGTTCATCATCGTGCCCATCCTTCTTACAGTGAGTGCATGAGGACTTGCTCTTCTATACAGTGTTTGTCTTCCTCTCTTTCCATTTCTGTTTTCTTTTCTCCTTATTTTTGCTTGCAGTGGGTTGGGATGATCCCCCAACTTTTGGGTTCCCATTCTTACCTCTAGCTTCTAGATGCGTAGCCTGAACGAATACCTCATCTATGCTAGTGGGATTAAACATGAGGATAGTGTGCCTCATGTAGCTATGTAGACCACCTATATACTTCAACAGAGTTTCAGGTGAGTCTAAAGAAATTCCTAGAATCAAAGCTCTTTTCCTAAATTATTGAGTGTAACCTTGTACATTTTTCCCTTTTAGTTGTTGAAGAGTTTTCCAGCTCATCATGGCTTGCTGCATGTAGGCTAGTGGATAGAGTTTCTTTTTAATGGCAGAAACAAATTCACTCCAGACAGAAAGAACCTTACCATGTTTCTTCGTGTCAGCTTGTGTCCTACCTTCCCACCATACCAAGGCAGTGCCTCCAAGGCATAGGTTGGCCAGCTGAATCTTACTCTTGTCTAAGTCAATGCTCTGCAGTCTGCAATAAACATCAATATGTTTGATCCAATTATCCAACTTCTCTGCATTCAAATCTCCATTATATATTGGTAAATCAAATTTAACATCTAATTTAATCAAAGATGTCTTCTTTTTATTTTCAGGGCTATTAGGAGGCGTGAGAAATTTTTCTTCTTTGCCTTTTCCTTTGGAGTGGTCATGGAGGAGAGATTCTTCTACTCATTTGTCTTGTTTGGAGCTTGACAAATCTTCATCTCTATGTTTCTTAAAGTCCCTATACATTTCCTCCACCATGGATTTTAGCGTCACAAAACTACCTATGGACTAGGGGTCTGATTCCAAGGGATTTTCTTCTGACATTTTCCTCTTAGAATAGACTCTTCCAATTTTCGGGTTAGTTTCAGCCAATTCTCCTTCTCCTAATTTAAGCTTTGATCTAGTTAGCATTCAACAACAAAATCCAACACAAGCTTGTCTAACCTTAGTAATCCTAATGCTCTCATACCACTTGATCTGGAATTTATCCAGGACAAAGAATGAAAGGTATTATAGACTCATGTGCATGGATGTTCTTATGTTACTTATGCAACAGATCGATAAGATTGCTAAAATACATAGACACTGAGGCAATCAGAGAAAACATAACAATCAAACATGTAAACAAAACAAGTTTACTAAGGAGTTCACCCAATGCTCCTGGGCTACGCCCCCTGGTCCAGCCTTTCAGTGGTGGCCTCTCTATTATGTTTTCATGCAGAGTTTTTACAACAGTGAGCTCGATTCGAGACTCACTAAACAAAATGAAGTCAGTAGGAATGGTGTGCACAGACTCTCCTTACTGAAACTCGACCTCTGAGGGTCACAGTACTATGACAGGCCTATGCTGAGGAGTTGCTTGAACCTCTCAAGCCTTCAATGGAGTACACAGACTCTCTGACTCTCTTTGGCTCTGTCTAGCTTGATGCTACCTTCAGGTAGCTTGGCTTCTACTCTCTGTTCTCTGCTATTAGCTTTCTGCATCTCTTCACTCTGCCTCTTGTTTCTGCTTCTGTCATTTCATGGCTTTAAAGCCAGTCTGTTCTTTGACTACTTGTTTCCACTTCCCGGCCTTCTGGTTTCCTTTCCTCTGTTCGTTCAAATTCCTCTGCTCTACGTCATCATCACTGGGTAACGCCTCGTAGGGAGGTGGCCACCTATTTGCTAAAGAACTGGGTGTCAGATTCCATGAATCATATTCGAATGTCCGTTAAATTTGTTTGTTTCAATATCGCCCGCGAACAAGAATCGTTTGCCAACTCATCATCCACGTCGGACTTCAAATCCCCTGTCATCTTGCTTTTTGACCTGTCAAATCTGGTCAGTCATCGGGACACATCTCCGCCATCGATCTGGCCCCCCTAGATCCTACGATCATCCTTCATATCGGGTAGACAAGTCGCACGACATTTACCTGTCCGATGCGGGCGATTTTCTCTCTCTTCCGCTGGACGCATGTCACTCGATGTGTGGCATCGGGCGGGACTCAGTCAAAACTACTTATCGCCTCGAAGCCTTCCGATATCCTGTTGGTTTTGGGGAATCCCGCGCTACGAAATCGAAACAGTTACTGTTCTGAATTTTATAGCATTTTCGGGTCTGGGCGCTTCAGGGCTTTCCTTCATTGAGGGGGACACCCTGCGATAAGCGATTAACACTTGGCACTAATCTTGTATCAAAATCCACCTCTGTTTTTTGATCTGGCCTCCGGTTTTGCCAGTTTTGTGCCATTGCGCTTTACCATGGGCCAACGGTCTGCGTGCTCGACCGAGCGTCCTCATTGCTCCACTCTGGCCACACCTGCAATTGTTATGAGGATTCCTTATGATAGCTTCAATATTTTCTAGGACTTGAATCTTTTAGCATAATTTGAAACAATCATGAAAACTTATAGAGCTTTTAGGATCCAATTCGGATCACGAATCCCAATCCATAGGTTAAGCTTTAGCCTCTGACTCAAGGAAATCTAACAGTCTGTGGGCTTCTGAGATTTGTGCGCGCAGTTGTGTAGTGATGGTGATTTGCGCAACAGATGCACAGTGAAATGACCCCTTGAACCCTCATAATGACTCCTTTATCCTCCATTAGTACAATTTTGAAATTATGACCCCTTTACCTTCATGATTTCTTCTATCAAGCCTATAGAAACTCAAAATGAAAGAGAAATAATAAAGCTTAGCGTCATCACAAAACATAACAAAGTAGATACTTTGTTTGATAATGGATCACAAGCAAACCTTATTTCATAAGACATTGTCAAGAAACTAAATTTGGAAACCATTAATCATCCTAAACCTTATCCTTTGGGTTGGGTATGTGACAATGCAAAATTGAAAGTGACAAGAAAATGCATACTTAAATCTGCCATCAGTGCAAATTTTATTGATGAGGTAGAACTTGATGTAGTACCACTTGATATATGTGGGATTTTTTTGGGAAGCGAATACTTATATGATAGGATATCCATATTTCATCTCCATGAGAGAAAGTATCATTTGTTTAAAAATGGGATTGAGTATATTTTTAAAGCACATAGCAAGAATTTTAATTTGTCTCTTGTGAATGTTGGACAAATGAAGAGGTTTGTAAATGCTAGTTAGAATTTTTCATTGTTAATGATTAAACACAAAGATGTTGAGGAATCTGAAGCTTTCCACAAATGTGATATAAAACTCAAACATGATTTAGTTGAGGTTGTTAACACATGTGATAAGATGTTTCAAGAGTCTAACATGTTGCCTTCTAAAAGAGGAAAATAACATGAAGTTGAATTGCAGTAGGATTGTCCTCTTCCAAACATTGGTATGAGAAATATGCCAGTGTTAGAGAATGCAGGGATCAAGAAGCAGATGCAAGAGTTACTTGACAAAAGGGACATTAGTTCTATTACATCTTCTTGTGGGTCTCCTAATGTTTTTGGCTTCGAAGAAGGATGGTGCATGGCGATGGCGATCACATTTGGTGAAGATTCAAGCTAACTACAAGGCTAGACATGATAAGCATTGTGTTGACCATAGTTTTTAGGTTCGAGATGAAGTAAGGCTTTGCATCAGCAAAGAATAGATGCAAGGTGAAGATAGCTTGAAATTGGATGAGCTTCCTTTGATTTAAGATCAAGGACAGAATGTTCATATTTCTTCAATAGAATATTTCTCTCCTGAATATCTTGAAAAATTGCAACAAGATACTATCCTTGACAGAAAAACAAGAACTTCAAGAAGAGGGAATGTGAAGTACCTTTGTATGGGTCTCAAAGGTACAAATACAAGAAAATCCAAATGGATTGATATTGGAAGGATGTGGGAAGTGTACACTCATTTGTTTGTTAACTGAAAATAGTCTTTTGGAGGTCCAAAATCTTCCAGTTGGGAGGAGTGATCTAGGGGATTAGTAAAGTGCTCAAAATTCAAAGTGTTCAAAAGTGCTCGAAAATAGTTCCAAAACACATATCTCGTCACCCTAAATCCAATGCAACTTGAATCGCTCAAAACCGATATTATATGCTCCTGATATCGCATTTTGATCGTTTTCCCAAACAAGTAAAAATTTTAAAGGTTCAAGTACAGGACTGTTCACTAGGCAGTTCGTACGATGAGTCAACAAGTTTACTGTTCACTCTCGGGTCAATGATAGGAAGATAAGTGGCAGTCTCTGGATTGAAGCATATGGTTGAATTATGATTGGTCAATGGTTTTGTTTGAGGTCCAATGGAAGGGTGCCACGTGTCCCAATCATGGACTGCCACGTGGCACCCTTGTGGCGTTTAAAATTTTGGTAAGGGCCAAACTGGCCCTCACAAGATTCAAACGACCGATCTCATGCCAAGCATTTCAGTTCTTTACCATTTCATTGAACGTGGTTCTTAACAACCATAGTAGCGAATACTTATTTAAATTTTCAGCGGGATAAAGTTTTGGGAAGGGATCGGGGCTAAGCCCCTGGTCCCTGGTCACTACACACCCACAAGACCGCAGAAAGAGTGACCAAGGGCTCAGGGCCTAACCCTAGACTAAGGTCTAACCATATTCCGTATAAATGATGTGCGGGAGGTGTTAGCGCTGACAGGTTGGGAGCTGGGTCAGAGCCCTACCTCCAAGTTCCATGAATCACCACAAGACCAAGATCGGACTGGAAGGCACTAAGGGTTGGTGTGACAGTCGTGAGGGATAAGGTTAAGGCTGGACCGAGGGCACGTGGGCTCACACAGGACCATGGGCAAGAGTAGAGGGATCCAAAGCGACAGGCGTGTGGATTTTGAGGCCAGCCCTGAGATTTATGGGCTGGTGGAACCATGGCCTGATGGTTGGGGGCCTAAGATGGTGGGGGCAAGTGGTTAGCCCCAGCGCCCGACCGCTTGGCCACATGTGGCCATATTTTTCCACCAAAGGATCTTTTGGTATTTAAAACAACTAACATTTTGCACCTAAGTCGACGGGAGTCCCACCAACGCCAGTCGAAATTGGCGCTCGACCACCTCCTGAACTGCAGAATTCATAGAATAGTTAGATAGAGGAGCCAGTTTGTAGAGAAGTTAGCATAAAAACTTCTCTAGAGCATAAATTCCTCAGTTTTTGGCCAAATTGACCCCAACAAGAGCCTGGGTTGGGATGTTTTACTGTTTTAGAGCCATTGGAGACATTATTTTTAGATTGCTAGCATTGTAAATCCAAGTAATCACAAATTTCAGCACTTAATGAAAGAGGCAACACATTGGAAGCTGGACCAGGAGATGTAGCCCAGGATGAGTGAAATCCTTTATCATTTTGTTGTCTTGTGTTACTGTATATGGTATATTTGTCTATGATTTTATGCTATAAATTGAGTTTTAAAACCATTTTATGTGCTTTTGAAAAGTGATCCTTTGCCTTAAAGACATAAATTTTTACTTGCAAAATTTTCCTATCACCTTCAATTTTGTAATTCAGATAATTCAATGTCTTGCCACCATTGTTTGGTTTTTCCACAAAAAATAGTATGTTATCCAAAATCTTTCAAAGAAAAATGCAAAATTCTTTGGGGAAGATTTGAGGTTGAGCTCTTATAGGATCAGCTAATGATCTTAGCCAACACAGGGAAGTATGGATATCACCATGAAGAGATCATTTTCTAATAGGCTTCCTAAAATTAAAAGTGTATTTAGCTAGCATGTGATTTGGTGTTTACCTCCCCAATGATTGTTCCATGTGTGGATGCCATTAATTGTGGATACATCCATGGTGCTCATTGCTTTAAGTGTGTCCTTGAGAAGGTGCACATTTCCATCCAAATTTCGCATTCCACGTTTTTCTTATCCAAGGAATTAATCATGTTATAGTCTACACCAATTATGTAAGTTCATTCTCGTGAAGTTGTAGAAGATTATTGAGGAATGAAGCCTTTTTTGTGGCAATGTGAGGACCATATACTACCATTAAATAACCTGACTCCTTGGAGCCTATCTATTGGAATCTTCTTGCAAGAATTCTTGGTGTTGCAATCCAGTACAATAAAATTATTTCATCAGGGTTCTAGATTACCACGAGACCCCCTGCCTGTCCAATGGCATCTATAGATTGAACTTGTTTTCCCTTCCAAAGATTCTAAGAAAGGGACTCCATTTTCTTGCTTGTGCATATTTTTCCTTGAAGGATGACAATACTTGGATTTTCTTTTTTAATGTGGTCTCTAAGGAGCCTTTATTTCCCACAATTATTATGTTCCAAGAAAATACATTCATTTAGGAAGAGAGGGGATGGGGGAGTAAACCTTTGCTTTCATGTGAACCTTGCTGGAATTGGCTAAAATGTTTCCGTCATTTTGCATCAATTCTTGTCCTGCTTTCCTTCCCCTCCTCTTTTCTTCTTGAAAAATCTTGGAAGGGGATCTAGGCACTAAAGAATGAAGCTTGGGGTTGCACTTCCTAGGAAGATATTCTTGACCATTTTCTGAATATTTTACCTTAGGAAAGGATTAATGAAAAGGATTCATTTCTGGCCTATGAATTATTTGAGGATCTTGACGTTGAATCTCTTCCAACATTGCACGTAATGTATGCACAACTTCTTCCATATCTTCTGAATCATCCACTCCTTCTTGTGTTTTATCCTCAATGTTATTCTCGTAGCTCACGTGATCCACATCAGGCATCTCAACTCCCTGATTTTCCATATATTTAGTGAGATATACTAAGTTTTTATTAGGTTTTTTTGTATCTTTCCTCTTCTTTATAGGAGTGTTCTATTTAATATTCTCATGGCACACTTCAGCTGCTTGGGGCATCTCTGTGTTATCCAGAAGATTTTTCATGTTTGAAATAAAATCATACATTTCATTGGACTGAAGCAGTTCCCTGTTATAGGTAGTTGTGACTCTTTGATTTCTCCAGCAATTGTTCGGCTACCGAAATCCATCTTGATCTATAATTTTTGGTTGAAAAACTAGAGGTTGAGGATTTACTAGTGGGAAATCTTGGAAGAGATGGTCGTATTCATGGAAATGATGGCATCATAAGGGAACATGTTGATCATAGTAAATAGGTTACACAATGTATTCATTTTGCAAAGAATTTTTTATGGATTCTAGCACAGGCTCATATATATTCATATACATGCAAATCCTAGCATATGCCATGTACCTTTTTCTTTTTGTGATCTCTTAGATTTTAACAAAGGAGCCAATGGTATGACGTATTCCTTCCATGATGTATTTTTGCCAATATTCAATGGGAAGAGTGTACAGTTGAATCCATGCTTGAGCTGTCAGGAATCTCTCTTTATCTGGATTGTATTTGTGGGTCCAAAATCATATGAAGAGCCTTGCATTACTTAGAAATTATGGCCCATTTTCAAAGACTCTCATGTGATCCTCCATATTGGTGAAAACAATTGTAAAGAAGCCTTTGGCTCCTTGCCAAAGTTCAATGAGGCTCTTAGGATGCCATTTGTTCAAATATAAGACATCAAATCCTTTTCAGTGGTCCAAATACTAATAATTTTTCATATCAATTCATGATCTTTCATACATTGAATGTATTCCATTATTGAGTCAGAATTAACCTCATAACTTGAATTTTGAAAAGTTTTGGGAAGGCATCCATCTTTTCCTTTTATTCTACCAAGATGCGGCCCATAATGGGGAAATTCATTTGGATGTGTTTCTAAGTATCCTGGGATCAATTAATGATATGTTATGTTAGGGCCCCTACCTCCAATTTTGGCATCTCCTACAGTCACATTATGGTAGGAGGGGAGTGGACCCCTCCCCCTCCCAAGGTGGAAGCCATTAACGCGTCAGTCTTAGGCCTTAAGAAAATACACTGAGTGGAAGAATGATGAGATGAGAATCTGCATTGAAGTTTCAAGGCTAAATCAAGGTCTGCAAATATCAAGTTAAAAATAGTAATTTAATTATTAACGATAAAATTATTCTTCATGTGTTTTATGGTAGGTTAATGGCACATGAGATGTATCGGATTATGTTTACACATAAGAATCCAAATAGCTTCCATATGGGGAATTTGGATTGGATAGTCATTTTCCATCATACTAGAGTGAGTTTGTTTTTGTTTCATTTTCTTCATATTAGAATGAGTTTGTTTATTTGTTTTTATTTTCTAAATTCAGACTTTTGTGATCCATATTACATTAAGAAGAGTCTTTTCGGTAGAAATCACATAGGAGAAAAAAATCTGACGAGTTTAGAACCAGTGAGTGTGGTTCATCATTAGGACCAGATGATTTGCATCTTCATCTGGTCCTGATGATGAACTACACTAGCTTGTTCAAAATGCATCGGCAAAATTTTCTCCTATGTGATTTCTGCCGAAAAGTCTCTTCTTAATTGTTTGTTTTTACTTCTTTGTTTCAACTTGTAAAAATAGTTTAATTAAATTTATTATGTTAGGATTATTTATGGACTATCTATATATTTTAAGTTTTTTTTTTATAAAAGCTTATGATAATGTGATGGTAATTAATATTATTGAGATTAATAAACTATATAGTTTAATTTTATTACAAATGTTTTCAAAATTAGATTTAATGTCTCTATAGGTTCGGTCTCAAGAGAGTGCTTTTCATTCTCAACATTAATCATATTACATAATTTAAAAAATTGTATATGCCAAAGTGTTTGTGTTTTTTTTAATGTCCAATTCGAGGTATGAAGATCTGGGAAATTTGTTCTTTGTCTCTATAGTATTTATTTTCCTCTTGAGTTGACAACAAGATAAAGATAGTAATTTTAATATTATAACTAAAATTTAAGGATTTCTTTGAAGTAATTAAACTTTTTTTCCTTAATCTCCTTATCTCTTCGTATATTACTCCAATATTCTCTTTAAACTTAGTTAATATTATGCATTTAAAAATTTTAATATCATGTAGGGCATATTTCTTCACTATCTCTCAATATCTTACATATATATGAAGCTACATCTCTAGTGAAACATCTTTTGAGTTTTGAATGAATGTTACTAATGTTTGAAGTAGTGATAGGAAACCTCTCATTTTCATGTTAATTATCTTATGCTTGTACCTTAAATACCTAATAATAACCTTCTCATAATGTGTGGAAACTCAAATTTTAAAATTGATATTAGATTATACAAATTAAATTTAATTATAAGGTTGTTTATGGTTGATAGTATGGAGTTGGGTTACAATTTTTGGCAAGAGAGGGCGCGTTTAGGTGAAAAAAAGAGGGCTCGATCAAGCAGTTTAAGTGCTCGATCAAGCCATTTTTAAGTGCTCGATCGACCTCCTCGAGTGCTAAAAAATAGCTTGATCTAAGGTTTAAAACAAACCCTTGATCGAGCGTTAAGGCTCGATCGAGCCAAAATTTCTATTAAAACACGCACTTGTGGTCTATGTGCATCATTTTTGTATAGACGACGAGATAACTAAGAGCTCTACCGAGGTATTGGAGCTCGATCAAACCATAGGAGCATGGAGCAACCTAATCAACCTCTCCAACAACCCCGTCTACCTCCTAGAGGCTCAAGCCAAGGTAGGTTTCCTATCTTTTTTGTGTTTTTTATTTAATTCTTCTTGCAAAACTAATAAATTAATTTGAAAAAAAAAACTTACCATACGAAGACCATGAAAACCACCAAAAAATCCCCTCAAAACTACTTATAAATCCATGAAAACAACCCTAGAAAACCGCAAAACCACCAAGAAAATGCTTCTAAACCACCAAAAGAATCATAAATTTAGGTTTTAAATATTTTTCTTACTCGTAATTTGGTAGCATTTTTTCTTACTCTTAATTTGGTATTATATTTATTATAAATATTTTTATATTTTGAATGGTAAAAACTTTATTTTGTAATTATTTTAGGTCTTAAAGTTTTTCGTTAGGAATTTAGTTAAATAAATTTTCAATTTTATTTCTTATTTCTTATTATTTAAAATGAATTTTAAATTTTGAACAAATTTGTCCAAAAATATACCCAAAAAAACTCCAACACAAAAAATAACCAAACTATTTAACCAATAAATTAATTAATTAGTAGCTTGATATTGACATGATGAATATGGTTACTCATGGTGTTCAAGCTCTATTAAATATCAAATAAATTTTTTATTTTATTTTATTTTATTTTTTTAATTTTAAATTTAAATTAATTTATATTTTAAATATGTTTTAAATAATAAATATGGCACAATTAGTTTTAAAAATTAATTACTTAAATAAAATATTAATCTTTAAAGTTTATATATATATATATATCTGCACGTGAGTGCATGATGTAATGGTCGGGGCAGTTGTTTTACACGCCCCCCGGCTAGTATCGAGTCCTGCGGAGCTGCGCTGCAGCGTATTTGGGCCATGGCCAGTGATTAAAAAAAAAAAAAAAACCTTAATTATATATATCATATTTAACATCTCATAATTATGTTTAACTGTTATTTAACTATAACATCACATAACTATATAGTTATATATAACATAACATAGTTCTATAACTATTTCACATAACATAAAATTATTTAACATAACATAACATAACATAACATTATATATATATATATATATATATATATATAGATATCATAGTGTGTAACATAACTATATAATTCCTTATATTTAACTATTATAACTATAACATCACATAGTTATATATTATGGTTCTATATATATTGTTTATAACATAACATAGTTCTATAACCATTTAACATAATTAATATATATATATATATATATATATATATATATATATATATATATATATAACCATCCATATAACATTGCATGGTCAACATTTTTAAGTATTTCAATCAAATTTTTATCTTAAAGTTCAATTAAAAAACACAAATATAGTTGAAATAAGTTTTATTCAATTTTAAAAGATGGCATGTAAACAAAAAATAAGTTTTATTCAATATTTTTTTTTTTGAGATTATCTACAAGAGCTTAGTCATAACATGATATAAGTCAATCATATTGAAATTTAATATAAAGGTCAAAAAACAATATATGACAACATTTCTATAATTTTATATAATGTTATCAACTTTCCTAAATTTACTTAGCTATCCAAATATTTCAGTCAATTCCTTATGATTGAAATAAGTTCTATTCAATTTTAAAAGACGTGGAGATGTAAAAGTTACAAATATAAGTTTTATTCGATTTTACTTTGCTTGAGGTTATCTACAAAAGCTTAGTCATAGTGCATGTCATCAATCATTTTTTTGTTCTTACACTGAAATCAATGCATCTAATGCAAACAATCAAATAGTATTAGAAATCAACATGTACACTGAAAGAAATGCATATAATGTTGCAAACAATCCAATAGGATTATAAATCAACTTCTACACTGAAATCAATGCATCTAGTGTTAGCAATCAAATAGTATTAGGAATCAACATCTACACTGCAATCAATGCATCTAATGCAATATCGATCAAACAAGATTAGAAATTAACATCTTTAATGAAATCAATGCATCTAATGCAAGAAGTTAAATGGAATTACAAATCAACATCGACACATAAATCAATGCATCTAATGAAATAAACCAAATATGATTAGAAATCAGCGTTTGTACACTAAAATCAATGCATCTAGTGCAAGCAAGTTTCTTCCCTTTCTCTCCCTCCTCCATCTATATCGATATCTCCCTCCATCTCTCCTTCTTTGTCTCTTTATCTCATCCCCCAAACACATGTGCTCTCTCTCTTCATATATATCTATCGAGCTCCCTCCCTCCCTCTATCTCTCTCTTCTTCCTTCTCTCCCCCTTCCATCTATATCTCTATCTCCCTATGTCTCTCCTTCTTCTTCTCTCTATATCACCCCCTAAAAATATTGTTTCTCCATATCTATCTATATCTCTCTCCCTCTCCCCCCCCCGCACCCCCCCGTCTCTTGCTCTCCCTCTATCTCCCCTTCTATCTCTCTTCCTTCCTACTCTCCTCTCTCCATCTCCTTTGTCACTCCCTCTCTCTCTCTCCACCTTTCTCTCTCAATATGTCTTTCTTCTTACCTCCCTCTCTCTCCCCCTCCAACTCCATCTCTCTCCCTCCCTCCCTCTCAAGTGCTCTCTCTCTTCTTTCATCTCTCTCCCTTTCTCTCTCACCTCCCTTTGTCTCTCCCCCCCCCCCACCCCCCTCTCTCTCTCTCTCTCTCTCTCTCTCTCGTCCTCCATCTTTGTTGACTATCTCCCTCCCTCCCTCATTCTCTCTATCTATCTGTATTTTTCTTTCTATCTCACCCCCAAACATACACGCTATCTCTCCATCTCTCCCTTGTCACGCCTTCGATCTCTCTCCACCTTTCTCTCTCTAGATGTGTTGAACTTATTCCCTACCTATGTTTTCTTCCAACTCCATCTCTCTAGCTCCCTCTCTTTCTCCTCCACTCTCTCCTCCTCTCCCTCTTTCCATATTTATGTCCACCTCTCTCTCTTACCCTTCTCTCCCTCTCCCTCTCCTCTCATTCTCTCTTTCTTCACTCCTCCTCTTCTCTCTCCCTCACTTTATCTCCATCTCTCCCTTGTCACTCCCTTTATGTCTCCACCTCTATCACCCTAGGTCTTTTTTCTTCCCTCCCATATATATTTGGAGTTAATATACATCCTAACATATTAATTATGTCGTAGTCGTGGTTTATATTCAAATTGGGCTTGAGGAATTTTGGTTTTCAAATAAATAAGTGGAAAAGATTTGATTTCAAGAGAATATTCTTTGTCTAATACATCATCTAACACATCATATGAAAAATATTCAAACAAGTTTTTAGCTTCAAATGAAAGAATAATATATTTAATTTAAATATCATTTAAATCACCACTTTTCACATTGGAATCAAATGATTTGCTTTGGTTTATAGTGATTCACAACAACTGTAGGCAATCCATACCACTTCTTTACTACATATTTCAAAAAGACACCATGAACAAATCATTGAAAAAATCATAAAATTTAGCACTTGGCTTTAACCAACCTCCACCTCTCGTTTGAGTGTGTTAGAACTCTTAGTTGGCTTATGATTATATATTTATATTTGTGTATCTTATAAAGAGTTGATTATGGACTTTGAAATTTTAAGGATTAAATTATTTAATAAAAATATATTTCGAAAAATTTAAAATATTTTGTTTAAATTTATTATTATTATTATTATTAATTTTTTATTTTTTATTTTTTATTTTGTCATATAAAAATTTAATTTTGTATATAATACATATTTAAAATGCAAGATTTCGAATGTGTTGTACATTCACTAGAAGGGAAAATGATATTTTTTTTGGAAATTTTATCTACAATTATCCAAAATATTGATGTTCCAACTACCTCTATCAGAGATACATAGAGTGCTTCATGTCTTCCGATTGACATTGTTTAAGTTTTATGTATTCCAATTGAAACTTCTTGAAACTATTTAAATTTAATAAGGTTTCTACATGACATGATAACAAAAATTATAATAAAATTTGGAATTTCAATGTGGTAAAAACTTTTGTGGAAGGTAAATTTATGATCCATTCAAATTCTAGTTATATGATAAGGTATGTTTTGAGCACAACCAAACATATTTACACAGTTCCCTCATACTGGGTTGTACAATGTGCATCTCGGCGCAATAACATAAACATTTTGTCATCGTGTTCATAACCTAGATCGAGTTGAATTTTCATTTTTAGTAAAATAATATCATATTATTGATGGATTAAATTTTAAATCTTTATTGATTCTAAAATCTAAATTATGGGATTAGACAATTTTTTTTATAGAGGCTCAATCGAGCTTAATAGCTCGATCGAGCCCTTGGTTAACCACATAAATGACTCGATCTAGGGTTTACAAAACTCTCCATCGAGCTATTTGAATTTTAAATTTAAATGCTGGATTGACTTTTTTAAGCGCTTGATTGAGCTTTTGAAGCCTTAAAATCCACAATTTCAGCACCCCTTCTACAAAAAAAATTGCAACACCATTTTGTACCCTAACAGACTTAAGGCAAAATTTGTCCTTACATGGAAAAGTTGATCATGTTGGATTCATGAAGGAATCCTCTATCCAATGGCATATGAGTTTTACTTTTCTGAATTCATATGATATTTTTCATCTAATTTCTTTTAAACATATTGCTTGAAATTTTTTTGGACAGTTTTAAAGAGGTTGAATAAAGAATCAATAACATAAAATATACGAGTTATCTTCATTTACGTGTCATATTCAAAATGGTACTCTTTGTTTTTCAATTTATTTAAATAGTTGAAAAAAACCTTACGTGAACACGTGTCTACAAAATGCAATTGAAATATTACTGCGTCAACTTCTAAAAATAAAAATAAAAATATATAATTTTGCATAAAAAAATATTTCTTTTAATATGAAAAACTTAGTTCTCTCTCTCTCTCTCTTGGTTTTTCAATTTATTTAAATGGTTGAAAAAAACCTTACGTGAACACGTGTCTGCAAAATGTAATTGAAATATTACTGCTTCAACTTCGAAAAATAAAAATAAAAATATATAATTTTGCATAAAAAAATGTTTTTTTAATATGAAAACTTAGCGCGCGCATATATAAATCTTACACATTTTAGACTAAGTTATGCTACGTGAACACACACATATCTCTTAAGATGTGTGAAAATTATAAGGACAAACATTTCATTTAATGGAAAATTGACATATTATACGACACTAAAATGTTTTTAAAAAATTATCATTAGAACAATAGAATTCTCCACAAATTTTCTTTCTACTCCAAATCAAAATTCACAATGCTCATATGAATTTTGAAGGCTTCAATTTGATAAAAGAGTAAAATTTTTAAATTTCGTCATCATATTTAGCTAAAAAATGTAACACATATTTATGCCTTCAACATTATTATAAAGCACATCTATTTTCTTTTGAATTTCCTATTAAAATTTCTATACATATATTAGAACCCCAAATATCATAGGGAAATAGAATAAAAAGAATACTAAAAAGATATCTTCATACCAAAATATATTAGAACCCCAAATATCATATGGAAATAGAATAAAAAGAATACTAAAAAGATATCTTCATACCAACAAAAATAATACTAAAAAGATATCTTCATACCAACATTAAAATTGCTTGTGTAGCTTTATAATTGTTCTCAAGATCAACCTAAGTTTTTGAACATCCATTTATTCTTTTACCAATATTATATTTTCAATTTAGTTTGTGTTGAAAATAAATTCTGAAATGCTTATAAAAATAGTTTATTTCAAATTAATATTTTGTTTAAAAAATCATTATATATGTTTTATTTCAGCACAATGATTATTATCTTTGATTTATTTTTGTTCGTGCATACATTGCATTGCATGGTGAGTATATAAATCTTCAAGAATTTTAAAATATATATTATATTTAGAGGGACTCCTTTCTTAAAAAAAGGGCAATATCATCCACATATAGAAGGATGATGATGAACACTCATACTTTATTAGTTCCTACTCAAGCTATTTCTTCCTACTTTATTAGTTCTTACTCAAGCTATTTCCTCGAGACCATCCTCTAATTTGTCCTAATATAAATAGGAAAAATACTAGGTGATAAATAACAACCTTTCTTAACATTTCATATTAAATTGATTTCATTTAAGCATCCCTCTTAACTCCGAAATTTGGAAAAGGATTTCTTTTATTACCTTATTACTATAAATATCAACAGAATTGGAACCCCAATATATTCTAGCCTTTCCTAAAGGCTATTTCTCATGGCTATGTTAAAATATTTTCGAAAATTAATAAGATAATTTATTGGATATTAACCTCGTTGCTTTGACAATGTTGGATAGAATCCTAATAACAATTAGGTGGTCTAATGTCAAATGATAACGTAAAAATTTAGCTTGTTTCTTAGCTCTCTTATCATGACTTTCAAGCCATGAGTTAATATTCTTCTCCTACATTAATCCACATAATTTCGTTGCTAAAGAACTTTTTTTCCTCCACATGGAAAATATTTTTATATATTTTAAGAGGAATATACATGTTCCAAGGAACTATTCATTTTTCAACGACAAACATCAAAACCATTACATCAAAGCTCATTATGTCATTCGCTGAAATTGAACCCGAGTGGGGAGGATTCCAATCATTCCTCTCAACCACCTAAAATAAACCCAATTGACATTATCTAATAGAGAGCTTATTAGAACAGTCTTACAATTTAGAATAAACTTTTCATTGTTTTTAAAATAGAAACCATAAATATTTTCTTTCAATGCTTAGGAAAGCCTTCACTACCTACCTAATTAAGACGGTTCTCAATGTGAAGAATAAGAATGACTCTTTTAATCTTTAAAATGTGAAGTTAATAACAATAAATGCCTTTAGATTTCTCTTGAGGGCATAGTGAAAATTGTATTTTTATTGTCAAAAGCATTCGATTGTTAAATGCAATATTCCTTTTTTGATATGGACTGTTGACACCTAATCCTTGTGATTGGGTGAATTTATGTAAATAGATAAATAGGAAATGTGAACAGTCATCGGGAGACGAACTAAACAGTCTCTCTCTCATGTATATAATGAAGACCTACCTGATGGAATAAAACAGTCGAATCATTTTTGCCTTATGGAGTTACTACCTGGCCTGACATGGTATCAGAGCCAGCTCCTTTTTTAGCCTTTATGTCCTTTGTAACTCCCTAGTTTGCTCCTCTGCTCTCCATATAATTCAGTGCCTGACATTTTCGTTGTCCATAAAATTTGCTGTCCATATAATTTAGTGCCTGTACGCCTGTCTGCTACACTGCCTGCGCTCTCTGGCATGTCCATAGACGTTATGACTATTCCCTCATAACCGGTGGTCAGACCCGCGTGGTTGTTGGTGCGCATCCAGCTTTAGCCAAAAAAAGGTTATCACAGGTTTGCAAGTGTGTTCTCAAAGCATGTTGTTGAATGTATATGTTGTTCGATTTATGATGTTTCATACACTCCCGTTTTTTTTTAGAGCACGGCTTGGGTCAAGAAAAATAGGCCCCTCGATTTGATTATATTTTAACTGTTCTATTGTGACTATTGATGCGGACTTGATACCCTGCCTTGTATGCCCCGTGCTCGATTTGCATTTGCCCTCGCTGCCGCTGCTGTATTCCGATTTCTGAAACTTTGTCCAAGCTTTTCAGGTTAACCGAGCAGATAAACTCCGAGATAACGAGTGAGCATGTTTTGCGAAAAGTTTATTTTCAGGGTGACGAGCAAATCCCTCTTATAGCCTCGCCTTCCCTCTTTTCCGAACCATGGTTTCATTCGTTCTGCAAACTCACATGGTTTAATTTTGCATCTCGCCGCATGTTCTTTGGTAATTTCTTGGGGCACATTCGATTTTCAGGGTAGAATCTGCAAGTGTAGCGAACCCGAGGAAGCCGTTAAATACCCCTTTCGATTGGGATTTTGCTCGACGTGTAGGAATGGCTGAAAGGAAACTTGATCTTCCGCAGCATTCTGAGACGCAGGATCATCCGAATATCAAAGACAAAGACTGTAAATGCCCTTTTTGAAATGTAAAAAAAAAAAATTACCATCAGAAGTACATTTTTACTGTATATTGGCAGAAGTTTTTTTCTATCAGAAGAAGTTTTTTTTTACAGAATGCATTCAATCATATCCATGGTAGGAATAGTTCTCACTGGCAAGGAGAACTATCCTGAATGGTCCCGGATGATAAAACACACCCTCATTTTCAATGAGTTGTGGAAAGGAGTGTGTGTCGGAGACGGAGACAATGAACCAGTACAGCCTACCTCAGACAAAGAGCTCGTCATTTGGGAAAACAAGAACAACAAAGCTTATGCATTAATCACAACATCTGTAAATGAAGAGGTGAGTCGCCATATTTCGTCATATTCAACTGCCTTTGAAGCCTTACAAAAGCTGAAAGAACTCTATGACTCACATTCTGCACTTGAAGTAGTTGAAATCATGATTAAACTCTTCACTCTTGAACTACAAAATAATGATCCTCTTGCTCTTGCATCTGAAGTAAATTCTATAATGCATGATATCAAATCCACTAAGGTTGAATTGGATATTCCTCTTATTGCTTTTCTCAAGGCACTTTATCCTACTTACTCCAATTATCTTGAGTCATTGCAAGCAAATGGAAATCTCAAAGATATAACCTTTGACTCTCTTGTGAAAAAGTTCGCTGAAAGAGAGAAAGCTTTTGGAAAGAAGACAACCCCTGAATCTTCTGAAGAGACTGTGTGCCTTGCTCATAAAGAAAAGCATCATGCTCAAGATTCTACAAGAGGAAGAGGTGGTCGGAGAGGAAGAGGAAGATATTTCAGAGGCAGGGGGGGCAGACATTCTCAAGGAGAAAAGGCAAATTTGCACTGCATACACTGCAAAAGAAATGGATCACATGATGCCTCTACATGCAAGCTACCATGGGACAAAATTGAGCAGAAAAGAAACCAACAGAAAGGTAAAACTAATGATACAGACAAAGGTAAAGCACCTGAATCCGCTCACTATGTTGTGGCACAATGTAACATTGGAGTAAATGAAGATTTATTTAATGCTTCACTTGCTTCTTGGAAAAATGATTGGTTGCTTGATTCAAGAGCAACCTGCCACATGACTCATAGAAAATATTTTTTTGAAGATTTCACTGACAATGTTGATGGAGCAGTATACTTTGCAGACCAATAAAAAATCAAGCCATCGGGGCTTGGCACAACCAGGCTTAAACTGCCTGGTCTTCCAGACTTTCTTCTGCATCATGTTCTATATCTCCCACAGCTCAAGAGAAACTTGCTGTCCTTGGTCCACATCCGCCAGCAAGGTCACTCCATTCATATGTTTGATGGCAAGCTTGAGGTAAGAAAAGCATCTGACCACTCACTTGTCATGAGGGGAATAGAAGAAGAAAGGCTTCTCAAGCTACAAGGAACCTCTTCTCATGCACAACATTTCTCATACAATTCTCATCATGAAGAAGGTACACTTCCATCAAGTTTATTATGGCATGCTAGATTTGGACATTTGAACTATGATAGTCTCCGCTTGTTGAAGAAAAATGGTGTTGCTGGTCTGCCTACAATTCCTAGAAAACTTAAGCAATGTGATGCTTGCATTCTAGGAAAGCATAGCAAACAGTCTTTTCATGATTCACATTCAAGAGCACATAGAAAACTTGAACTCATTCATTCAGATTTATGTGGTCCAATGCGTGTTCCTTCTGCAAATGGAAATAAATATATTATGACATTTATTGATGACTGCACCAGAATGTGTTGGGTTTATTTATTGAGGAACAAATCTGATGCTTTTCAAACATTCAAGAATTTTCATAAATGGATTGAAAATGATGCACACTCTCATATTGGGTCTATTCGCACTGATAATGGAAAAGAATACACATCAAATGAATTTGAAAACTATCTTCGCCAACATGGGATCAAACATCAAACAACTGTGCCTTATAATCCCCAACAGAATGGTGTAGCTGAAAGAAGAATAGGACAATCTTAAATATGGTACGATCCATGCTCTTCTTCAAAAATGTAAAGATAATGTTTTGGGCTGATGCTGTTCTATTTGCTGCATATATAAAGAATAGATGTCCATCTAATGCTATAAGAAACAAGACTCCATATGAAATGTGGTATGGACATGTTCCTTCGGTAAAGCATCTCAGGGTCTTTGGTTCCACCTATTATGCCTTGATACCAAAGGTACATAGAAACAAACTTGGTGCTACGAGTCGTAATTGTATCTTTCTGGGATATTCAAACACCTCCAAAGCATACCGTCTCTATGATGAAGTAAATAAAAAGTTTGTTGTATCTAGAGATGTAATTTTTCTTGAATCATCCAAAACTGACAATGTTGTTGAGCGACAACTTGATCGCTTGGATAGATTCGCAAAAGCAAAATCATTTCAAGAATTTGATAATCAAATTCCACGTCTTGAAGGGGGGATTCATATACTAGATCAACATGTGGAATCTTCTTTTGAAGAACACTCTCCCCCACATGAAACTCCAACAACAGATGATGCTTTAAGTGATGTGATTGATAGAATTGGGAGACTCAATCTTGATTCAGTCCCAACTCAATCAACGGAGCAGCCTGGACCACCTGAAAAAGGTCCCCCAAAGTGGCTGACAAAGACACGTGAAAGGGTTCATCCTTATGAAGTCGGAAAGACAGGAACCAGAAATTCAAACTGGCAAAATGGAGGTGATGTAGATGACTCTAATTCACCTGTTGATATGGATGTTTCTTATGATTGTGAATTGAACTTGTCTACAGATTTTGAACCAACTTCCTTCAAAGAAGCTGCTTCTCATGATGAATGGAAAGAAGCGATGCAAAAGGAGTAGGATGCCCTCATAAAGAATGGCACTTGGAAGCTAGTTGATCCTCCATTAGGAAGCAAACCAATTGGCTGCAAGTGGGTCTACAAGAACAAGTATAAAGCTGATGGCTCACTTGAAAAGCACAAAGCTAGGCTTGTGGAAAAAGGTTTTGCATAGAAGGAAGGGGTCGATTATGAGGAGACTTTTGACCCCACAACAAAATGGGCTACCATCCGGACACTCTTTGCACTAGCAGCTCAGAACGGTTGGAAAGTCCATCAAATGGATGTAAAAACTACTTTCTTGAATGTAGATATAAAAGAGAATGTTTTTATGTCCTAGCCTGAAGGATTTGTTGTGAAAGGACATGAACATAAAGTATGCAAACTTGTGAAGTCCTTGTATGGCCTCAAACAAGCACCGCGAGCCTGGTATGAAAAACTGCCTGAGCATCTTCTGAAACTCAATTTCAAACATTTTGATCTTGATGATGCAACTTTATTTGTCAAGAAAGTTGGCAAAACAATTGTATATCTTGTGGTATATGTAGATGATATTTTGATGACAGGGAACAATGAAAGCTACATTGCATCCATAAAGAAGGAATTGGGGAAAAGTTTGAAATGACTGATTTGGGCTATGTTCATTACTATCTTGGCATTGAAGTAACCCAACATCCAAAGTCCATATTTCTTTCTTAAAAGAAATACATTGGAGATCTGTTGAACAGGTTTGGCATGACAGGATGCAATCCTCTTACTACTCCAATGGAACAAAACTTAAAGCTCACATCTATTGAAGGAAAAGAATTTGAGGATGCAACAAAGTATAGACAGCTTGTAGGAAGTCTCAACTACCTAACTACTACTAGACCAGACATTTCATTTGCTGTTGGAATCCTCTCCAGGTTTATGCAAAAGCCTTGTGAGGGACATTGGGCTGCTGCAAAAAGAGTTCTAAGGTACTTGAAGGGAACTCAAGACTTTGGAATCAAGTATACACAGGTGGACGACTTCAGTTTGATTGGATACTCTGATTCAGACTTCGATGGAGACAAAGAAACTGGGGTATCAACTACAGGATATGCTTTGAGTCTTGGATCAGGAGCTATCTCCTGGAGATCACACAAACAATCAGTTCCAACAGATTCCACAATAGAAGCAGAATACATGGTAGCAACTGAAGCAACAAAAGAAATTGTGTGGCTCAGGAAAATTCTTGTATATTTGCAGGTAAAACAAGTACAATCAACTCCACTCATGATTGACAATACCTCTGCAATAAAGTTGGCCAAGAACCCAAAGTTCCATGATCGAATGAAGCACATCAATACTAAATATCATCTGATTCGACACCATGTTGAGGCCAAAACAATCCATCTCTGTCATTGTTCCACAAATGAGCAAATTGCAGACATCTTCACCAAAGCGCTTGGAAGAGAAAAGCTTGAACGGTTCAGAATGATGCTTGGACTCACCAAAACCCTTCAGATTAAGGGGGGGAATGTTGACACCTAATCCTTGTGATTGGGTGAATTTATGTAAATAAATAAATAAGAAATATGAACAGTCAGCCGGAGACGAACTGAACAATCTCTCCCTCATGTATATAATGAAGACCTACCTGATGGAATAAAACAGTCGAATCATTTTTGCCTTATGGAGTTACTGCCTGGCCTGACATGGACGATATTTAACCATTGTATTTTCTCATGGTATTTGCCTTCGTTTTTTGGGAAAAAATAAAATAAAGGCTTCTAGAGAGTCCATCAAGCCTATAGAAGGGGAGAGGAACAAGGAATTTGTAGATCTTGAGTTTTTTTATTTTATTGTGTTTGTTGATAACTTGGTGCCACCAGTTCCACTTTGATCCCAAGATGGAAACCTCACGGTGAATTTTTGTGTGGATCCAGCTAGGATTCACAAAGGTGATTCAGTGTCTTAGATTAGTATTTTAATGAGAATTTTTGCATGCCATTTGCAAGGGATCTAATCTTATTTGCATGGGCATGTATCTTTGTTCTCAACTATTAACATAAATAAGAGGTTGTATTTTTAGATGCCATTTGTGTTCAATATTGCAAACATGTTTTTAATTAGAACATTAAATGATCTGGAATTTATCCAGGACAAAGAATTAAAGGTATTACAGACTCATGTGCATGGATGTGCCTATGTTACTTTATGCAACGGATCGATAAGATTGCGAAATACATAGACACTGAAGTAGTTAGAGAAAACACAAAAGGAAAACATGTAAATACAACAAGATTAATGAGGAGTTCACCCAATGCTCTTGGGCTACGTCTCTGGGTCCAGCCTTCAGTGGTGGCATCTCTATTATGTTTTGAAAGCAGAGTTTTTACAACGGCGAGCTCAATTTGAGTCTCACTCAACATATATGAATCAGTAGGATTGGAGTACACAGACTCTCCTTACTGAAACTTGACCTCTACTGGTCATAGTAGTATGAGCCCAATTTGAGACTCATACATGACAGGCATATACAGAGGAGTTCACTTGAACCTCTCAAGCCTTCTCTAGAGTACACAGACTCTCTGACTCTCTCTGGCTCTGTCTCAATGCTGCCTTTGCTCTGTAGGTCAGCTCAACTTATTTTCTCTGTTCTCTGCTCTTAGCTTTCTTACTTGCTTTTCTCACTACTTCTAGCCGCTTTCTCGACTGCTTGCTTTCTCTTTGTCAGTTTGTGGCTTTAAAACCAATCTGCTTTCTAACTGTTCATTTCCGCTTCCCAGCATTCTGGTTCTTCGGCCTCTGTCCCCTGTTCTGCGTCATCATCACTGTGTAACGCTTCATAGGGAGGTGGCCACCTGTTTCATAACGAACTGAGTGTCAGTTCTCTTGGAAATGTTTGAACGGTCGTTATTTCCATTTAACTCCTAGATTTCCCGCGAACATGATTCCCCTGCTAACTCATTGTTCATGCTGGACTTCAAACTTTATATAACTTGGCCTATTTACCCCGTTGAATCGGTCATCCATCAGATTGCATGTCCGCCGTCGATTTGGAGCCTCCAGATCCTACGGTCTCCTTCCATATCGGGCGGGTAAGTTTCATGGCGTTTACCCATCTGATATGAGCGGTTTTCTCTCTCTTCCGCCAAACGCGTGGCACCCAGTGTGTGGCATCAGGTGGGACTCGGTTGAAACCGCTTACCACTCGAAGCCCTTCCAATATCCTGTCAGTTTTCGTGTGGGACCTGCCTCTAACGGAATCGACAAATTCCATATTGTTTTTGACTTTTCAGTTCCAGTCACTTGGGGCTTTTCCTTCACTGAGGGGTTTGCTCGGTGATATGCGAAACCTCCCCTGTTTCTCCAAAAAACCTCCTGTTTCGTTGTTTCGTGGTAGAGCGCGTTACCATGGGCCAACGGTCTGCGTGCTTGACTGAGGATCCTCGTTGCTCCGCGCTGCTCACGAATTACAACTGTTCCGAGGGTATTCCTGATAAGCTGGACCTTTGTAAGTCTTTGAAACTTTGGCATGAATTTTACAGAGTTATGAAAACTTAGAGAGCATTTTAGGATCCAATTTAGATCATTAAAGTGTCCAAAACTATTAAAAATTTTGACGTTTGGGATCTTACAATGGTCTCATAGTTGTGCCTCCTACTAGTCTTAGGGTTTTATGTAGGGAACTTCGGTGGGATTTAATCTCACCCTAGTTTGCATTTCCATCTTCAGTGGGATTTTTTGTTTTCCGCAACCAATTGGTAGACCAAATCTATATCGACAGAGGTTTCCTTAGTTGTAAAAAACAAAAACCAAAAGATTTTTATGAGGGTATCACTACAACACATAAGGGGGTTTGAAGACAATATTTGAGACAGTTTTTGGGTAAATTGTCTTAAGTTGAGACAAAAAAAAACTTGTGTATTGTCTTTAAGCAGGTATGTTACACAACATTTTGTCATTGTCCTTGTACTCCCCGTTCCTTGATCCTGGAGGACCTCTACAGTGAACCCTACATGATTTCCCTTGATGAAGAAACTCCCATTGTGTCCCTCTTCATGAGCAGAACAATTAACTTTTGCACGATTTCCCCAAAATCTTATGTTTTTCCCAGTTTACAAGACCAACGTTAATGACCCTTGTCCTCCTTGCGCCAATATGCAGGGATTAACACTGTAGATTTGTTCCAGTCGCGTCGATCCTTTTATGGAAAGTTTTTAAATAAGGAGCCGAAGCTTCCAGCTCTAGAAGCTTCATAATGGAAGTTTGGTACATGGTTTTGTCGGATGGGGACGAGGATGTTAGTTTGGGCTCCTTTACCCTATAAGGATGGAACTACCTAAAGAGATAAGAATTTCTCCCATAAGAAGAGAATCCATCTCCCATCCATTCATGCTATATAAACCTCCATTTCTCCCAAGCACAAGCTAGTATGTAGTGTTAAAGTATTACGATTGGTGTGCTAGTGCTAATTAAGTTTGGAGTAAACAGAAAGCTATTCATAGTTGTAGCTCTCTAGTTGTGTGAGGGAGAAGTGTGAATTTGGTTTAGTGTGAATCCTAAAGGGAAGAACCTTAAAACTATCATTGTTGAGGCCATTAGGGAATGCTAACGGAAGTGTGTGGGAACTTGGTTTTGTCGGAGGAGAATGGAAACGTCAAGACAATGGTTGTAATATCTTCTTGATTCAATATATATGCAGTTATTGATTGATTTCATACATGATGTGTCACTTACATGTTTATGGCTTAATGTTTCTTGACTTGTTAAGTAGGTTGAATTACAATTTGTCTATTATCATGGTTGTTGTTTGTTGTTGTTTACTTGTTTCAGGTGTTCGAAGAAGGAAACGATAGATAGCTAGAGCAAACAAGCAAGGTCATCACCAAACGAGATAAGTGTACTAAGAGGTAGGCCCTCTTAATTTGTTCTAACCTAAGGAAATCTTCCATAGAATGTATCGGTTGTGGCTAAACCCATTATCAGGCTAGAGGAATTGTTTGTGTCTGCACTCATAATTTTACTTCACCACAAATTGGCGACTCCACCTGGCCCTAGTAAAACCTCAGAGGTCCACGCTGTCCAGTCTACCACAATGGAAAAATCCTCGAAAGGTAATAAGAAAGGCAAAGGCAAGGGTAAATCCGATGCCCCAAAACAGGGTCCTCCTAAATCATCTGATGTTGAGTCTTCACAATGGAAACCTAAGTATCCTTGCCTCATTTGTGAGGAGGATCACTATACCAATGATTGTCCCTGACAATATGAGGTTAGTTGTTTACTCAAAGGAACCCTAGCTATCCTAAAAGAGCCATTTCCATCTCAGCAGACCCAAATGGTAGACCAACCTCAATCCTCTGCTTCCTCAGTATCTCAAGTGTTCATGATGAGTACGCTTATTAATGTGGCTAATAGATCAAAATATTACCAAACTCCTGTTCCGATAGTTGGGAAAGAGAAAGAAGTCACCCCTTCTTCTTCTACCACGAGTTCTGGCCCTCTTCATATCGAGCACCCTAACCCTGGTTCCTCTATACGGCCACCCTCTCGAGGTGTGCTAAGGAAATCCGTGTACAATCCCAATGCTTGAATAGCCCAGCACTATAATATTGTTGAGGATTTGGCTCAGACGCCATCCGCTATGTCGGTTCTCGAGGTGCTCCAAAGCTTCCCATCACAGTGGAAATCTTTGCTGTCGGCGATCGGGGGTATTGATCCCACCGATTCCAATTTGATATGTTTTTGATCTAGAGAACCATGTTCCGCGACTGCCTCATCATATTTCCTTTCTCATTCAGGTAGTCATCAATGAGAAGACCATCCACAGGACTGTCATCCATGAAGGTGCTTCCACTTGCATCATGTCAATCGCATGCTGGAAAGCCATTGGTTCTCCTGCTTTGAACCAATCCCCGAACACTTTGGAATCTTTTGATGGGTGTGATTCGCGACCCTTTGGTGTCTTACCTAACCTTGCCATCACTCTAGAGGGAAAGATAGTACAAGTCGAGGTAGATATTGTTGACGCTAATCTCAATTATAATCTTCTACTCGATTGGAGCTGGACCCATGCTATGCATGTTGTAGCCTCCTCCCTATTCCGCGTGATTCGTTTTCCCCATCAAGGGAAGATTGTCACTGTCGACCAACTGTCCTTCTTTGCCTCTTCCTCCTCGGATGGCAATGTTTCGTATGTCAAGCACACTGGTGCTCCCTATGAGAGTGTGGGGGTAGGAATTTTTAAAGATTCTGCCTTAATGGGAATTTTTTAGCTCCCACCTTCTCATGTTGCCTCTGTCAACATGATCTCGATCAAGTCTGACCCTTGGGTCATACCTTCACCAGATCTTGTTGATACCTGAGGCAAGGTTATGCCACTTACTCCTGCCGAAATCAATTACGTGGAAATTATTTCGGCCTCAAGTTTCACATCCTTTGATTCTTCTGTTTCGAAGACCTCTCTCGATACGTATTCTCAATCCCCATGGCTTGGCGCTTTGGAATCTCTTGATCCCTTAGCTGAGACTTTTCTTGCTGATGAAGGTATCATGGAAGTAATGTCTCTCGAGGAACCACCTTGGACCGATACTTATCATCATTCCTCATTCCTGCCTAGCCTGACGGTCATTTCTACGTGTTGTGAGCAGTTCTCTTCTCAGTTGCCTATTGACGTGTCAGTTTATCCTGACGTGATCAAGATATTTCAACTGAGGGCACCTTTATCCCGTCATGGATTCAAGATTTTTCTCCCTCCCTGAGATTTTCCCGATTTCCCATTATTGCAATGGGGTTTCCATCTGACTCGTAACCCTCCCTCGCCCAAGGGGAATGGGGGCAACACCTTATATGAAGTCCACTCCATTATTTGGCCGAGTCAATGCTTACTCGTCATGGCAACAGTAAAACTCCGATGTCCATCTGTGTTGATCGGTTACCAGAGTCTGCGCATGGATTGTTACACTAAAAAATGTCACCATGGCTAAGTACAGTTAGTATGGCTCTATCAACAGTCATACTATCCTCCTGGGCAAGTCTTAAGCCTCTGTTCTCGATGTCAAACTCCAAAAAGAGAGAAAAGTCTTTATAAATATGTTTATCTCTGGGTACGCAGGTTCTCTCAACCTTGCCTGCGGGTATGCACCTGATGTTCACAATAACTGCGTCCTTGGATGCTCTGTATGTAAAGGGGCAGGTGCGTCCTCCTGTAAAGGTCAAAATGCGCAAGTTTCATCTTTAAAAAGTTACTTGTGGTCATTTCTAGAGGCTTCTAGAAGTATGTTTGACGTGTATGAAGCGCCTCCAGATGGTTCATGTACCCCTACCAACGAGGAACTTATCCCATCAATAAGGGAGCTATCCCATCCAAAGAGGGAATTATCCCATTGATGGTGGACCTGATTAACTTCCTCTTGAGTACTATAAATACAGGCATTGGGCCAGAAGGAGGGGAGGTTGAAAGCTAAACATTTCTAAGGGTAGATGCTGCAGGAATTAGGACTCCCATTTAGAAGCTTGTGAGGAGAGATTGTCATCTTTGCTTGTTCTATTTGGAAGCGGGTGAGCTTTGTCAAAGTAAAGGAGAATTCTTGAAGGACCCTGGGAGGAACTTGCACAACACCAAGGCTCAGGTTGTAATTGTTCCTTTTGTTACCTATTAATGCAAATGAGTCCATTCTTCTCAATAACTTGTTATTTATGAGTTGTTTCATGTACTCCTTGGTCTATATGTTAAATATGTTTTATTCTATGAGATTATCAAGTGCTATTTAATTGTTTGATTGTTAGTGGATGCAGGTTTCAAAGTGAAGGAGGAGCTCATCCGGATCAGCGGAGCTGGACTGCTACAACAGCGTGGAACTACAGGTAGGATCTAAACACTTGATTTCTTGTATAGTAAATGCATGTTTAGAGAAGGATTGCTCTTGTTTGTCTTGTTTGTCACTAGAGATTCTTAGGCTCCTAGGGAGGTTGATTTGTGTCTGCACTATCGACTCTTTCCGCCTGAAAAATTGGCGACCATACTGGGGAATCCATTGATGTGAAAGTCTTTTCCTTTGTATGCAACATTGCTTTGAGAAAAGTCATTTATTTTCTGGTTTTTGGCTCTGTGACTTTGTTTTTGGGTGGGTTAGCTTAGGGTTAGTTTCAATTTAGTTTTTCTTGGATTTTCGAGTAGGACGCACCCTCTGAGTATTGCACAGTGCGTCCCTGCACGCACTGTTGCTGTGTGCACAGAGCGGGCCCGCACCTGTCTTAACTGGTTGCCTGCGTCCCCTGCTAAAATTTAAGAAAATTCCATTTTTTGCATTTTTTCTCTTAGATTTTGCTTTTTCTTAGTTTTTACTGCCCAGATACATTAGTCTCTTGTCAAAGATCTTCACCTGAACTTGTTTCGATAGCATTGAGTGTTTTAGTGGATTTCATAGAAGTTTAAGCCCTAGGGTTTGATTTTTGAGTAGGTCTTGTAGTGACTTTGGCGGTAGAAGTTGTCAAGCCTTAGATCTCTCTGGTTTTGTCAGCTTTCTTAGAAGTCAGACCTGTCATAAAATCTACCTGTGAGAGAAACTTACCTTTTGAGTTGTCTCTTTGGCAAATTTCGAAGTGCTTGTTGATTGAGTATTGAATTCCATTTTACGAAAAGAACAAAAAGATTTGAGTTTTGTTTTGACTGGTCTTTTGATTCTGCATTAGCTGGTCCTTGACTTGATTTTGGTCAAGTAAAACATCCTAGAATCATCTTTGTAGACTTTTGCCTCGTTAGGTTTGCTTAGAGTAAATTTCTTTTTGGTTTGCTTGTGAGTCAAGTTTTCATAGATTTTATAGTTTTTGAGATTGATTTTCATTAAAATAGATTTATATGCTTTATTAGATAAGAGAAAATACAAAAACATCTCCTTTGAAAAGTTTTGTTTCAAGTAGCTTTGAAGAGTTTTGAAAGAAAAAGATTTTTTCGTGCACGTAAGGAGTGGTCATGTTTGTATGCTTGGAAAGATAAAGAGAATTGTTTCTTTGATTGTCTTTGCTAAGAAAGTTGTTTTCTATAAAATTTGCATCTCTCAACTCTCTTAGTTAGGAATTTCATTGAAAAAGGAAAGTAGCGTAAATCATCTTAGGTGCATTTTTGTAGTGGATTGAGTCGAGTCTACACACCATTGGTT
The DNA here is from genome assembly GCA_031772625.1 of Pinus tabuliformis. Lineage (NCBI taxonomy): Eukaryota > Viridiplantae > Streptophyta > Pinopsida > Pinales > Pinaceae > Pinus > Pinus tabuliformis. The sequence goes on from CM062815.1 coordinate 879,212,234, forward strand.
TCACTTCCGCTACCTTTTGTCTTTAAGAAAAACCATAAAATTAACGCTTAAAGTAAAATCAACATAGTAATTTTTATTTACTAGGGCTCTGAAACACCAATTTAGATAATGCTAGTGTCTTGGAGTAGGAGAGTAATTAACTCTCCAAGACAACAAAACCAAACAAGTAGCTTATCTTGTGATAGAATAAATCCAATTGTCTCATTTGTACTCTGGGAAAGCTCCTCTTAAAGGAGAAGCACGAGCTCGTGTCCGAACCAGTGAGGGGATCAATCCTCCCTGGGTGGGAACGACGCCAGACACGCACGTATTACAAACGGTAAACCTCGGATTAACCATTGTCGAGGAGCCAGGGGTCACTTGTCGGTAAACCTTGGATTGTTGTCAAGGAACCGACAAGGGGATTGAGCTTGATACTCTGCCCTTGCGTGCTGTCGGAGTGTAGACTGTTCCCCCAGGTGCATTTGTTGCGGTTGGTAACCTTAGTGACCATTATCTTTAGGATTCTACCGAGGTGACGGTGGAGGGAAGATCCCACTGTACCTGGAGCAGACGTCGGCTAGACTCACTTGGATTTTTCGGGGGGTTCACTTCACTCGAGATGGTTAAAGTGGAGGAACTTGTGCTGGTCTATTCATTAAGCAGGTTGCCGGGGTAACTGTTCCACCCGCCACTTCTGTACTGAATCCGACGATGTTGGGTTTCATCACCAACTAGCGCTTTCGGTCTGGAAGGCTAATGTTTGTGCTTGGTTTGACGCCCTAGATTCTTTAGGCGTGTGATTCAAATTTGTTTGGTTCTTTAGAGACTTTAGGTGGTTTGATTTGAAATTTTACTTTGTTTTCGTGTGTAGTAGTTAAAAGTTTTTAGCTGTGGTGGAATTACCGAGACAGTCCCGTAGACTTCGGGGCCAGTCTCCTGAAGTTGTTTCTGTGGCCGAATTGTTGAGAAGATCCCGTAGACTTCGGGGTGAACCTCCTCGAGACGAGCCCAGTAATCTAGAAGGTTTAAAAGTCCTTGTAACTCCTCCTAGTGGCAGTAGAGTAGGTTCACCTGAAGAAGGAGAGTCTTCATTGGTAGTCCATCCGGATTACCAAGGTTTAGAGACAGGTTACAATCCTGAAGCTGTTGCAGTTTCTGAGCTTGTTGGTAGTTTTTCGTCTACCAGTGATTTAGGCGAACAACCTGAAATATCTGAGCCTGTTACTCCGACTTCTAGTGTTCCTGATTCACCTAGGATTGAAAGAGTCATAACCGAAAATCTTCCTTCTGGTTTGATAGCTATTGAAGAACTTATTCCAGAAGAGGAAGTAGGCCCTGTTCTTGAAGATCAACATACTCTTGACTTAAGAGAGCGTGAATCTATCTTTTACAGTCCACCTAGGAGTACTACTTGGTATCTTTCGTTAACTAATTATTTGGACAACTCAGGGATAAGTTTTTCTCCACCTCGTACTCCTTATCCATCTGGAGGTATTTATACTCCTGTAAATATGTCTAGTACATCGTCCGTGTCTACTCCATCGCCTAAAATTTTCTTGTATGGTGGTCCTTCTGTTCCTACTGGGTATCAATCACTTTCTGGTACCTTTGTGGGAGCATCTCCTCAACCCATTGATCATGGGTTATTAGCTGGAAACAATGGTAATATACCATTGGGTGTAGGAGACATTTACATGATGTCAGGTTCAGTTCCCGTTTCCCAACCTCAAGGTGGTCAATTTCCGCCTGGGGGGCAGCCTCAATTAACGCCTGGGGGGCAACCTCAAGGTACACAAATTGCGTCTGGGGGGCAACCTCAAGGTCAGTATGTACCTATGGTGCAATACATGCCTCAAGGGCAACCCCAGCCTCAATATGTACCCCAGGGTCAACGTCAGTATCAGTATTTACCTCAAGGGTATCAACCCCAAGGGTATCAACCTCAAGGGTATCAACCTCAAGGTCAAGGTCAACCCCAGTATCAGTATTTACCTCCAGGTTATCAACCTCAAGGTCAATACTCGAGTCAAGGTTATCAACCGCCTCAAGGTCAGTCATATGTTCAAGGTATGGGAACTACACCTTTCAATTATCAATCCTATCCTCAATCTGGTTATGGATCTCAGTATCCTCAACCTGTTATGGGTCAATACCCCGGGATGATAATGTGGAATCCTTCGCAAGGTCAACTGGTGTTGCAGCCAAGTATACAGTCGTCACCTCAAACTGGACAACCTGTAGTTTCTGGTCCACCCCAGCAACCGCAACCCGTCCAGTCAAGCGTTCAGACTTCTGTAACTTCGGTAGTTACTCAGTCGCCAATCGCACCTAGTACTCCATCTCAAACGGCTGCTGCAACTACCGCAACATCTACCACACTTACTTCTGGAGTATCGACAGCTCCGGTTTCTACTGTCTCTGCAACCACCCCTCAGACATCTGTACCATTGTCTGGACCCATGATTCAAACCACGGTCCAGATGCCTGTAGGACAACCTGGTTTAAGTACTGTTGTAACAACTCAACCACAGTATACGTATCAACAGAACCAGGGACAGTACCAATACGGGCCTGCTGTCCAACAACCGGTTTACTAGTATCAACCGTATCCTGGATATACTTATCAACAACCTCAGCAACCCCAGTACGGTCCGGTTAATCCTAGTTTTCCAGGAGGATATAATATCCCGAATGCGATTCCTGTTCCAAGTTATCCTGGGTATCCTCCTCCTGGAGCTGGTCTTGTGACTCAGAGTTTTAGAGATCCTAACCGGCAATTTCCGTTTATTGCAACTTTGGATTTACCCGACTTGACGCGCCTAACGAACGATCCAATAAATTATCTTTCGTTCTGGCCGCCAATGCCCAATAAGTTGCCCAGCGATATACCCAAGTTCGAAGGTAAGTCTGGAGAGGATCCATCAAATCACGTGATGACTTACCACCTCTGGTGTGCTTCAAATTCTATCTCGGATGATTCAATCCGCTTACGTCTTTTCCAGCGTACACTCATTGGTCTCGCGGCCAAGTGGTACATTGAGTTACCACGGGCCTCTTTTTACAATTTTAGCCCATTAGCCACCTCGTTCTTAACTCACTTTCAGTTGCCGATCAGATACGATAACGACACGGAGTTATTAACTTCACTAAAACAATCGACGTCCACATATATTTCTGATCACATTCATGAGTGGAGACGTCGAAGAAGGTTAGTGAAAGTTTTTATTCCGGACCAAATCTTAGCTGAATGGTTTGTCAAATCGTTATTACCGAAGATTACTGAAGATGTAGCTAAGGCCAGAGTAGTTACTGAGGAGCAAGTCATTGCTCAAGCCCAGTATCTTGACTTAGTTTATACTTAGTCGGGTACGTTACACGAGAAGATCCCAGATATTCCAAAATCAAATCAAATCGCTGCTGCTCCTTCGGGATCTCATGCTGCTGATGGTATGATTGGTACGGTGAACACAAAGAGCAAGAAGAAATCTTCTAAGAATTCTACTACTCCTATAATCACCTTGCCTGATTCCCCGACAGGAGAGTCTTCTCCTGAACTTTCCGCCGATATTCATGCCGTGGAGTCATCTACGGCCAAATCAAAAAACGGTGGAAAGAAGAAAGGAAAGAAGAAGGCTAAAGCTGACAAGGCTCCAAAGGAGAAAACAGAAAAGTCGGAAACCAATGACGAAAAGCGCAAACCTCGATATCCTTGTCTTATTTGTGAAGAAGATCATTTTACAAGAGATTGCCCGCATCGGGCCGAAGTTGCGAAAATAGTCAAAGGTTCTTCCACTCCTGCTGTGTTGAAAGATCCTTTTCCAAAGCAGGAGAGTAAGATGATAGGTTCTTCCTCGACTGCCAGTGAAGAACCCATTTTGATGATGTCTCATGTGAGGATTGCGACTCGATCGCAAGATTATGGTAGTAAGGCTCCTGTTGATGGTAAGGAAGCAGAATCTTCTCATTCTATTCCGTCAACCTCAGCTCCTGGTCCCGATCCACTACAGATCGAAAAACCTAACCCGGACTTAGTAATCAAACCGCCCACCAAGGGTGTACTTCGAAGGTCTGCTTTCAATCCACATGCGAGAGCGGCCCAGAATTACAACATTGTTGAGGACTTAGCTGTTTCACCCTCAGCAATGTCGGCTTTAGAAGTGTTGCAATCATGCCCAGCACAACGAAAATTACTTTTGTCGGCTATAGGAGCTGTTGATATTCAGGACCCGAACCTGATAATCTTCGATCTAGAAAATAGTACACCGCGTCTCCCTCATCAGATGGCTTTCCAGATTCCAGTGATAGTAAAAAACAGGCCTATTCATCGGACTGTGATTGATGAAGGAGCTTCTACGTGTATTATGTCAATTCAGTGTTGGAGATCGCTTGGTTCTCCTTCACTGAACCAATCCCCGACCATCCTTAAGGCCTTTGATGGCCGTGGGTTCCGTCCGTTTGGTATTCTACAGGAATTGCCTATAGGGGTAGAAGGTAAAACCGTTAGTCTGGATGTGGAAGTGGTTGATGCCCCTCTAGACTACAACCTTCTTTTGGGTCGAAGTTGGTCATATGCTATGACAGCGGTCGTGTCATCGGTCTTCAGAGTAATCAAGTTTCCATATAACGGTAAGATCATGACGATTGATCAGCTGACATACTTTTCATCCGACCCAGCCTCTTCTGAGAGTATCCAGCATGTCGGTAAGACGACAATCCCTTATAGGGATGTTGGTGTAGGTTTAGTTAAAGATTCCGGTTTACTGGGAACTTTTCCTTTCCCTCCAATCAACGCAGACCCTTCATTTGCATCAATTCATATGATTACATCAGAAAACATTATTTATGATGATCCTTGGATCATCCCATCTGAATCTGAGATAGACTCATTTGGTCATGCTATGCCTTTGAGTCCATATGAAATTGCTTATGAAGCTGTCATGTCTTTTACCGACTCGCATTCAACCGAGATCGACCAAATGAATGTGGTCAGTGAAGATCACTTTTCACATCAACCTTCGAACGGATAGTGTTTCCCGAAGTCGTATCATCTGACGAACAACTTCGCGAAATCCTAAGTGTAGACGATCTACCATGGGAAGATCTCCATCACAGATCTCTCCATCACAGATCTTCGTTTTTACCTAAGGATGATGCTTTTGAAAATGATTTTTCATCTATCTTTACCGCTGAATATGTCAAAGACGCTCAGAATCCAACGAAACATTCTCATTCAGAGTTGAATTTAGGGAATATTTCTCGTACTATTCCCATTGATATTTCAGTGAAGCCCGGAATTGAGGAGAACATTCATATAGGTGCCTCATGTACAAAAGATGAAATTCGAACTTACGAGGCTCTATTCCAAGAATTCCGCGATGTGTTTGCCTGGTCTTACGAGGAAATGCCGGGAATCGACCCTGCCATTGTTGTTCATGAAATAAAGACCTACCCGGATGCTAAACCCGTCCGGCAACAGTTGCGCCAGATTCACCCTCGGAAAGCGGCTGCGATTAAAGCAGAAGTCGAAAAGCTGTTGAAAGCAGGTTTCATTTATCCGATCCCGTTAACGGATTGGGTATCGAATATTGTTTCGGTCAACAAGAAACAAGGAACAATAAGAATCTGTATCGATTATAGGGATATAAATCGAGCTTGTCCAAAAGACAACTATCCTACGCCTTATATCGATCAAATTATTGATGATTGTGCCGGAAGTGAGATGTTTTCCTTCATGGATGGTTTTTCGGGCTATAATCAAATCAATATTCTACCTGCTGACCAACCAAAAACGACATTCATTTGTCCATGGGGGACGTTTGCTTATTGCAAATTACCTTTCGGGCTTAAGAATGCCGGAGCCACTTTTCAGTGGGCGATGTCTTACGCATTTCATGACATCAAGCACATTGTGCAACCGTACCTCGATGATTTGCCTGCTCATTCTTTACATCGAGCTGATCACCTTGTCCACTTACGAGCAATCTTCATGAGGTGTAGGCATTATCGTATTCGGTTGAATCCCCACAAGTGTGTTTTTTGTATAGAGACGGGTCGATTGCTAGGATTTGTTGTTTCAAAAGCCGGCATTCGCGTCGATCCCTCGAAGGTTGAAGCTATCATCAAATTACCTCCTCCTTCGAGTTTGCGCCAACTCCAAAGTTTGCAAGGGAAAGCGAACTTTTTACGCCGATTCATTCCAAACTACGCCGAGGTCACTAAAGGTTTTACATGGTTGTTGAAACAGAACGCTCAATTCTTTTGGGATGAGATTGCCCAACAATCTTTTGATGCACTTAAAAACGCGTTGACCCATGCACCGTTGTTGCATCCTCCCAACTACAACCAGGACTACTTCTTATACCTCGCAGCTTCGCATTCCACCATTGGAATGGTGTTAGTCCAAGAAGATGAATTCGGAGCGGAACATGTGATATATTATCTTAGTAGGACATTGAATCCCACTGAGCTAAAATATTCGCATGTGGAGAAATTGGCCCTGGCAGCCGTTCAAGCTGTCCAGCGTTTTCGTCACTACATTCTTCTCCGTAAAACTATAGTCATTTCGGATTGCAACCCTATGATTTATATTTTGACAAAACAACTGCTAGGGGGCAAGTACTCTAAATGGATCGTTATCCTGCAAGAGTTCGACTTGGAGTTTGAGAAGTCCAAGTCTAAGAAATCCTTAGTTTTGCGGAATTGATGTGTGATTTCCCGCGTGCTGACACGGAAACTGTGGCAGAGGAGTCCATCGCGGACGAATCTTTGTTTCTTATCAGTACTTTAGATCCGTGGTACGGGGATATAATCATCTATCTCCAAACCCAAACCTTTCGGCCTGAAGCTTCCAAGTCGGAACGTCGAAAAATTTGGTTTCAATCCCAGCAATACAAGATTATTGGAGATACACTTTATCGCCGGGGGGCAGACTTAGTTTTTCGACGTGGTTTAACTCACGAAGAGGCTGAGAGGGTTTTGAATGATTGTCACTCTGGAGCATGTGGCGGTCATATGTCTGGGTATGCCACAACTCAGAAGGTGTTGCGCGCTGGCTACTTCTGGCCATCTATGTTTAAAGATTGTATCATCGCAGTCCGGAAGTGCCACAACTGTCAAGTGTTTGATCGCAAGATGCACGCACCACCTGCTCCTCTCCACCCTATAATTGCCGTTGGTCCATTCGCTAAATGGGGTATCGACTTTATTACTTGTAACCCTCACTCGGCCGGGGGGCATGCGTATATCATCCTCGCGGTTGATTATTTTACTAAATGGGCCGAGGCGATGCCTACATTCGACGCAAGCAGAAAAACAGCTGCAGTTTTCGTATTCAATCATATTATAACTAGGTTTGGTGTCCCACAAGCAATCATTACTGACCATGGGAGCCATTTTCGAAACATCATGATGACTGAGCTTACAAGCCAGCTTGGTTTGCGCCATGATAGTTCTACTCCTTATTATCCGCAAGCCAACGGTTTGGTTGAGTCTATCAACAAAGTTCTGGTTATCATGATCCGACGAACCATTGGTATTCATCGGTCAAATTGGCATAACATGTTATTTTCGGCGCTATGGGCATACCGAACCTCAGTGAAAACTTCAACAGGGTTCACTCCTTTCCAGCTAGTTTATGGCTTGGAAGCTGTGTTACCCATTGAATGCGAAATCCCATCACTTCAAATGGCTGTCGAATTACTTCCAGCTACTTCCGAAGAGGAGAAGTGTTTATTATACTTAGCTAAATTAGATGAGACTCGACGTGACATTGGCAATCGAGACTCACGCGAACCGAATGAAAGCTCAGTATGATAGAAATGTGACTCCTCGAAGTTTTTCGGAGGGAGACCTAGTGCTATTATATGATCAAGCTAACGATAAGCTAGGTGCTGGAAAATTCGTTCCTATGTGGCATGGACCCTACATTGTAAAGCGAAAGCTAGCAAAAGGGGCTTATGAGCTGGTTGATTTTGATGGGGACTCTTTGGGTAAACCCAGAAATGGACTTTACCTAAAGAGGTATTATGCTTAAATGGTGGGTATGGAGAATTTTTAGTTAGGTTTTCTTTCCAGCTAGTATCTTTGTTAGTTTAGTCAGTGTGCTTAGCTTAGAGAGTGTGTTTTTCGTCATTATTCTGGCTTATCTTGGTTTTACTCTTGATATTGCAGATGTCGGCGCCTATCCAAACATACATCGGATTTGCTGATGGTGCTTGTCGTAGTACACGGAATATCTCTTCCGCAGCTGGGTTATTTATTCGCCCTCTGACGAGTTAGTTTCTATGCATGGGGTAAGCCTCGGTCAAACAACGAACAACATTGCAGAATACAGTGCAGTGGTTGAATTATTATCCGAATCTATTTCATTTGGAATTCGACGTTTGATAGTGAGGTTAGATTCTGAACTTGTTGTATTACAGCTTAATAGAGTATATGCCATTAGAAATCCTGTGTTATTAAGGTTATTTTTGAGAGTGCGTCTCTTGGAACGTGAATTTGATTACATTGAATATCAGCATATTCCAAGGTCTTTAAATACATTAGCAGATGCATTTGCTTCTCGAATGTTGGACAGACATTTACGATAATCATGCAAGTAAATTTAAAAGCATTTCATCACATATGTTAAACAAGATAAGTCGGTAATAGTGATATATATATAGATAGAAGTGTGTCAAAAATATACATCGTCTTCGATCATAGGTTGAAAAACACCTTATGATCGGCAAAATGATAAGTACAAAAAGTCAAAAATGTCATATGTGTCTACAAAGTGACTAGCCAATCACTGGTGGTGCTCTCTATACGACACCACTGCACGGGCTACCTTACACAAGAACCTCCTAAACGGCCCAGGGACTGCGACTACATAGCGCTGAAGTCTGATAGGAATATCATCTATGGTAGTCTCAGGCATATCCACGGTCAGGCGCTCTAGATCATGCTCCAACTCAGCTAGTGACTCTGCAGCCGCGTCCTGTGGAGTTGGTACCGGTGCAACTGGATGTCTCCTCTCAAAAGGCCGGAGGTTGGCTGGGCGCCGTGGACCAACATCTGCATTTTAAAAATTTTTACTGTCAGTTTTGAGACGATATATATAAAAAACAAAAAAATATAAATAATTTGAAAACTTGTGAAAAATAAAGTACCTCTGTCATCCCATTGTTCTCCCTGTGGAAGAACCATGTCCGGATCACCTCGAAAATCTACTCCAGCATATGGAAAGTCCTGGATCGAAAAAACCTGGTCCTCTAACCAGCGAAAATAACTATCAGGGAATCGAACAACCGCCGCGCCCTCGTCAGGATGCCGGGCCATCACCGTAACCCATCGAATCAACTTTGGCTCCCGAGGACCCAAGATGTCAACAGTGAGGTGTTGAGGGATCAGCATCGGAACTCTCTCTAGGGCAAAGCTCACAACTAGAGGCCCATATCCAAAGGTCTTCAGTTGTCCGTTCTTTACCCTAGTCAGTTGGGCCTTTATATTGGCCGACACAGCATCACACCAGTTGAAAATGGTGCCTTGGAAACAGTCAATCGCCATCCGCATTTGGGACCCGGTGGCAATATGTAAAGTGGCTGAGCCGCAAATTCTGGTAACCGTGAAAGCTATAACTTTGAGTTCAGGCAGAGAGATGTGTTTGATTTCTACGCCTTTCGCATGGTGTGCATTGGGTATGCACCAATCTGCCCGGAGACTAGCAAGGGATTGGCCACCCGGCCTAGTCCCGGCTAGATTGAGTTGCTCACCTCTATTTGGCAAGCTAGTGAGAAAGTATATGTCAGAGGGCTCTATCTCGAGCTGGTGCCCTCCGATGTAAAAGCATTGCTCATTAATGTTCCATCTCTCAACCAGCCACTCCAAGAATCTCACCAGAGCCCTCATGCCAGGTATGGCCCAGTATTTATATAGTCCGCATGCTTTTAGGGCATCAATGGAAGGTTGATGATTAATTGCGGCTAAATCAACGTCCTCGTGCTCTCTTTCTCTCCAATCCAACATGGTGAGTGCCCTACACACCAAGAAACAAAGATTAAAATTGATTTGGGAAAATTTCAATGGTTGATTGTGGAGTTTGGGGTTTCAAATTCCGCCTTCCGCGGGGGACGCACCCCGCGTTCAGGACACAGAGCGTCGGGACGCAGCTGGCCTGAAGGTGGGCTGCGTCCCCCGACCTTTTTCCTGTGTGGGAAAAAGTCGGTGGACGCAGGTTACCCTTTGGCCACCTGCGTACCCCGCAGAGCGAATTTTAAAACCCAAAACCCCCCAAAAATCAAAAGTAAAACCTAAAACAAACTTTGAAACGGATGAAATTGAAGAGGGGGATGTTGTAAAATACCTGGAAGAGACGACGTTCGATTCTGACGGTCGGATTCTCCGCAGCGACCACGGGAAGTTTCTTGCCAAAAGCCCTTTTTTCAACCTCAACAGTAAAATGGTAAAAATGACATGGTAAAAAGTCTTTTTATAGGTTTTTTGGATGAGTGAATGCTAGGTTTGTTCATTTTTCACCATGGAAGGATACTTTTCAATGCATTTTTGCCTATCTTAAACAGGTATGAGTAATGTGTCGTTTTTGTGCAGGACAAAGGGATTTAGAGGGAAAATTGTCATTTTTCACGAACCAAAATATCAGAGTCATCTTTTAAGCTCTTTTCTGACTCCTAAAATATGAAAAGATTGCCGAGCGTTTCTTTTACACTCATTAAAATGGAATTAAAAGACGGTCCCCTTATAGCTCTTTTCTGACCGTAAAATCAGGAAAATATTGCCGGGTTTTTGTCGTTTCAAACTCGATATGGAAATAAAACGACGTGTCCTTGATCGCTTTTTACTTTTCAGGTCAGTGGCACTAATTATGAAAGTACTCCTTGGTCGCAAGATCAAGCGGTTCCCCCAGGTATTATTTTATACTTTTTCGGGCTTGAGGGACACAAATCTACGAAAAAGTTCAACTTGGAGTCTTCTTAAGTTTTTCAGACTCTCTAAAATTGAAAAACACCGAGTTACTCCTATACTGGGCTCGTTAAAATTTCACAGTAAAGGACCTGTTCAATTACAAACAGGAATGAACCACTCCTTCCTAGGGTTCGAATCAAAACTAGGTTGGACTCATCCGAAGGATGAGCTTATAATCAAGCATATGTTATCCTCCTCAAGCTTGTTAAAAATAAAGAGGTACTTGCCAGAAATGGTGGGGGAAAAGAGAGAAGAATGAGCCTATTTGTTATCTTTTGTCTCAGAAGAAACTTTATTACCACTCTTGAACACGACACTTGCCATTCACCTGGGTTGGGAAATCCTTTACCTCACAGTTGATCAAACCACTTTGAAAGTCTTCAGCCGGGTTCCGGGGATTAACTTTGAGTTATTCATCACCAAGCCATCTGTCGTGTCGTTATGTGTTCAAGAGGTCTGCAAGCAAAACTTTCATCTGCAAAATACTTGCCATCCATTTGACCATCCCTGAGTCAGTCCTTACAGCAACATTTCTTCAACTTGAACAAATGATTTCGTGTTGTGGGCTTGCCTACAACGAGTTGCTTTCTATCGACATCAACACATTATCTAGAGAGATGACTTAGAGATCGTCAGTACCTTGAAGTCTGCATGCATCAATGACAGGTTTCTTGACTTTGACGTTAGTTTACATCATTGACTTTTGATCGAAGGACTCCGTGAAATGTTCGACATCAACTCATTCATTCACATCTCATGGATTGTACTGGGTACTTTGAGAACCATTGACATTGCTGGTGGTCTCTCTCACACTTGTTAACAGTTTACATCATCGACTGGTAATCAAGTGGTTTCTACCATGTTCGACATCAACTCATTTATTCGCATGGTTAGAATCGTACCAATTCGGGAAGCAGAAATGAAGACCCTGGATCTAGTTTCCACCATCCAGGCTGCGAGGAGTTTTGTATTCATTGTCTAAATAGACTAATCATAAACAGATGGCTGCGCCCATACCGTGTCTACAAAATTCTATGATTATGATGTACTACAAGATCATTCCTGTATCAGAGTAGTTAGTCTGTTAGTTAAAGTTTTGATCTGAGTATGGGAATGCCTACCTCAATGATGATATAATCTTATACATGTATTTTGTGTTGAAAATTGCAGGTTCTGACCAGGCTCTCCACGAGATAATCCTTGAAATGATAAAGCGCTTCACCCTTCCCAGATTTACAAAACCCTAATCTATTACAGGCTTCGCACTTTAGGGGGCAATCTGTTACACTAAAAAATGTCACCATGGCTAAGTACAGTTAGTATGGCTCTATCAACAGTCATACTATCCTCCTGGGCAAGTCTTAAGCCTCTGCTCTCCATGTCAAACTCCAAAAAGAGAGAAAAGTCTTTATAAATATGTTTATCTCTGGGTACGCAGGTTCTCTCAACCTTGCCTGCGGGTACGCACCTAATGTTCACAATAACTGCGTCCTTGGACGCTCTGTATGTAAAGGGGCAGGTGCGTCCTCCTGTAAAGGTCAAAATGCGCAAGTTTCATCTTTAAAAAGTTACTTGTGGTCATTTCTAGAGGCTTCTAGAAGTATGTTTGATGTGTATGAAGCGCCTCCAGATGGTTCATGTACCCCTACCAAAGAGGAACTTATCCCATCAATAAGGGAGCTATCCCATCCAAAGAGGGAATTATCCCATTGATGGTGGACCTGATTAACTTCCTCTTGAGTACTATAAATACAGGCATTGGGCCAGAAGGAGGGGAGGTTGAAAGCTAAACATTTCTAAGGGTAGATGCTGCAGGAATTAGGACTCCCATTTAGAAGCTTGTGAGGAGAGATTGTCATCTTTTCTTGTTCTATTTGGAAGTGGGTGAGCTTTGTCAAAGTAAAGGAGAATTCTTGAAGGACCCTGGGAGGAACTTGCACAACACCAAGGCTCAGGTTGTAATTGTTCCTTTTGTTACCTATTAATGCAAATGAGTCCATTCTTCTCAATAACTTGTTATTTATGAGTTGTTTCATGTACTCCTTGGTCTATATGTTAAATATGTTTTATTCTATGAGATTATCAAGTGCTATTTAATTGTTTGATTGTTAGTGGATGCAGGTTTCAAAGTGAAGGAGGAGCTCATCCGGATCAGCGGAGCTGGACTGCTACAACAGCGTGGAACTACAGGTAGGATCTAAACACTTGATTTCTTGTATAGTAAATGCATGTTTAGAGAAGGATTGCTCTTGTTTGTCTTGTTTGTCACTAGAGAGTCTTAGGCTCCTAGGGAGGTTGATTTGTGTCCGCACTATCGACTCTTTCCGCCTGACATGGATTCTCTCAAGAGTACTATGCTTAAGTCATCTTTCATGGTTACTTGTGTACATTAGTGTGTCATTCATTTTTGTGCAATGTGATTTGGTGTGTTAGTTTTCGAACAAATTTCCTACTTACTATGTTTTCCTTGCTTTGCAGATGTCTGTGACTCCCCACATCGGTTTCGCTGATGGTGCTTGCCGTAGTACCCGGAACCTATCATCTGCGGCGTGGGCTATTTATGACACTCATGGTGAGTTGATGGATCTTCAAGGTATATGTTTAGCTCGCACAACTAACAACATTGTTGAACACAGTGTGATCATCGAACTATTGTCAGAAGCCATTACTCTTGACATTCAAGAATTGGTTGTCAACCTGGATTTGCAGCTTGTCGTCCTTCAACTCAATGGGCAATATTCCGTCAGAAACCCTTATATATTAAGAATGTATCTTCGTATTCGTCTACTGCAAAGACATTTTGATTATATTACATATCATCATATTCCTAGACGCATGAATACATTGACAGATGCATTAGCTAATTATGTGTTGGATAGACATTTACGAAACATGTGAAAAGATAAAACAAATCATTTGTACCATAGTAAGCAAGAAAATACAACATCTATATATATATATATATATATATATATATATATATATATATATGGTGATAATGTTTGATACATCAAAACCCCAAAAAATAATATGTGTGTCCAAAATAACATTGGTGGCTCGCAGGCCTCATATATCCGTGGCATGCAGGCCTCAAAAATGTAAAATGTTGGACCTAGGAACTAATCAGCATGGTGATCATGGTAGCATGACACGACTCGTGCAACACGAGTCAACAATCGGGAAATCTGATCCGATACTCCCACCGTATGTATATGGTACCAGCGAGGAATGTTTCCCACTCGAGCATACTCTGTGATACCACGAGTCAATCCCTCAAGATTCCTCATGATCTCCTCCTCATTGTCACTCCCCTCCTGATAAGGAGCGATAACATCAAATTGGAGGGTGACGTGCCTGACTATTAGGGACATCCCAGCAGGACGCTCTGATCCAACATCTGCATTAACAAAACGAATTGTTATAAACACATATATATATAAAACAATTAAAAAATCACAAAAAATAAAATAAAATTACCTTCATCATCAAAATCCTCTCCATCTGGTAGCAGCATGTCCGGATCTCCATGAAATTCGATACGACTATATGGCCAGACCTCCACGACAATCAGTTGTCGTCGTAGCCATGAAAATAAGCCAGGCCTGTACGATATGTGCTAGCCCCCAATGATCCTGGGCATCAAATGACTCTAGCGGGCCATCCGCAGGTCGCGTAGCAAGGGAGGATCTACCTCAGTCAACTGGTACTGGACACCCGCTCCAAGAAAAAGGTCACTAGTATGGATCCGAAGCAAAATTTCTTTAGATTCCCCACCTTAGATTTGGTCAGCTGGTGTTTCATGTTGATATTCATGGCTTCCGCCCAATTGAAGATTGTCGAAGCTGTGTAGTTGATAACATATAGGAATTTAGATTTGTTAGTCTCATGATCTGCCTGAGTCCCCGCCACTCTGTTGATAGTCAATAGTAGCACTCTCAGTGTCAGACCTCGGACGGTGGAAATCTCAATCTTACCACTCTTAGATTTGAGGGCTTCAGGGCAATGTTAGGGAAGCAACATGGATATTCTTGTCCCAATCGGTCGTGGTCCATATAAGTTGACTAGTTCCCCTCTCCGGGACAGTCTTATGATGAAATATATGTTTGAAGTTTCTAACTCCATCTCCTGGTCACTAGTGACGAATATTTCCCGATTTATGTCCTAGAGACTAATCAGGTACTGAAGCAACTCAGGTTGGGTCCGCATCCCTGGCGTGAGAAATAATTTGAGGAGCCCACAGTCCCTCAAAGCGTTCAGGCAATTTGGATCATTCAATTCCTGGGTGTCCACATCCTCATGCTCACGTTCTTTCCAGTCTACCATTTTCAGCGATTCTTTCCTGCAAAAACCATAGATTTAAGTCAATAATCATTTTTGACCCATAAATTTCAAATTCCAATGGTGGTTTTGAAGGGAAATTGGTTTTTTCCCTATTCACGGCACGACCGCGCCTGTTTTAAAAACAGTTGCATCGATGGTGGGATAGGCCATTTTAATTACCCTTAGCCGACGCGATTCTGTGCCTGGGTGTTGCGCTGACCGAGGGCGAAAAACTTTTGAAAAATCCTCCCTCAAAAATCCCAAAAATGGCTAAAATCTAGAATAAATAGTATGACAATGAAGCTTAGGGCTTTGGATCTTACCTGTAACTCGCGGCTCGGCAAATGACCTCCCAGATCTCCTGTAATCTACTCCAGAACAATTAGGGCAAAAGTGTGTAAAAAGCTTTTCATGGTAAGGTAAAATTGTAAATGGTAAAAAACATTTAATTTTCCTCCCATTTATTTAGTTTTTCATGAAATATTAGGTTTTTTAAATATCTTGACCTATTTTTCCTCAAGAATTGTATAATGCACTTTACCTTTTTGCACAATGTTAGGTGATGGATGTTCGATGATGATGCCGAGTCACCTTTACGCCCTTTTATGACTCGTAAAAGATGAAAAGATTGCCGAGTATTTTCTCCTTTTTGATTCATAAAAGAGAATAAAATGGAGGGTCCACTTTAAATCTCTTTCCGACGATTTAAACACGAAAAGATAGCCAAGCCCTTATCGTTTCAAACTCGTTAATGGGTGCGAAACATCGTGCGCCCAATATACTTTTACCCCATTTTTGGGCTGGTATGCACTATTTATGAAAAAGGTACTCCTTGAATGAAATGGTCAAGCGGTTCTCTCAAGTATTGTTTTCTACCTTTTTGGGTTCGAGAGACACAAATTTACGAAAAGGAACCATGTGGAGTTTTATTTTCCGTGTCTTTTTCAAACTCTCTAAACATGAAAAGGATATCGAGTTACACCATTGTCGGACTCGTTAAAATATTAAACGACATTGGATTTGTCACTGTGACGAACATGAGCTTCTCCTTCCTAGGTCTCATTAAACTTACTAGGTCAGATTCGTTCAAAGGATGAATTTACAGTGCAAGCATATGCTGTCCCTTTCAAGCTTGCAATTCAAAAATAATTGGGATACCTGCCAGAAATGGTGGGGGGAAATTTGGAAATCTAATCAGTTGTGTCGGCAGATCACTTTTGAACATGACACTTTTTGCTTTGTGTTGGGTTGGGATATCCTCCTTTTTATCATTGACCTTCCTGGGTTGAGCCATTCATTTTTTAACTTCCATTTGATCTCTGCTACGTCGTAATGACCACCGATCCTATGGATCCAAAAGCTGCCAAACTTCTAGTCATGTCGCCGATATGTTCAAGAGTTGTCCTTCTGCAGTTACACTTACCTCTGATTATCTGTATCATCCAAAATCATTTTTACATCCTTTTGTCTCGTGTCAATGATGTGGGATACATTATGACCCTCCTTCAACACGGTCGCTTTCTGTCGACTTCAACTCATTATCCGAAAAGTTGACCAAGAGACCCCCTTCTAGTACCTTAGAGCTTGCATGCCCTAATGGCAAGTTCTTCACACTCGATGACAAGTTCACATCATTAGCTTTCGATCGAGTGATTTCACGGGTTTTCGACTTCATTTCCTCTATTCACATTCCATGGATTGTGTTGATAGTACCTTGAGGACCATTGTCATTATTGGTGGTTTCTGTCCTGCTTGTTAACATTTTACATCATTGACTGGTAATCAAGCGACTTTCTAGCATGCTTGACATCACACATTTATTCACATGTTAGAATTTGTACTTCTATTGGGTTGTGTTGGAGTAAAATACCCTGGGCTCAGGTTACAAAAGTCCAGGTTGTGAAGCGGTGTAATGTGATGATGTTGATATACATGTCTCTCTCAGATGGATGGCTGCGACCATACCATGGGTTATCATGTGTGATCCTTCTCATTAATGGATGGTTGCGACCATACCTTGGTTTCGACATCATCCTCTTTATAGGATGGTTGCGCCCATGCCTGAATCCATTTACATGATCATTCTCCGGGTGGATTCGTCCATGCCACGATTCATGTATCATTTGATAGGGTTTTCAATTATGTATATATATCTGTACTTTCTTGTAGGTTTTCCGACGACAGATCCTGGTTCCCCGCACTGATTCATAAAGCATTTCATCCCTCACTCTTGTTCGACTTTCACGCTTTTGGGGGCATCTGTTACACAAAATTTTGTCATTGTCCCTATACTCCCCGTTCCTTGATCCTGGAGGACTTCTACAGTGAACCATACATGCTTTCCCATCATGAAGAAGCTCCCATTGTGCCCCTCTTCATGAGCAGAACAATTTCCTTTTGCACCATTTCCCCAAAATCTTCTCTTTTTCCCAGTTCAAGGGACCAGTGTTAATGACCCTTGTCCTCCTCGTGCCGATAGGCGGGGATTAACACTGTCCATAGCACCGACCACAGTGACTGAGATTTGTTCCAGTCACGCCGATCCTTTTATGGAAAGTTTTTAAATAAGGAGCCAAAGCTTCCAGCTCTAGAAGCTTCGTAACGAAAGTCTGGTAAATGGTTTGGCCGGATGGGGTCGAGGATGTCAGTTTGGTCTCCTTTCCCCTATAAGGATGGAACTACCTCAAGAGATGAGACCTTCTACCATGAGAAGAGAATCCATCTCCCATCCATTCGTGCTATATAAAACTCCATTTTTCCCAAGCACAAGCTAGTCTGTAGTGTTAAAGTATTAAGATTGGTGTGCTAGTGTTAATTAAGTTTGGAGTAAACAACAAGCTATTCATAGTTGTAGCTCTCTAGTTGTGTGAGGGAGAAGTGTGAATTTGGTTTAGTGTGAAGCCTAAAGGGAAGAGACTTAAAACTATCATTGTTGAGGCCATCATGGAATGCTAACGGAAGTGTGTGGGAACCTAGTTTTGTCAGAGGAGAACGACAACGTCAAGTCAATGGTTGTAATCTCTTCTTGATTCAATATATATGCAACTATCGATTGATTTCCTACATGATGTGTCATCTTAAATGTTTATGGCTTAATGTTTATTAACTTGTTAAGTAGGTTGAATTACAATTTGTCTATTATCACGATTATTGTTTGTTGTTGTTTACTTGTTTCAGGTGTTCGAAGAAGGAAACGAGAGATAGCTGGAGCGAGCAAGCAAGGTCATCACCAAACGGGATAAGCGTACTAAGAGGTAGGCCCTCTTAATTGGTTCTAACCTAAGGAAATCTTCTATAGAATGTATCAGTTGTGGCTAGACCCATTATCGGGCTAGAGGAATTGTTTGTGTCCGCACTCATAATTTTACTTCACCACAAGGTGTCTCAAAGTTAATGTCTTAAAACATTGTCTCTATAAACACAATATATAACACAAGTGTTATTGTCTCTTAGGAGACAATTTTTTTGGGTAAATTGTCTTAAGTTGAGACAAAAAAAACTTGTGTATTGTCTTAAATATTGTCTTTAAATGAGTGTCTCAAATTAATGTCTTAAAAAATTGTCTCTATAAAGACAATATATAACACAAGTGTTATTGTCTCTTAGGAGACAATTTCATTTTTTGTCTCTCCAGAGACAATAATTTGGATTAAAGACATTGTCTTTATAGAGACAATATGTCTTTTGTCTCTTTAAAGACAATATAAAACAATGAATCCAGAAAAATATCTCACCATTGATATAAATCAATATAAAATGTATTTAATTAAAAATAAACAACAATATCATTGATTAATTCATATTAGGGCACAATGGAATCGAACCACCAACCTCCTGCATGTAAAGCAAGTGCTCTTCCATTGAGCTAGCACCCTTTAAAAAATTATGTGATCAGGTTGGGAAGTTAGAGGATGTGGCAGAGATACATGAGGTGATGATGGAGCTCCAGGAGGGTTGCATGAGGTAAGCATGAAAAGAGGTTAATTAAGGTACCAATGGTACCTAATTGATAGAAAATAGACTTGGTATGGTGATCAGGCTACATTATAGAGAAACTAGTTGAACTTCTGGTTGAGGTTTGACCCTGGTAGAAATTTATATGTATCGTATCAGAGCTAATTATTAGCCAAGTTTAAGGAATTTCAAATTTATGGTGTCAAGGGCAAGGATCGGAATTAACACACCTCAACCTGGGTGGTTGGGGATGTTACAATTCGTAATAGCAAGATCAACGAGCATAATAACTAATGTTGCCATTGTCAGTGTCAAAAGAACCATCATCCTAAAGCATGTATGTATTTAGATTTATAGCGAGGAGTTGACGGAGCATGGGAAATACAAAGTTGCCGTCATGTGATATCATATGGAGGAGCTCTTGATGGCCAATCTACAATTGGCAGGGTTCTGCTTTACAATATCTTTGCATCGTGATTCTGAATGAGAAAGAAAGTTTGGAAGAAGAACTTATTTTAAGGATAAAGAGAATATTATGAGAAATAGGTAACATACAAACATCTACTTCTGCTTCTACATGGTCCCATCTCTGGACAACTCTCAATGGCCATAGTTACACAATTCCTTTCCTGCATAATAGACAATCAACTCTTAGATGGATCCTAAAGTTTCGTACTTGATTATTAAGGATCGCCTCTGCCACACTCTAGAGTGTGTAATTGCTCTTAGAAAATGAAGTGTTGGAAATCAAAATGTTGAAACAGGTTTACAATTTTTAAGAGGAAACATTGAAGGGATGGTTCACGAGAATGAATATACCCCTATTGGATTTCAAATTATCTTCCCTGGCATGTTGGAAGAGGCAAGAGTTTTGTGCTCGGAACTTCCTTATGATTTGACACACATCAAAATCATACTCACTCATCGAGAAGAAAATGGGAAGGGCAAAGCAATAAACAATCTGCATGACTTATCTTTAATCTATATAGTATAGAGAATTCATAAGATAGTCGATTGGAATAAATCTGTCAAGCATTAAAAAAGGATGGCTAGCTCTTCAAATTCTCCTTCTACGATTTCTTGTGCTCTGATTCTTATGGGGAAAAGAGATTGTCTCGAGCATTTGGAGTATCTGAGTTCAGTGCTACAAAAATTTGGGAATAGTGTGCCAAGTGTTTATCCCATAAATTTGTATGCTATGATCGAAATAATAGATTGACTACAATGATTAGGATTAGCAAGACATTTTTAAAATGAGATAATCCACACTTTCGATGATTCCTATAGCCACTAGACGCAGAAATAAACAAGCAGAGAGGGAAAATCGTCGACAACAAACATAAGTTTGAAATTCCATTGATTTCCTACTTTTAAGGTTGCATGGATATCATGTACCTGCATATGTCTCTTGTTGTTATGACCTCCATTTTATCTAGAAAATTGGTAAAGTTGGCCCAACAATGTTGACGTTTTATTTTTTTTCAAGATAGTGGGAAACCTTTCATAACTCATTTGTCAAACCAATAGTGGTAACGCTTTCATAACTCATTTGTCAAACCAATAATGGGATAGGAATTATTTTCTGTGATCTATGAATATAGGTTGATTCATCAACGTTATTCAAGGAAAATTAGACCACCTGGAATTACCCACTGGTGGTATGTAAGGGCAGGTTGTCACTCTTGCCAGATATCTTGGGCTATTAACTTGTTTCCTTACATTCACAATATTGGTAGTATTAACATGATCTTATATATGTGCTTGTAAATGTAATAGAGTATCACATCGATCACTGATATACTTACATAATACTGATCTTAGTCTGGTAAAGGATAGTGTTATTAATGAACATAACACTTCAGTCATACTAATATGTACTAGTAATCACAAAAGCACTGAAATCATAAAAGTAGACCAGTGGAATCTCAAAAGCAGTGGAATCACAAAAGCAGTGGAATCACAAAAGCACTATCCTTGTACAAATCTAGAGCTGATTCATGCTTAAAAAGAAAGAGAAGGAGTAGATCATCACTGCCTAGTGTCTTTCACTCTTTTTCAACCATCCTTGTCTTCGCAGCGTGTAGTAAATAGCTTGTAAGTTGTTAAGGACTCTTAAAAGGCCTTACTGGAAGTCTTGATAGGGCCTTTTTTCAATCAAATAGATTGAACAAGACCTTCTAGTCAAGCTTGTAAGTCGTTTAAGTCATTAAGGACTATAACGCTTGGTTTCTTTCTATCAGGAACTACTGAGGACTTATATTGGATGTATATCAGTATCCGATTAACAACATCCTTGCTAAACAATGAGGAGGGAAAAGTGGAGGGCTCGTGATTTTTTAAATATAGACGACCTTAGTCTGCAACTTAGGACAATCACATGGTAAAGTATGCGTAGTAGGAACTGATAGGGACTCTGAAAGAACTAGTGTGTAAGTTTGTTGAGTATAGTGGTGTCCTTGTAAGTGTTTATATTCCTTTGTATCCAACCTTCTGAGTTGTATAGCTTCTATAGAGGCCTTCAAAGTTCAATAAGGTATGAAGTAGTGACATATTATGACGTCTCTTTTAGTTCCTGTCAGGCTAACTATATACACTCTTAATTCCCAATGTTAAATTGTCAATCAAGGAGTCGTAGACTTAGAGGTGCAAGCACAGGAAATGCAGGATTGGAGCCTAGTCCAGCCTAATCTAAAGTCGATGACAATATGAGCAAAGTAAAACAAACGACAAGAAATTACCACTAAGAATTCATCATTGGGACACAGAAATAACTTGCGTTATAAAGGCTTAGATCACAGTCTTTCATGTGTGATCAATTGTAAGTAGCTTACTTCATTTTTTCTTTCCTTCAATGGATTCTTATAATGGTTAGCTAAGCTATGAGAAAACCAAATTAAACTAAATAAAACAAACTATAGGAATTGTTAGATATCACAAAAGTCTTCACTTAATGGCACATGCAGGTGAGTGGTGAGATCTCTTGTCTTAACCTTTCCCGTTCTCCAAAATAGAATACAACAATTCTAACATACAACCTGGGAAATAGAGTTTGCAAATAAATATATGATACTAGATGCATGTAACATAACAAATATTAAATTAAAATTAAAAATACAATGAGAAACATATTTCCAATATTGAGAGGCCCTCCCAAGCTGGCAATTGCTAGTGGAGGCACTTAAAATGAACTCCAAGGATGCACCACAAATCTGGATTCAGTCACCTTCCATATATTGAAAACTAAACTCAAATTACAACAATTAAATCATAACTCTCTTCCTCCTCCATTACAAAAGAATGATCATAATGACAAAAATTCCTTGCTCTCACAACCCTATGAGGCTTATTTATACATGAAAACCATGGAGGAATGGATAAAATGGATTCCCTCAAATTAGATTTTGGTTAAAACCAATTTTACAATTTTTAGAAGGAAATCCCAAAAATCTAGGTTTTTATGCGGAAATTACAAATCCGGGTGAAATACACTTCGATAACTCTCTATCCTCAACGAATTTTTAGAAACCATTTGTAGACTTTGTATCTGGCTATGTTTTCTCGAAACCCATTTGGTCATTTGAAAATATCCCTTTTTTTTGCATGAAAATCGAGGCGCAAGTTGGCAGCTTGAGATTTTTACTATTTCGTTTGCATAACTATTCCCCCTGAGCTGGAGGTCCACACATCTGAGTTGGGTGAATTCTGACTCAAGTGTCTGCATGTCGATGTCATTCCCGACAAAACCCATGTCCCCAATTTTCTTCTAGAAGCTTCAAAAATTTCAACTTTAATGCAGTACCGAATGAGCACAGTTTGGTACCGAATGAGCACAGTCTGGTTAATTCAGTACATGATGAGAAAATTATGGTTAATTCAGTATCGTGTGTTCACATTCTAGTTAATTCAGTACCAGATGAGCGTAGTCTAGTACCGTATTAGCAGAGAGCACAGAAATAGGTACCGGATGAGCACAGAAATATGTACTGGACGAGTTGGAGTACCAAACTAACTGTAGGAACATGTTTCTTGGACATAGAAACATATAAAATATGAAAAATTATGTATTAACCACATAGGATGAATAACAAGAGATAATGGAAGTTTATGGTGTAATCAGGGATATATTCTTGACGAAATGTGAGGAGAAGGTGTAATTATGAGTGTATTTATATAATATGACAAAAATGCAGCCCAACAGTTCCTTGGAACAAACTTGATCTAAAATTTTATGAAGAATTTTAATTTTTGAGCATTCAACTGATATAATGATTGCTCTCTTTGCTCAAGGATTCACTTTTAGGATCTCTAGTTTCCCAAGATTTAATTTGAGATTATCTTTCTGGTGTTCAGCTTTCCCATGATCCATCTCATCCATCACACATAAGGACTTGGACCATTCATGCACGCAATTCAAAGTATATTTTTACATATTTCAAGCACTGACTATAGAGATCATTTCACAGATTTGAGAAATCTGTGTGCTTATTTGCAACATTCAATTGCATATTTGCATGTTGTTGTTGTTGACTTGAAGCCCTACTTTGCAGATTTTCAGTGTTTTGATCAGCGAAATTACCTCAAGGACACACCCTCAGATTATCAAGCAGTCATTTGGAAATGAGAAGTTTGTTATTAGTGACAGGGACAACAAACCTAAATTGTTCTCAAAACACCGTGGGATTGATTACCCAAGGGGCATTTCTGAGTGACCACACCCCAACAAAGAAAATAAAATTATGTTAATGTCCACAAATGACCAAAATATGTCAATGTCAGTCCAGAAGACAACAATCAACAACAACAATAACCAGTTCCTAGAGCATGAGCATTTACAAAGACCAAGAAACCCAAAACTAAATCCTAGACTAGAAAAAGAGTAGACAAAAACATAGAAAGTGGGTGAACTCAAAAGTATCAACTTGGATAGTGTGGTATTTAATATATCAGAAGAAAACACTCCTCCATGAAGAGAAACTAACTCATATGAATAGAATGTCAAGGAGTAGAAACACCCCAAGTCAGTGATAGTCAGAGGAGGAAACATCATCACTGCCAATGACAATAGATGTGAATATTCTTCAGTCAAAATATTACAAGCTTCTTCATCCTTTATTCGACATTGGATGTTTGTACAGCCATTATTGAAACCTCAGACTTGCATCTTAGACATTTAGTAGACTCTTTAGGCCAATTGATCACCTGACCTGATTTGATGATATTGCCCATACATTGGGACATGACAACACTTTTTACTCCCCATTGACATATATTGTGGCCTCCATTTATGGGTTCTTGTCCTCTTGTTGAGCAGCCTTGATTCTCAAGTCCATTGCGACCTTGTTGGACTTGATCCTTTTAGACTTGCCCTTTTATGCTATTATATTTTGTACTTCATTTTTAACTTGAACTAATTATGATGGAGTGTGAGGTTCTGCCACTGACTCACTAGGTGCCTCCACAAATGGAATATTACAATGTACATTCACAATTCCATTAGTTGTTTTTCGCTACTACTGAAATTAATAAGATGTTTGTTTCATACTTCTTCCTTATTTTCCTGTGAACAAATTACCGGGGGAGAGTTAGAAGTTAGAACTATGCATGAATTTTAGAATTGTTAAGGGATATTCCAAGATACATTTGATGTAGCCTTCTTAAACTCTATTATGGATACGATTTTCAAAGAGACAATCCAAGAAAAATAAGAGATGTTTTGTCCATTTCTATTCCTGGTGAACATACACATCACTTGAAATATTTGCATAAAGAAAAGAAACAACAAGTTAAGAGACACTATGCAACTATCCAAATATATTGTTCAATGCATGACCAACATTTTCCAACAATTGTGTAGTTGTTTGAGGAGGAGGGCATTTCACATCAAACTTCTCACACGCAGCCAAAAGATACTTGTTTGCCTCCTCAGATGAGATATCTTTAGGGATGTTGAGTTGTGCGGCCTCTTCCAACCCTTGAAGCATGTCTATCCTTCTGAAAATAAATAAAGAAATAAATAAATAATAATAATAATCATAATCATAATAATATTAATAATAAATAATAAATAATAGATATAAATATAAATATAAATAAAAAAATAAAAAATACCTACATTTCCATTACCACTAAAACATCATAGAAAATGGCCCTAAAATATGAACATGTACATGTTGAACTATATATCTATATATATATATATATATATATATATATATATATATATATATATATATATATATATATATATATCTTAAATGCTTAGAAATCACCTGAAAGGAGTGAAATCAATTTCTATAGGATCCTTGTCCAACCCATTGGCCTTGTAAAGGATTTTATAACCACCAGTTCCAAGTTTTGGCATGCTTGTCTATCAAATACTATGTGCTCTTAATGGTTGCAGGTGAAATATTGGTTCGATGCAACATGTTTTAGAATGAAGCTTGATTATTTATCCAAGTCATGCTCAAGTCTCAACCTCATCATATATTTGAAACCCAATATTGTAGACACATGACTAACATTAGACATAGCAAGTCAAAGCTCCACAGATTAGAATACAATTTATAAAAATGGAAATCAGACGTTGGATATTCCCTTTATCCTGGTCATGACACATTATTCTTCCTATTCATAAATCTAGGATTATTCTTGATCTGGAAAATAAGAGGGCTATTGTGATTGAGCACACACAATATACACTGATCAACAGCTTTGGAGAAGAGCAATCTCAGAGCTAGATGGCAGGCTTCAGAAAGGGCCACCAAGCCATTGACCACATTTTCACTTTACAAGCTATCATTGAAGAAGATAAAAAAAACAATGCCAAGCCTTTTCCTTTGTTGTTGTTGTTTTCTTTTTTTCTCACAGTTTTAATGGATGGTCAAGACTGCTTCAAAACTAGACTCAAAAGAAAAGGAGGTAGATACTAGATTTTATTATTGTCCTACTTAGGAAACCCATTTTATTTGAAATAAATCTTTCTTGACAAAATGATGGTCATATTTATCTTATAGCAATTCCTTTTTGTGGCCACACCTTATCACTTGTTCTCTCCAAAAATTTCGAGTTGATTAATTTTCTCAGCAAAAAGAACCATGAAATTCTAAACTTCGTATCTCTTTGTATGAACTCTCCTACTATGGTTATGGGGTGTTTTGAAGAAATTGTAAAACTATGGTTCTGTGTATATAGATATGGCGATCTAATCCATATATTTTATGATGCAGAAAACATGTTCTCTTGATGCAATGAAACCAGGACATCGCTATGCCTTATTTACTGCAGAGTGTTCCCACACTTTCCACTATGCTTTCATTACTTCCAATAATGACACATGGAAATAGGGTATGTCCAGTTTTTCGAGCCAAGTGGAAAGGAGTTCCCTTACAAGGGATTCATTCAGAACCACTGTGTTTCAGAGCACAAATAAGTCTTTTGAATTGGCCACAAAAGAAATATAGTTGCATGACAATTTTATCCTGTTTTTCACTTGCTCGTCCCCCACATCATAAAGCTGCAATACATGTTATAGAGCCTGTTTTTTTTGTGGATGATGAGCCATTGGAGAATCGTTCAAGTGGAGAAAACATGTCAGGTGGGGAAATGGGAATGAACCTATTTTGGTTGAAATTGAGATAGCAGCAGGAAATTCAGAGGTTACGGATTCAACAGGAAAATTATCATAAGGAAGTGTCAGGCTTCAAGGCAAAGAAGTTGATAGTACATATGTACAGTTAAAAATGTTTCCTGAGTTTTTTGCAATTCCATGCTTAGAGTTTCGTGAGAAGTTTAGTGTCCTGGTACATCTGAAAGCTCCATGCTCTAGTGCAAAACAACAGCAAAGCCAAAGAACTTGGAATACTGGAAATCCATCCCAAACCCCTGATATGCCCAGAGATTGAGCCCCCATTGATCTTGTAATTGTTCTTGATGTTATTGGAAGCATGGGAGGCACAAAACTGGCACTATTGAAGCATGCTATGGGCTTCATGATTCATAATATTGGCCCCATGGACCACCTTTCAGTCATTGCCTTCTCATCAACTGCTAGGCGTTTGTTTCCTCTACGATGTATGTCTAAGGGGGGTCGGCAGTTTTCTTTGCAAGCAGTGAATGGCCTAGTGTCCACTGGTGGAACCAACATTGCTGAAGGATTGAAAAAGGGTGCCAAAGTGCTGGAAGACCAGCATGAGAAGAACCCTGTCTGTAGTATCATTTTACTCTTGGATGGGCAGGACACCTACAATGTGGGAAACCACAGGCAGGTTTCCATTTTGTCAAATTCCAGGAGGGTTTTGGATTATCAGTCCTTGTTTCTAGGATCAATAAGGCAACCTGCAGAGCAACATAACATACAGATCCATGTACACACTTTTGGATTTGGGACGGATCATGATTCAGCATCCATGCACTCCATATCAGAGACTTTTGGTGGCACCTTTTCCTTCATTGAGACAGAAAGTATCATTCAAGATGCTTTTTCATAGTGCATTGGTGGTTTTCTAAGTGTGGTGATTCAGGATATGTAGGTTATTGTCACATGTGCAAGTTCAGGAGTGCAATTGAGTGCCATACAAGCAGGCAGTTATGTAGGAAATATTCTAGACGATGGGCAGAAGGGATTGGTAAATATTGGAGACTTGTATGCAGAGGAGGAGAGGGACTTCTTGGTTCATGTTAAGCTTCCTCCATTTAGAAAACCTGAAGAGAGCACCATTGTTAATGAAATGAAAATGTTAAAGGTTATTTGTTCTTACAGGGATCCTGTTTCACAAGAAACTATTCATCCACCAATGAAAAAACTATATATTCAATGTCTTGAATATGTTAGCAGCAATGAACAGGATGTCTGTCTTGAGGTTGATAGGAAAAGAAACAGATTGTGCACTGTAGAATCCATAGTAGAGGCTAGAGCACTGGCAGACAGGTGATTTGACAGGTGCCCAGCTTGTATTGGGGATCAAGAGAAGGGCTTTGTAGGCATCCCAAGGCTTTATGGATCAGTTATCAGTTGGTTTTGCAAACCTGGTGGCTTCTCTGACCTTATTCTAAGCATTGAGGGGCTTAAACAGGGTTGCACTCTTTTCCCCATCTTAATCAGGATTTACATTGAATCATGAGCTTGACTAGTTTCTAAGGGAGATGACACATGCCAATGAAGGGTGCATTTTACACCATGGTCTAAGTACTTATTGTCATTGACTGATTTGGTCTTAATTTCTTCCTCTCTTGAGAGTCTTCAGTCACAACTTGATTCGTTGGCTTTCCATTCATAAGTTGGGGTTGTTAATCTTAGTAAGGCTAAGAATATGTTTTTTAGTGAAACCAAATATACTATGTCCTATTTGCATTTCTCCAATAGAGGAGAATTAGTTAAGATCACCCCTACCTATTCTTATTAAGTTATTTAGGTGTCCAGTTTTCAAGGCCACCTTTCAATTTGGGACCAGCTTCTCAAATGCGGCTATGCAAGGGATACACTTCTTTAGCTGTTTTGGAAAAGTAGCGCTTCCAATTTCATTTTCAAGACATCCATCAATGGCGACGATCTTTCACTATCTTGTTAGACCAATTGTATTGGATGGATCAAAGATCTAATTAGACCGAACTTGGGTGAGGCCAGTTGAACACTTATTGAGAGATGATTAGATGATAGATCAACCATCATGCTCCACCAGATGATCAGATGTAAGCACACAGTTCCACATGCCATTATACAAGTTGATTTGGACCTCACCCACTTCAACTAGAGACTTTGTTCAAGCTTACCTCTTACCTATACAACCTTTGCACTCTTGGAGATTTTGCCTTTGGAGAGGAGAGGTACCCCTATATGGCTCTTTTATCTTCCAAGGAGATTTCTTCACATCCTTCTCAAAGTACATTGAGGAAATAATGTTGGTAAAAATCTACATTGTTGTAGTCTATAGTTATTTTCATTGATCATCTTCCTCCCTACATGTCCTCTTTGAATTCCCCTTGTTTCCCTCCTTTGAAGGCAGAAATCAATTGTGCAGTAGACAATATCTATAGGAAGTTCATTCAAGCAACATGGACCTCCCTGCGCCACCACCCCCCACCACCCACTCAACAACCCTCTTATCCACTCAATCCTAAGTTGGGCTTCAAGGTTGAGACCTTAATAAGAATATTAGAGGTCATTCTTATTTGACCAACATACCTAAAATAACGTTGGCCTCATAACTTAAGAGATGAATTGACAAATGAACATGGAGAATTTATAGGTGTCCTAAAAGCGGCCTCTGACAGGTTGAGATAGTAGCCTGATTGAATTTTCATATCGTTGATTCTAAACTAATCTAGGATTACCTACAGAAGGGGTCTTGATAAGGACCTAGTATTCACTGTTTATGTAAGGTAAGGTCCAAACGTTGCATGCGTCTCTTCTTGAATTGTCCCTTTACCAAGGAATTGTGGATTCTGGACAACCTCAAAATCTCACAGTGGTGGAAAAGGAAGAAAGTTGGGAAGGAGAGTCAATTGAAGCAACCCAGGAAACTTGGCTAAAAAACAATGAGGCTAGAAAGAGCCACCATTCCCTGCCAGCTTTTGTCCTTTGGGAAATCTAGTTCAGAAGGAATGAGGCCTTTTTCCAAGAAAAAGTAGTCTCTGCTAGGAACCTCCCCTAAATTCAAGAGATCCTACCTTTTCTACCAAAAAGTATCAAAGCAAGAAAACCTAAAGAAATCTAGCAGTCCCTAACATCTCTCCTAAACTTTAATACTCCTCATTGATTCTTTGATGAGACAACAAGAAGAGATTCAAAACAAAGTGGGGGTGAGGGGATTCTGATTATTCCATATAATCTAAACACAAAGCCAATCTCCTTTAAATGTGGATGAGGTGTTGCCACATATCTTTTTGTAGAAGTAAAGGCTACCACCATCGTAATGAACTTTGAATGTGGATTACGTGTTGCCACAAATATTTTTACAGAAGTAAAGACTACCACCATCCTAATGAACTTAGAAACGGGAGGAGGTATTAGAAGCCTAAATATATATGGGGACTCCAAATTGGTTATTGACTAGATGTAGAGCTACAAAAATTAGAAAATGTTCAATTACAGTGGTGCCTCCAGTTTAAAGAAGAACTAAAGAACACCTTCACTTTTGTATCCTTTCAGCACGTCTACAAAGTATAACCAACAAGATGCTATTGTCTCAAATCAAACACACAGAAGAGAACATGGTTCCTTGCCGATCAAAGGATTAATCGTGGGTGGGGAAGAAATCCATCCATCCACCAAGGCAAATCGAATACTAGTTCAAGATTACTCTGGTTGAACATGAAGTTGTTTTATACAGTCTATCAAGGCTCTTTCAATGTATATGAAGAAAATACCAGTGTCGCCTTTGTAAAACTTGTTGCTTGAAAGATAGATTCCAACTTGAAAATTCATCCCATTTTTGGACAGCACCATAGGGACATTGCTTTTGGATGTACTCCTTTGATTTAATAAAGGTTTATGCACTGGTATCATGACCTGATATTTCCAATGGGGCAACGAAAGTGTGATATCACTAGCTCAAGATTAAGACCAGACAATATATCCCTCATGATAAGAATTTCATATATGTACAATATAGGAAGTTGATACCAAGGAGTATTTTACTTTTCAATGCCTCATCTACTATGATATACAAGTGAGATATTATTTCCCCTTCAAGGATTTTAGAAGGAGCCTCTCTATCTTTTTGGCTTATTTTTACTAGATATTTTTTTTGGCACTCCTTCAAAAGATAACAGTTCTCCGATGCTAATGCCAAACCATGAGATAACCATCTAGGTTGAGCTACTTGATTAATTCCAGCTTTCAGACCCTCAACAATATCAGTGGAGAAAAATGTCATTTAGGCTATTTGGTAATATGGTGGAGATACTACAAAGATAGTCAAGAGATACTGCCACTACGTACTTTCTTCATTCACTATCTTCCCTATTAGTTTGTGGTTATCTCTATCTCCTCAATGCTTCTATGGGGGCATCTGATCACCCCCCAAATTTTGATAACACAACCATTTTCCACACACAACCCTCTATTTTACAAATTCTTTTCCATTCCCTCACCCCTTTCCACCTGATTCCTCGTGCCTTCCACGTTCACATCCTTGTTTCCTATAGCGCTACCTTTGCATCACTATGCATTCATCTGTGACTTCTATCGGCATGTCTTTGCACCCTTTTGGTGCAAATGCTAGTATATGAACAAAAGGAATGGGCAGCCAAGAAAAAAACTTTTAATATCATTTTAAAGTAGAAATTATTATCACTGCAATAAAAAAAAATACGGAGAAAATAGTATAGAACACAAAATGCCATTACCTCAAGAAATTCAAGGTCATCAAGGAAATCTCACACATAATATATTATCTTTTCTCTTGTTTTGAAGATATGCCTAACCTCTGAGTTGACCATCAAATCTAGATAATGTTGCTGATATCTTGTTTCTTGTCAACCAAAACTCCACAATAATCAATTTGTGAGTAAATCAGCTTGATTGTTGTAGCGAGTAATGCAAAAAAAGAAGAGACAAATTTTCCATTCTATTAAACAAGTTATTCAATACAAACAAAAAACTAGAGTTTGTTAATGGGCTTACTCTGTAGGAAGTCAAAAGATACAATGGACCAACAAACTAAATGCTCATAAGAAGCAATTTCTAACACCATAAACATAAACGTATGGTAAAATAATATTCAGATCAAAAGTAACTATTTAGGGACACATAAATAATTTTTAAAAAATCAAATACCCAGTCTTTCAGAACATATCGTTCAGGGTTTCTAGGCTGACCAGGAGACCATATATCAGTCGTTTTATCTCCCTCATTTTCTTGGAACACCACAGGAAAGATGATATACATGTTCTATATTGCAAGAGAAATTATAAATATAGAAATCTTAAATGATCCTTGGAGTATTCAGAACCTTTGTCTAAGCCTGGTGGTCTTTCACTGGGAGAGCTCTTTGCCTTGGCATCATGTGTAGACAAGGCGAAAGAACTAAAAAGGATACATGAAATATGCTAAGTTCTCCCCTTTTTCTTTTTCTTGTAACGCAACCAATGGACATTTTCATTTACTCATGATACAATCTCCTCTATAAGAGTTTATAAACAACAATATAAAGAAATCCCATGTACACAACATAAATTTGCAGTAAACCAAGAAAAAAATAGAAATAAATCCTTGGTACTGCAGAAGAATTTCAAGTTCTTTGATCTCATATTATGGGGGACACTTGAAAATGGGGTGCATCTTCGTCTCCTACTCCTAAAGGTGGCACACTTGGTCGATCCTATCAAATCATGGTATATGCTAATCTGGAATCGATGATAGCCGACCAAGAGTTATCCCAAATAGATCATGAATAAGTGCATCCAATGCCTCTGCTCCCATTTTGGTGTTCCAGATTTGTACTGACATCAGTATACCTAACACATTTCCATTGACCTACTTTTATGGTCATTCATTGGATATTAATACATTGATCTTATCTTATCATTTCTGCAAATATGGGGGGCAAATGACAATTCCATTCCACAAAATAGCTACACACAATCTGTTATGAAACCAGCTCAAGAAAAGATAGAAAAGATAGATCAACACCTTAGAATTCAGCCTCTTCGAGGGGGAAACCTCCTTTACATTACATAAATGAACAATTCTTGGATGATTCAAATGACAAAACCTCCTTTCTATATATAGGAGTCTAAGGAGTCACAATATAATCCAGCCGACCTAACAATAATAATATAAAGCCACAAAAATAACAATAGAGGGATTCTATGGGGCACAGTAATAACAATATGGGGGCAATAGGGGCACAACAATATTAATAAGGGGTATAACTACAATAGTAATGGGGTAATCACTAGTATTATAGGGACCCAACATGCCCCTCTCCTTCAAAAAAGTGTTGTCCTCAACGCTTGAGTAGTTCTGGATACTTCTGCATAAAATTCTCATCCTCCCATGTGGAATCTTCAGCGGATAAGTTCTTCCACTTGATAAGATACTCTGAAATTGATCGATTTCGTAGCTGTCGAGTTCTTGTTTCTGTGACTGCTTCCGGTTCCAATATAATTTTTCCTTCCTCGTCAAGTTCTGGCAATATTGTTTGAACTGGGAGCTTGTCGCCTATAACCTTCTTTAAACATGAAACATGGAAAACTGGGTGCAATCGAGAAGCTGCAGGAAGCTCCAATTTGTATGCCATAGTACCAATCTTTTGCAACACCTTGTACGGACCATAATACTTTGGTGATAATTTATTATCCTTCTTAGCTTGCTTGAGGGACATTTGCTTATATGGTTGTAGCCGTAGGAATACCCAATCACCTACATCAAAACTTCTTTCACTGCGATGTTGATCTGCCTGTTGTTTCATTCTATTTTGTGCCAACACGAGGTTATCCTTTAAGAGTTGGAGGACTTGTTGTTGATGTTCGATGTGATGTTCCACTGCCTGAACCTTAGAATTTTCTCTTAAATATGATGTGATGGATGGTGGTTGATACCCATAAAGTGCCATAAATGGGGTCATTTTTGTTGCTGTATGGAAGGAAGTGTTATACCACCATTCAGCCAGAGGCAACCATTTGACCCATTGTGTCTGTTTATCAGATACAAAGCAACGAAGATATCCTTCCAAACATTTGTTTACTATCTCAGTTTGCCCATCAGATTGAGGATGATAAGATGAGCTATGAGCTAACTGAGTACCAAGACAAGAAAATAATTCTGTCCAAAAATTTCCAGTGAAAATGGGATCTCTGTCACTTACAATAATCTTTGGGTTTCCATGTAGCTTTTGAATTGTTTCCATAAATGCAGTAGAAACTGTACTGGCTTTAAATGGATGTGATAATGCACAAAAGTGTGCATACTTGGTAAGTCTGTCAACTACCACCATGATGACACTCTTTCCCTCAGACTTGGGTAAACCTGTGATAAAATCCATTGAAACCTCCTCCCAACGTTGGCTTGGAATGGATAAAGGTTGTAATAGACCTGGTGTCTTAATTGTTTCAACTTTATTTTGTTGGCAAACCAAACATTTCGCCACAAACTTTTGAATATCTGATTTAAGGCCATCCCAAAAAAATTCCTTCTTAACCCTGTGGTAAGTTTTTAAAAATCCTGAGTGCCCTCCTAAGGGAGAAGTGTGCAATTCCATAAGAATCTTTTGTTTTAGCTGGGAATTCTTACAGAGGTATAAGCGATCTTTGTACCATAACGAATCATTTTTCCAGCTAAATGTATCAAACGTACTGGAATCTTGTTGTAGCTTTCGAATAAGTGCCCACACTTCTTCGTCATTCTTCCATTCCTCCCTTGCTTCGTTTATCCAATCTGGTTGGATAATAGAAATGGCGCACAACAATGCTTCCACATCCTCATCCTTTCTTGAGAGTGCATCTGCCACCACATTTTGCTTCCCTTTTTTGTAGATGATTTCAAAGTCATAACCCAACATCTTTGTGACCCACTTTTGTTGCTCTTCAGAGGATAATCTTTGTTCTAAAAAGTATTTAAGGCTATCATGATCCGTTTTTACCTTGAAGTGTCTTCCCATTAGGTAGGGTCGCCATTTCTTAAGTGCATGGAGTATTGCCAACATTTCCTTCTCATAAATAGCTTTGCTTAAAAACTTTCCCTTGATTGGACGACTTTCAAAAGCAATGGGTCTTTCATCTTGCATTAGAACAGCACCAATTCCATTTCCTGAAGCATCACATTCCACAATAAAGGTTTTTGTGAAGTCCGGTGTAGCTAAGACCGGTGCTTGGCACATTGCCTCTTTAAGATGTTCAAAGGCCTTTGTTGCTTTCGGAGTCCATGAAAATGCATCTTTCTTCAATAATGTTGTTAGAGGTGCTGCTATTCTCCCATAATTCTTAACAAACTTGCGATAATACCCTGTCAACCCAAGAAATCCTCGCAGATGCTTTATGGATGTGGGGATTTTCCATTCCTTAATGGCTTTAATTTTGCTAGGGTCTACCTTAACTCCTTCATGAGATACAATATGACCCAAATATTCCACCTCCTGGACTCCAAAGAAACATTTGGATCTTTTTGCATATAATTGTTTCTCCTCCAATAGTTGTAGCACCCTGTCAACATGTTCAACATGATCCTTCCAAGACTTGCTGTAGATTAGTATATCATCAAAAAATACTAACACAAATTTTCTAAGGAATGGTTTGAAAATTGAATTCATCAAACCTTGAAATGTTGAAGGTGCATTGGTAAGGCCAAAAGGCATGACCAAAAATTCATAATGACCCTCATGAGTTCTAAATGTTGTTTTCGGAATGTCTTCAATCTTCATTCTGATTTGATGATATCCTGAACGAAGATCCAACTTGGTGAAGTAAATTGATCCATGCAATTCATCCAGTAATTCATCAATGACAGGAATGGGGAACTTATCTTTAATAGTGAGCTTGTTGAGCTCCCTATAATCCGGACACATGCGCCATGATCCATCCTTCTTGTGCACCAATACTACTGGAGCAGAGAAAGAACTTTGACTCGGTTGAATTATACCAGCCTCTAGCATTTCTGCAACCATACGTTCAATTTCACTCTTTTGGACATAGGGATATCTGTACGGCCTGATGTTTGGAGGAACACTTCCTGGAATCAGATGAATAGCATGATCATGATCACGCATAGGTGGGAGACCTTTGGGAGTCTCAAATACCTTGGAATGATTGTCCAGGACTTTTTGGAGATCTGGAGAAATAGATGATTCCGATGTGGAAACATCTAGCGAACATAATTGTGCAATTACACCTCTTTGCTCCTTTTTTAGAAGCTTTGTCATACCATTAGAGCTGATTATCTTTCCTGGTTTCCCTGCAATACCCCTTAATTCAACTTCCTTTCCTTCCGTAGAAAATTTGATGAAAAGTTCTTGAAAATTAAAAGCTATTGTACCCAAGGATTGTAGCCATTGGACTCCTAGTACAACATCAGCACCTCCCATTGGAATGGAAAGCATTGGGCTAGTCAATACATATTCTCCCATGGATAGCTTGATATTATGGCACTTTCCAGAGAAATTTATTGTTCCTCCATTTGCAATCATCACTTGACACTCTGGTGCTGGATATAGGAAGCAATTCAATTCTTTTGCTACCTTACAATGAATAAAATTGTGGGTGCTTCCTGAATCAATCAACACTATTACCTTTTTCTTCTTGATTTGTCCTTCTATCTTGATGGTTTGAGGAGTGGTAATTCCCGCCAATGCATTACAAGATATGGTCGGATTTATTTGTTCTTCATCTAGGCTTTGTTCCTGGAGTATATCCTCTTCTTTTGACCTTTCTTGCTCCTTTTCTTCTTCCTCTTCACAATCTATGTAGAATAATTTCTTCTCAGCACACTTATGACCTTTAGTGTATTTGCTATCACAACTGTAACAAAGCCCTTTTGCTCTTTTTTCTTCCAATTGTTGTGGTGTCAACCTTATAGGTTGTGGAAGACTATGGGCAACAACACTTCCGTCTTTATAGTTGTGAGTGGTATGCTTCCTGGTTGCCATAATTTTGCTTTCCATTTTTCTTGCTAACCTGAATGCCTTCTCTAATGAATCAGGTTCCCAAAGGCGAACATCATGTTGGATATTATCCTTTAAAGACCCTATGAACACATCAATCCTATGCTCCTCTGGAATATCTTTTACCCTTATGTTCAATTTTTGGAACTCCTCAATGTGCTCCATTATTGAACCCTTTTGTTTGAGACTTATCAATTGGCTAAAAAAAGTGTTGCTTTTCGTATCCTCATAATGTGCTATCAATTCTTCCGTAAAAATTGCCCAAGTGATAAATTGTTTACGAGAGTGATGAGCCCCAAAAATGGATAATTATTTGGGCTCATTCAACCTCCTAATTCGACTTAATCCACCATTCTCATTAGTTTATTGCATGTTTTTTATTATATTTATGCTAATAGAGTGAATTGTGTTAGTCATTATGCCAACAAGTCTAATGTGTGCTTTGTGTAGCCTTTTTGGTCAATTTGGAGACAAAATCAATGGTTGAAATGAGCACTTGGTAGCCAAATTCGTGGAGAGTATTTTTAGGAAGGTGTTCCCTTCATTTATGGGCCCTTACCTCGAATTCTCCACCATCAGCTCAGAGTTCAAGGGCCACCAAATCAATTAACACAAGGGAAGCCAAGCAAGTCAAGTAGGACTGCTGTTAACTACAAGTTTTGGGCAGCCGAGTCCCTAAAGTTTAGGAGGATTGTTGGGGTCCTCAATTTGTATAAATAAGAAGGCTTAGGGGCTCATTTTGGTAAGCTAGTAATTAGTCAATTTGTAGCTAGTAGTTAGCCAATGGTTAGTCATTTTGTAGGCAGAAGTTAGCTAGTTTGTATTTCGATTTTGAGGCAATAGATTAGCTTTTCTTTCAGCTCATTTTCAAGTTCTCCTTGTGGACAATTTTGATGTAACTCTTCTTTTCTTGCTCAATAAAGATGAATCCAGCTTTGCACCAGCTCTAAATATCTCTTAGGAGGCTGTAGCTCTTGGGGTTGGGCCCATCTCAAGTGCCCAGTACCTCCTTTGTTTATCTTTATGTGTTTTTGCTGCATTCTTAGAATAAAATCTGCTATTTAGATTTAAATATTGTGTTGTTATTTAGGTTGCTTTCGATGATTAAAAAGGTTCTTCATGTTCAGATTTACTTGATAGGTTAATCACAGGGAATATATTCAGGAAAAGGCTACCAAGTACTTTGGATCTCACCTCACCTTCAGTGGAATCATGAGCTGGGACCAATGTAACCTTGCTGCCCACAAAAACACATTCTTTGCTTCACCATGCAATTATTAGTGTTCGAATCTCATTTGCAGAACTTGATATCAGTTTTGGATGCATGTTTAGGTTTATGATTGCTTAGTTTCATAGTTGTTTCACATGGTTTCCTTGCAAATAAACTTCTGTTCATTTCCTTTTGCTGTTAGGTCAGATTAGAGTGAAGTAACTAGGTCATAGGTTTTATAAGTGTTTGTTTGTTTAGTTTGAAAAACCACTTGCAGAGTACCTGTTATCCTTCCTTACCTGCCCATCCTCCATCCAACCTACCTGCTTCACCCTTCACTTAAAATCCTTACCTTACATTTTCCTCATCCGCTTACTTTGCCATGATTCTCCTATTCTTGTGCAACATCGTTTCATCCCTCCTTGAATAGATCTCACGATCTACGCCACTCCTCAACTCCATCCTCCAAGTCTTGAACTCCCCTACACCCCTATTTCACCTCCATACTCATTCCTCCACCTTTTTTCCTCCATCCATGCTTCAAAACCCCATTTCTGAACATCCTGTAGAAAAATTACAGAACATCCTGTAGAAATCCTAAACATCCTGTAGAACCCCTGCAGACTTCCTGTAGAAGCTCACGAATGAGGTTTCTTGATAGCCAAACTCTGTGAAACTCTCTGGAAGGGTGTTGGGGACTCCTTAGACCCTCTCTCAACCTTCCCGACCTCTTCCAAGCATTTCTCCTCCTTGATCCACCTCTGCACAGTCAAAAATAGTTAAAAACGCATGCATGATAATTCCAACAACTTAATCAAAAATACAAAAAGATGTTTTCTTCAGATAGAGGCAGTCTAGACAAATGTATTTTACCTTCATAGAAGTAATGGCATCTCTTTCAGTGGTTTGCATGCTCTCCTTTGCGTCAGTAGGACTAGCTGGTAGAATTAGGGTTTGCTAGGGTTTGCGTTTCTTTTTGGCTTTCAATTTCTTTTTGCAATTAGATTAGCTTCCTTCGAGTTAGCTTTCATCCATCAATTAAAAAGCTTCTTCTAAGAGCTCATAGAAGTTGGCTTAAGCTCCTAGTGGACTTGTGCCAGCTGACCAAGTGATAGCTGCGGCAAGAACTAGTACTTGTGTATACAGCACCGTCGCTTCCAAGTTTGTTACGAACTACCGGGTTGATAAAATTAAAGAAGGGAGTTCCAGGAGTTGTAGCATTATTGCTACAATACTGGAGCCCACCATCTTTTTGGCGCCGTTGCCGGGGAAGCATCAGAGTATTGGTGATTTCTGCTTTTCTTCTATTTTCCACTACAATCTTCTGCTGAGTAGTTTATTTCATTTCCATTATGCAGTTTCGTTTATGCAAAAGTAGATTAGCATTTCCCGCTTTCATAGATTAGCATTTCAATTCCGCAATTTCATTTCTGCAAGCGTAGATTAGCATTTCAATTCTGCAAGCGTAGACTAGTATTTCATTCCTGCAATTTCATTTGAGAAAAATAGATTAGTCCTTTCCTGCTTTCATTTCAATTCCGCATTTTCATTTTAGCAAGATAGTTAGCTGCAGTTCAATCTATTTCAATTTTGCAGGTAGAAGTAGAAAAAAGAAAAAATCAACCAAAAAGATTTCTTTTCATGCCTTGTAGGAGTAGAGATAAGTTAGAAAAATGATTGCACAACACCCCCACTGCTTCACACAGTCAACCTTGTCTCTTCTTCGATGGCTGTGATTAAAGAACCCTTAGGTGGACAACAAGAAATATTTGAAGAACCTCAAGGGAAGAAGAAGAAGAAAACATTCCTCTGGAGCAAATGGATACAAACAGAAATCTTGGGAGCAGCACCCTGTCCAAAGAAGAATTTGAAAATCATATCAAAGATTTCAAGAGTGATATGAGGCAGTTTCTTGCCATGCAACTGGATACCTTGCAGATCCAAAAGAAGCAAGAAGAAGCCAAGAGGGCTTTGGCCATTTTTTGTCCTAGGTGCACTAGAAAGCATCCTAGGAACGAATGTCCATTGTACTCCATAGAAGTGTGTTTTGTATGTGAAGAATACCATCCTACAGATCAGTGCCCTTCCTTACCCAGAATCAAAGCTGCATATCAGAGAGCCAAAGGAGCCACTGAATCACTCTATTATATGAACCAAAGGAGGCCACATGAACCTAGATCTTATCAGCAGGAACTGCAAGGGACATCCGAGACCTATTATGACCCCTATCAAGCCACTTTCATGCCTTCTTGGGGTCCCCCTGCTCATCCTTCCTGGTTCACGCCTCCTCCTTGTTCCTTCAAAGATCCATATTATGCCCAACCAGATGCTCATTCGTTTCACTCTTACGCTCAGCCACAGCCTGAGTGGAATGCACCTCATCAGGGGTGGAGGCCCCAGTACAACACTCCTCCCACTTCTTTTCCTCCACCACCTGCTCGTCCACAACCATCACCTCCTCCTCCACCAAGGCAACCCCAAATGCCTACCCAACCACAACCCCATCCGCATCCATCTCAAATACACACCTCCACTCAACTACCCGTACCACCATTTCCAAAACCATACCATGGAGCAGCTCAACCCAATTGCAAAGCTGAGGCACAACATGTCCAAACAACTGCTCTTGAGCTCAATGATCTTCACCATAGCTCAGGAAGAGTATTGCAAAAAAGGGACTATATTGAAAGCATTGAAGGACCACATCACGCAAAAGAAGATTCAGAAGAGGAAATCAAAGAACCATGGGCTTTACTTGATGAAGAGAAGACATCAGAAGCAGAGATAAAGAAAGATCCTTCATGGTTACCATCAAATCTTCCATGTATTCAAGAGAAAGGTCAACAAAAAGAGGAAGATGAGGAAGTCATAGTAGAAAGTGACATGAAACATGACCCAGATCAGCAAAAGGACCAAGGATATCAAAGCTATATTGAGATATGGTTCCAGACAGTCACTAAGTTGCAACAA
The DNA here is from genome assembly GCA_031772625.1 of Pinus tabuliformis. Taxonomy (NCBI): domain Eukaryota; kingdom Viridiplantae; phylum Streptophyta; class Pinopsida; order Pinales; family Pinaceae; genus Pinus; species Pinus tabuliformis. Next base: position 879,253,226 of record CM062815.1, read on the forward strand.
TACTCTCTTCCTCAGCGATGTTTCATCCCTTCAAAGTCAGATCATTTTGTCTCTGAAATATGGATCGCTATCAAAGCATGCATTTTGAGCCTTCACATCATCTTGTCTCTAATCTCGATGTGCACATGGCTCCATTGGAAGTATTCTTATACTTGAAAATGATTTTGTTTTTCAAGTAGGGTAGGGTAGAAAAAAGGAAAAAATAAAAATAAAAATGAAAATAAGAAGAAAAATAAAAATCTAAGGTGAAAACCTCCTCGGAGGCACCTTAGATTGGCTCATTGAATGAAAACCTCCATGACGCGGTCAATGGGTTGGGAAAAAAGAGAAAAAAGAATAAGATCCCTGGGTGAAAACCTCCCTTGGAGGCGCCCAGGGCAGGCAATTAGGGTGAAAACCCCCATGAGGCGCCCTAGTTGTAAAAAAGAAAGAAAAGAGAAAAAGAAAAAGAAAAATAAATCTAATTTCCATTGAATAATTTCAGGTTGCAGCAATGACATTGCAGGTCAGGAGGATCACTCAAAACAAAGACAAAGGAGTTTTTGTGCCTTCTACAAGAAGTTCTGTATTTCTACAGGAAACATCTTGTAGATCCTTCAAGCGAGCCAAATTCGATTTTGGAAGGGGATCTAAAGCTTGGAATCCATTGGTTATGCCTGCAAGCATCCATGTTCCCATCCCTCACCCTTTTCCATCATCTTTTCCACCTCATTGTGCTTCTTCATTGTGCTTCTACAGGAAGTTCCTGTAGAAATTGTAGAAAGCTAGAAATGGATTTCAAAAAAGTGGTTTGGCGATCATGGTAGCTTCCTCAAGGGTTTAGAAGTCCTCCTGCAATCTTCAAACTCCTCCTCCATCATCTCCATACCTGCATCACAGCCTAAGTTCATTTTTCATACCATGCAACAAAATTGCAAAATGCCTTGAAGCAAAAATACCTAGAACAGAATTTGTTTTTGCCTTAACTTGAAAACCATGCATCCATTTGAAAAACCGTTTTACAGAGAATCATACAGGGGTGATGGTAACATGCTTGAGCAGTTTCAGCCAATTCCGGTGCACGGTTTCCAAGAAATTAGCCTCCATCACCATTAGCCATTTTTGCATATTCTCCACATCCGCGTGTCTGTTTCAAAACCTGTTTCATGGGGAGATGCACATGGGTGATAGTAGCCTACCCAAGCAGTTTTAGCCAATTCCGATGCACAGTTTCTGAGAAATTGATCTCTGAAATCTTCAGTCATTTTCCATTTTTCTCGAAATCTGTGCATCCATTGATCACGATTTTGCTATGGGAGGTGCATCATGATGATAGGAACATGCTCAACAAGTTTCAGATCAATTCGGTTCACCGTTTGGAAGCAATGGCAAAAACAAGTTCTGGTCCGGTGAAAATTCAACAACAGCAGCTTGAAGGTGCAGATTTGAACGTGGAAACAAATTCCTGCAGCTTAAATCTGGTCAGAGGACACCTGCACAAGGAAAAAAAAACCAAAAATCATCAGCCAAGCCCTCATGCAACCAAAGGATCCAGGCATGCAGCAGCAGAATATGAGCATGCAGCAGCAAAAAGCACTTCACAACAGCCATTTGACTTCAGGTACGTGACTAAAACCTGTTCCTCTATTGCATGAATCTAATCAAAGAAATGCATGAACGAATGGAATGGTGAAATTGAGCCACAAATATAGCAAGGTTAAGCCGATTGCCTTCTCTAGCACTCAACTGGAAGTCACGTAGTACACGTGGACAGCTGACTTACGTGAAAATTAAAGCAACGAGGAGTGTTGGCCGTTTAAACTTCAGTTCAATTCATGACAGTGATTACAGGGGGAAAACACACAATTCAGGGACAACACTTCCAGTTGCATGTGGTCACGTACACTTGGCCACTTCACTCTCTCACGTGAATCACGCTGCAGTTAAACGACGCTCAGCTGAAACTCTCACCACTCTTTGTTCAACTACGATCAACTGAAGCACATGTCCACCATTTCCAGATCAGTTAACCAGTGGTCCTCTACAAGATTTCTACCTGATTTCTTATATTTCTGCCGTTTAAAAAAAAAAAAAAATCTCCCACCTATCGCACTCTACAGGCGTTTCTACAGGAAGCTACTCTACAAGAAACCCAACATACGAAGAAGCTTGGACTGTTCACGTCGACGGTGGAAACTCTTAGTGAGGTAGGCCTGAACATAACTTTCCCATGCAAATAATTCAAAAGGTGGTGAATTCGACGTGTTGAGTGGGTAAGAAAAATGTGAATGCAAGTCTGTCTATGAATTCAAAAGCCGTTTTCTTATTGCTGCCTGGAATTGTCTTCAGTGCAACATAGCCCATGCTTTGGAGAAGACCAAATATTTAGATTCAGACATTGAAAAAATATGAAGAAAAATACCATTTCTCTTTTCAGTTTACTGCAGATCTAATTGCAATGAATCATATAGATTTTATTTTCACTAGCACATATCAAGAGATTGTTGGAAGCAAGGATATTGTTGGCCAGTATGGCAGGAACTGCTTTCACCCTTGCTGGTCTTTATCTTGTGGTTCATGGAATTAATGTTTTTTTATCCCAAGTCCAACATTGTTTCTCCTGGAGCAGACATGCAGAGTTATTTCCCTTACACAAAGAAGCAGCATCGTCTTACTGCTTTACATGCTTCAATTGAAAAACTCTTGTTCAATCCCGAACAGACAGCTGAACACGTGTATTTTGAATGACCATAAAAAGCCCATTATCTTTTCTATGGCAAGACTCAATAGAGTGAAAAACATGATAGGACTGGTTGAATGGTTTGCAAAGGAAAAAAAAAAAAACTTGAGGGATACTGTCCTCCACATTCTGGGGAGGAAACCATATACACGATTCCCATTCTGATCAGTGCAAGCCAAAACAGAGCGTGAGGAAGCAAGATATTGAGGCAGAGAAGAAAACTAAGGGTAAGGAAGCTAGGGGAAAGAAAACCTAGGGTAAAGCATCACAGTGAAACCATCACAAGGAAAGCAAGAGGAAGAGAAAGAAAGAAAAAGAAGGAAGAAACAGAGTGGAAAAGGAGAAATGGGCCAAATTGCTAAGCCTAAAACTGTGGGAGGAACAATGGCACAAACACCTCGGAAAAAAGATTGCAGACCCAGGAAGAAAAGACTGAAAAAGGCCAAACAAGTAAAGGCACACCCAAGGCAACCACAAAAAAATTAAAAGAGAAGGCACCCTCAGCCAAGCAGGCCAAAACAGTGAAGACTGTTTCTACAGGAAGACAAAAAACAACCACTACAGGAATTTCTACAGGAAGTTTGGGGAAAGGGCAGCAGAAGGAGAAATTGGCCGAGATTTTAGCTAGGGAGGCAGCACCTGTGCTGGCCACCCTAAGAACATCCATCCCCTCCATGAACACTCATTTTTTTTCAAGGTTCGGACACAATTTAGTCATGGTTCAACCTTCTAGAGGAAGCTACAGGACTTTCTACAGGAAGTTCTGTATTTTTACCAAAAACATCCTGTAGAAGCCTTTGGGCAGGCCAGAATCAATTATGGAGAGGGATTTGAAGCTTGAAGTCTGTTGAGGAGGCATGCAACCAATCTTTTCTTCCATCCTCCACTGGTTTCGCCTCCTTTCACCACCATTGTCGCCATCAGATTGAATATACTTGCACAATCATACCAAAGCTGAGAATTCTCTAGGAAAAGGAGCAAGTAGTGGGAAGAAGCAAAGAGAAAAGCATGGTTTCATGACAGAGAAGAGACATCACTTCAGAATCTTGGCATGACAGGGAGGCCACCAGGGCCATCAAAGATGAGGAGATAGATTGGTTGCTCAGAGGATGAGCAACACTTTCAGTAGGGGGGTGATGATGAGCCCCAAAAATGGATAATTATTTGGGCTCATTCAACCTCCTAATTCGACTTAATCCACCATTCTCATTAGTTTATTGCATGTTTTTATTATATTTATGCTAATAGAGTGAATTGGGTTAGTCATTATGCCAACAAGTCTAATGTGTGCTTTGTGTAGCCTTTTTGGTCAATTTGGAGACAAAATCAATGGTTGAAATGAGCACTTGGCAGCCAAATTCGTGGAGAGTATTTTTAGGAAGGTGTTCCCTTCATTTATGGGCCCTTACCTCGAATTCTCCACCATCAGCTCAGAGTTCAAGGGCCACCAAATCAATTAACACAAGGGCAGCCAAGCAAGTCAAGTAGGACTGCTGTTAACTACAAGTTTTGGGTAGCCGAGTCCCTAAAGTTTAGGAGGATTGTTGGGGTCCTCAATTTGTATAAATAAGAAGGCTTAGGGCCTCATTTTGGTTAACTAGTAGTTAGTCAATTTGTAGCTAGTAGTTACCCAATGGTTAGTCATTTTGTAGGCAGAAGTTAGCTAGTTTGTATTTCGATTTTGAGGCAATAGATTAGCTTTTCTTTCAGCTCATTTTCAAGTTCTCCTTGTGGACAGTTTTGATGTAACTCTTCTTTTCTTGCTCAATAAAGATGAATCCATCTTTGCACCAGCTCTAAATATCTCTTAAGATGCTGTAGCTCTTGGGGTTGGGCCCATCTCAAGTGCCCAATACCTCCTTTGTTTATCTTTATGTGTTTTTGCTGCATTCTTAGAATAAAATCTGCTATTTAGATTTAAATATTGTGTTGTTATTTAGGTTGCTTTCGATGATTAAAAAGGTTCTTCATGTTCATATTTACTTGATAGGTTAATCACAGGGAATATATTCAGAAAAAGGCTACCAAGTACTTTGGATCTCACCTCCCCTTCAGTGGAATCATGAGCTGGGACCAATGTAACCTTGCTACCCACAAAAACACATTCTTTGCTTCACCATGCAATTATTAGTGTTCGAATCTCATTTGCAGAACTTGATATCAGTTTTGGATGCATGTTTAGGTTTATGATTGCTTAGTTGCATAGTTGTTTCACATGGTTTCCTTGCAAATAAACTTCTGTTCATTTCCTTTTGCTGTTAGGTCAGATTAGCGTGAAGTAACTAGGTCATAGGTTTTATAAGTGTTTGTTTGTTTAGTTTGAAAAACCACTTGCAGAGTACCTGTTATCCTTCCTTACCTGCCCATCCTCCATCCAACCTACCTGCTTCACCCTTCACTTAAAACCCTTACTTTACATTTGCCTCATCCGCTTACTTTGCCATGATTCTCCTATTCTTGTGCAACATCGTTTCATCCCTCCTTGAATAGATCTCACGATCTATGCCACTCCTCAACTCCATCCTCCAAGTCTTGAACTCCCCTACACCCCTATTTCACCGCCATACTCATTCCTCCACCTTTTTTCCTCCATCCATGCTTCAAAACCCCATTTCTGAACATCCTGTAGAAAAATTACAGAACATCCTGTAGAACCCCTGCAGACTTCCTGTAGAAGCTCACGAATGAGGTTTCTTGATAGCCAAACTCTGTGAAACTCTTTGGAAGGGTGTTGGGGACTCCTTAGACCCTCTCTGAACCTTCCCGACCTCTTCCAAGCATTTCTCCTCCTTGATCCACCTCTGCACAGTAAAAAATAGTTAAAAGCGCATGCATGATAATTCCAACAACTTAATCAAAAATACAAAAAGATGTTTTCTTCAGATAGAGGTAGTCTAGACAAATGTATTTTACCTTCATAGAAGTAATGGCATCTCTTTTAGTAGTTTTCATTCTCTCCTTTGCGTCAGTAGGACTAGCTGGTAGAATTAGGGTTTGCTAGGGTTTGCGTTTCTTTTTTGCTTTCATTTTCTTTTTGCAATTAGATTAGCTTCCTTCGAGTTAGCTTTCATCCATCAATTAAAAAGCTTCTTTTAAGAGCTCATAGAAGTTGGCTTAAGCTCCTAGTGGACTTGTGCCAGCTGACCAAGTGACAGCTGCGGCAAGAGCTAGTACTTGTGCATACAGCACCGTCGCTTCCAAGTTTGTTACGAACTACCGGGTTGATAAAATTAAAGAAGGGAGTTCCAGGAGTTGTAGCATTATTGCTACAGTACTGGAGCCCACCAGAGAGCAAAGCCATTGATACCATACAAACTGATTTGGTTCCAAATATAAAGTTTCCATATGTACCTTTTGTGTGTTTTGCACATTATTGAGATCGAAAAATTTCTCCATCTGTAATATCCATGTTGCGGGATCCTTGCCATCAAACTTTCTCATATCGATTTTTGGAATATGGTGGGTCTTCGATCCAACCTTAGAGTCTATGATATCATTATTAACATTTCTTTTGTTCGCATCATGAGTTTCCTTTACTACCTTTTCACCATTAGTAAGTATTTCTTGTAGAAAATTTGTCAAATCTGTCTTCATATCTGTCATGCCTGTCTTCAAGTTTGTGTTCAAATCTATCTTCAATTCTTCCATGTCTGTCTTCAAATTTGTCTTCCAATCATCCATCTTAGCTTCCACACCCTTTATCTTAGATTCCATGCTATTTATCTTAGCTTCTGTTAGCTTTTGTGAGTGTGACATTTGTTGCACTTGTTCTAGTAATTTTGATATATCATGTAGCATTTCTTCCTCTTCTTCATGAGTCATGCTAGAGCTTTCAGGTTCCTTACTAGGTGTTTTCATTTTCTTTCCTCGAGGCATCAGTTACTAATAATGATTCTTTACTATACCCTTTGAATTCCTTCAAACCCATCTTACACAAAAAAAAAAAAAAACTACACACCTTTTTTCACTTTGTAGAAGCCTGATATTGAATCTGATGTATCTCTGTAATTAAATATCCTCCAATTCTAAAATTGCAACCTGTAGTAGTCTTCTGTGTCCTCTCTCCAATGCCACAAGTCTGACCCAAATTGGATTCTCCAAGGAAGAGTTATGCGAAATCTCCCACAGTGACTTGATTATAGACTAGTTCAGTAGAGTGAACTTGTACGACGTGCCACGAGTCACTGTTTTGACCTATGGATCTGAAAATGCATACAAGAAACTACAGTCCGTCCTCTTTCTGTACCTTCTTACGAAATTTCAATCTGATCTCCAGAGAGAAAGTTATGACGATTTTCCCCAGGTCACCTATTTCGAATGTAATTCAGGAGTCTTCAAAAAGACCAACTTCCTCAGATCATATCTCCGCAAATATCGCGCGAAAAGCTCTAAAATTCAGATCCAAGGTTCAACGTGATTTCTTCTCAAATGGGTTTTTTTTGTGACTTCTGAAACATCACAGAAAAAAGTTATAGCGAAAATGCCACGATGACCTGTTTGGAGCAGCGAAACCCTAGAATCCAAAGCTCTGATACCAAATGTTATGAAACCAGCTCAAGAAAAGATAGAAAAGATAGATCAATGCCTTAGAATTCAGCCTCTTCAAGGGGGAAACCTCCTTTACATTACATAAATGAACAATTCTTGGATGATTCAAATGAAAACACCTCCTTTCTATATATAGGAGTCTAAGGAGTCACAAAATAATCCAGCCGACCTAACAATAATAATATAAAGCCACAAAAATAACAATAGAGGGATTCTATGGGGCACAGTAATAACAATATGGGGGAAATAGGGGCACAACAATATTAATAAGGGGTATACCTACAATAGTAATGGGGTAATCACTAGTATTATAGGGACCCAACACAATCCTATCTAGATAGTAGGAGAAAATCATTTGTAGGAGAAAAATACTTGTGATGACCATTAGAAACATGGAGACTCCCATCAAAGAGAAATTATCCCAACTAGAAGAAACTACCAGCAGAATGTCAAGTTGGACAACAAACAAAATGGAGGGATGTGATTAAATATGTGTAGAGATGAAAAAAAACGAGAAAATTTTAGACCCAAAATCATCAATTAAAAGAGGGAAATGTAAGTCTAGGAAATAACTAAGAAAAAGAGGGCAGTTGCAAGCCCAAAAGTCTATTGTGAAGGGCATGACAATTTCCCTAGAGGCATTCCTTCTTTTCTAGAATTTTTTTTTATATATGGATAACCCATAAAAGTCAACCAATGTAAGGCAAAACAAGAGTAGTGTTTAGAAATGAAAATAATAAAAAGAGCAATGTCTGAAAATGGAAATTCTAACAAGAGTAGTCTTTGAAAATGAAATTATATGTTTAATTACATGTATTAGACATTATACACTTTGTTAAAAATATTGCATTTAGATATTTCGATAATGTAATATAACTTCATAAAGAATTAACCCTAGAAGGCAACAACATGTTCACCCCAATGAACCAAAGTAAAAAGAGGTATATCATTGATTGGTTTCCTATTATATAAGTCTCTAGGCAAGGAGGTGCTCAACTATGGGAAATTGTCTTGGTGACTTCTACCTTCACCTTCAATATGAGAGTGATGGAAACCTAATGGATGACCAATATCAGGTTCTAGAGAAGTGGTAAATATTGTTCAAGACAATGTCATATACTCAAGTGGCTCTTCTAAAAACTGAAAAAGCACCACCACCCCTTTCCTAAATAACCCATTGGGTGGGATATGACTTGTATTTGATGTTCACATCAACATTTTTAGCAGAATTCTCAAATGTAGAACTTCAAAATTTTGTATTGAGGTGGAGGTAAAACCTACGTAAAAATAAAATATGTTATTTCAAGTTAAAAAAGACTATTGGAGTGACAACATACAATTAATTTATCGTTGAGAATCATTAATGTTTATGCCACAATGTTTCAATGATTTAATGTCATCTATTGTGATTTATTGTGCGTTAAAAATATAATGTTGCAATATTAATACTAAGATATTTATTTTATTTTCTCTCTCCACCTTTTGTGGATCCTATTTTCCTACAGTTTGAAGGGCATGCCAACTAGAATCAAATTCTAGTTCATCCGTGAAATCATAATTATGATTTAGGAAAGGCAAGGGGAGAAAAGAAAGTAATAATAAGCTACAGAGGATATCATGCATGATGAGGATGTCTAAAGTGTTTATTGACATTGTATAGTAAAATATGTTTCCTTAGGCTATATTTGCAATCCACACGTCAACAATATCAAGAAGACAAAAACTAGTAGGAGTAGACCATACCCTGTACTGCCACTTTATCCAGTTGTTGATTACAAAATCTTAACAATTGATAATATCTGTTAGGGATACATTTCTACACTCACTAGATGAAAGAAAACATAGGAAAATATGCTCGGTTTCAATGGCAACCTCATTTATTCCCAAAATTCCAATGAAACCTTGGCTAACTCGTGAGCTCCTCTGGCCCCAATTCTCACTATGGTGTGCCTAACCAGAATGACATTTCAAAAAGGAATGAGGCCTCTTTGATTTCACACAAATATAACACCACAAAGAATTCTAAGAGCAAGCATGAGTCCTAAGGTATCTAATTGGCGACTCTTCCCGTGACGTGAAAAATAAAGGTAAATATCCACAGAAAATACACAACTAAATGAACTTTATATCCTTCTAATTTATATACAATGTATGTTAATCACGATATAAGAAAGCTAGTTTAGACTTCCCTAAAATAAACCAAAAATAGAGAGATGGGTTCCCACAAAGGGAAATTTTTGTCAATGTCATCTCCTAGGGTTTTAGCAAAGAACAAAAAATCAATAAGATTCAAGCAAGAAGTATAATTAAGACATAAAACCCTAATTTTAGTTCAGGTTCCATACCTCAACATGCAACAAATAGTCATAATTTCAGTTCTGGCCATATTGTGAAAATATTAACCCTTTTCGTGGCTGTTGAAAATCATGGAGACGTTGGATGGAGCAAGGGCTACGAGAACCCTCCATTTTGTAGTGCATGGCATGATAGTTACAATGTCAGATTGAGAGTGGCGTGACTGACAAAGAATGGTTACCAAGCCTCTCAGTGGCAATAATAAACGCATGAAAACCCAACCGCCCATCTCCATTAGCCTTCATAGATAGATAAAGTTGGTGATACATGACATTCTTGGGCAGAGAAATCCCCATTTTATTAGCGCCCTACAATTCCATACCTATATCGTTAACCATATAATATGCAAAAATCTCAGGAAAAAAATCTTGTCAGATAAGCCTCTCTACAAACAGATGTTCCATCACCTTCGACTTTGGTGCTCCATGGGAAAGAGACAAGTACTCAAACACATCCAACCCAACTTTGTCAGCAAATACAAGGCCCTCACCAAGACCTGCTAGGTTCCCCGCGACCGTAATTTGATTCGCTATCTTGTAGCTCTGGCTTGAGCCCGGAGACCCCAGATAAGTCGCTAATCCTAGCCCAACCATTTCTCCAGGTCAAAATAAAGGGAGTCAACAAAATATACACTAAGTGGTTCTTACCAAAAATATCGTTGAAGTACCACATTATCTTCAATGGTGAGGTTCAAATCCCCTACCAAAATAAGGGATCCCATCTTTAACAAGCCGTAGGATTCCAATTTATCCTAGAAGTATCTTCTGGAAGAATATGGCGCATATGTATTAAGAATATTAAATTTGTCCTTCGAGCCCCTGATGAAACCAGATAGAAGGATACCTGCAAAGGATTTATAGGCAAGAAAATTCATGACCTTAGGATCCCAAAAAGCCGCAAGACCACCAGAGTTCATTGGCTCTCTTTCGTAAGCAAAGATAAGTATACAAAACCCTAGTTCTGCACATTATCACATAAAAATAAAGAATGGCACTAAAAATCTCTTGGCTCCTTCAATTTTCCTAAATTTGCCTTGACAAACTGCGATGTCTAGCTAAGATTACGATAAAAATGCTTCAGAAAGCTTTTCCCTGTCTAATTTATAATTTTTTTCTACAATTTTTATTTTTGTTAAGATGTATGGCACCTACTAAACGTCAATTTTGACAAAATAAAATCCAATTTTGCCTCTTTTCATAAGTTTTGACTCATCAATCCCAAGTTTTAAATCAATTTCGACAAAAATGCAGTCTCAAATTGAACAAAATTCCTCTCATGTTTCAATTTAGACAAAGGAATCCAAAATATTCACACTCTACATCATTATTTAAAATAAGCAGCTAAAAATAAACTAAGTTTGTCCATTTTTCCACCCAAATTCTGCTTACAAATTATGGCATTGAGGAAGCCAAATCACATCACACATCATTTGCCTCCACATATCCGACAATTCATAACAGCATACATGGTCTGTTATAGGGTCTGAGATTAATCGAACTTACCATCCTAAGATCTGGCCATACATAATGGTCTCGTTTCCCTACAATAAATAAAGGGTCTGGAACTCAGCAAGAATTCCCCATCTCTGCAAGCTACAACCAATATCATGGCTCCACTCAGCTCCCCCATGTATCTCTCTCCATATGACCCTGACCTCATTCCAAAACCTATATTTCATGGAAGGTGTTAAAACCTCGAGGAACTCACTAATATGGCAATGGAAGTGAAGACTAAGCACAGGATCCATGGCCATTGACTTACCTTTACCATTGTTGTTACAAGAGGTTTGAAGACGAAACATTTTGCAAGGTAGAGCATAAATCAATGATCCACTGTTTCAATTTTCTCTCGGAGGTTTGAAGAAATTAGCATACATAAGCCTTCAATTTACCAAAAATCTTGGCCTTCTCCTAGATTTCCTGTAACCTCCCATGTCCAAACTTAGAGGATGTATCAATGAATTTCAACTTGATTTTCTCCGAGGCAGTATGCAAGATATGTTTCAAAAATGACTGTCATAAAGTAACAACCCGCTTCTTGGTGCCCATACAACATCCTCTGATCATAATGTAATCATCTTTTACAATACCGTAGTGAGGAAACCCACCTATTGGTGTTATATCCTTTTCATTCCTATCAAATTCAGTCATTGCACTGTGAGATTCTTGATATTTATTTCCACCCTTATAGATCTTCTTAGTCATCTCAATACAATGATGGTACCCATTCTGACCAACATTGGAAATAGTAAATGAAACCCTAGCTAGATTCCAAGCACCAATACAAGCAACCTTTCGCAAACCCCTGTGAGTTTTACGAGGTAGTATTGTAACACCCCACCTGGTTACAACACCTTCATTCCATTTTCCCTTAATTACATCAATAATGTCAATAATTTCATCTTTCTGAAAAAGAGCATCAGTCAGAACCCATTTTTCAAAGAAGTTATATGCAAAATCTACCTTCTAGGGAATTGTTCCCCCGTTTACTTGGATTTCCATTAGGTGAGCCATTTTATGCTTCAATCCTTTCATATTCTTAATCTGGGTGTGCACTAGAACCCTGATGATGGTAGCATACTTCTTCATTTTCTCGAACTCGCCCTAGATTTCCTTCTTACCCTCCTAAGAGTCATACTTATTGGCATATTTAGTGAAAGCCTTTTTCTTGGCCCTGTACCAGTTCTTGTAAAATTGCTTTCACACCTCCTTTTGAGGTGTTAATCCCAAATTGTGTTAAGGGTTCGAATCCCTCTAGGATTCATTATATAATGACCACACCCATGTTCAACATTAGCAAGGTCTCGATTACTATTACGGCTTCACAAGTCTGAGCCCAAATTGTGTTAAGGGTTTGAAGTCGTCGAGGAGTTTTTATAATATTGATCATGCCCACGATCACCAATGGCGAGGTCTCGATTATTGTTATGGCTTCACATATCTCCTTCTTGCAAAGCTTGGATCTGGGCTTCTCGACCTCTCTGACAATGTGGGTCATGCTAGCCTTCTAGCCCAAGAAGGTCATCAGCTTGCAAGGCTTCGATGGGTCATCCCAGGGGAATGACTTTCACTTTTCCTCTTGTGAGGGAGAAAGCCCAAAGAGCCATGCCTGGGATGCTCAAACTTCCTGTGACTAATATGAGACCCATGAGTTTGTGTATTTTGGGGGAAGGTTTAAGATGAAATGTTGATTTTTCTTAAAATATGTCTTAAATTAAATGGCATATAATTTAATATTAAATAATATGAGGGCGTGTTTTTTGCGGAAAGGTTTAAGACGAAAAATGTATTTTGTCTTAAACAAATGTCTTAAATGACCCTCATGTGTAGTAGTTCCTTATAGAAATTCTAGAATTTTGCATAGAATCAATTTACCAGAGACATGTTTGGCCATCTCATATTTGGAAACTACCAAACCTACCTATTGTAAAGAAATGTTTTGTTATTGTTTTCAAGGCTTGTTTTTCTTACTATGGAAAGCCAAGACCAATGCTAACCACCAATGCCAATGCACTCTAATTCCATATGACAATTGCATGAGAAATCTACCTTCCAATTTGGGTTCAATATTTGAGTGCTTACAATGCCAACTAGATAAATAGGCCTCTGTTTACGAATTTGCAACTCCCAAAATCTGTTGTGACAACACAGAGAACCATGATAATTTACAAATTTAGCTCCATAGATTCAAATATGAATGGTTGTTCATGAGTTACCATGCACATGCCTTGGTATTTTATGCCAAAAGTACACAATGGTGCATTGATTATTAGCTTGGGAAACATAGTAAACTGATTATTAGCTTGGGAAATAGAGCACAAGATTTTCCCACAATTGATTATTAGCTTGGGAAATAGAGCACAAGATTTTCCCACAACAGTAAATCCCACAAGAATATGTATGAGTTGTACATTTAATATTTAAGCAAATTTATAAGTAGGAGATCACTAAAACGATATTTGCACTAGTCAGCAAACCATCCAAATGATTTTAGTGTCGTAATATAGTTTATAGAAATTACCTGGATGAATATACCATAACCAACATACCATGAATGGATGAAACACTGGAAGTGTGAGGGAATTACACCAAGCAACAAAACAATGAGTTAGAGCCCAATACAGATGATTGTCACCAATGAAAATGGTCTGAAATTTCCACACAATTACACCAATGATTTGAGGGAAAGTTGACTCTCATTGAATAATGAACTAATCACTAGAATTCCCAGTCAAATAATGAGGCTGGATGTGCATTCAATTAACCTTGGAAATCCTATGAATTGATGATATTGTTGTGATTCAACAATTCATTGAATTAACTGTCATGATGCCAACATCTTGGTGCAAGGAACTTGGCAAGGTTGAGCAACATGGTCACAGGTATTGCCAAACTAGTCACAAGGTGAATGTGGACTTTGTTGGAATCATGTCTTGGGAAACAACATGTGCATGGAATCATGGACCCTAACTCTAAATATACCATGATGGAGTATGGTAGGATCAACTTTCTACAGGATCAACTAAAGCCCACTGGGAAAATGTATGTATTACTACCACATGCATCACCTAATTTTCAACATAATCTATTTATGCAAATTATGTCAAATGGGAAATATTGGCTAAGTCCAATGAAAATTAGGTAGAAAGCCTTATGGGGCCTTCAAACAATAATATCTTGATCTCAATGACAGCATAGGTAAATCATTAGGGACAATTTGTTTTTCAACCAACCATGTTAGTAGCAAATCTTCACAAAATGCAGGCATGCAAAGATTTCTTTTAGTTCTAAGGAATAACCTAGTTAAAGCTATCGATATATGACTTGGACTCTTGCATGTAGTTATATGGGATTCAATCTACCTACATGAAAGTTTCATGTTATGGTTATCTTTGAGATTTTGTTCCTAGAGACAACATAAGTTATAACATTTAGAAGGTTTCTCATGCCAACAGTGGATGTCATGAATTCTTATGGAACTGGTTACCCCTCTTCTAAGGGGTGCCTATAGTGATATTTTTCACTTTCATGGGCATTTTTGTGAGTAAAACAGTCTGGATACATGGTTACAGCATTAGGCCAAAACTTTTCCTTACATTTTTCTCCATTGATAATCAACATACCCCTGCCTAGAACCCATCTATCTCCCCCTTTTCTTCCAGATCCACAAATCCCTTTCTAGGTCATGAAAATGGCATCAGGATTTTTTTTCAAACAAAACTAAGCATTTATTTCGGCTCTCATAAGTTCAAAACCTGGTATGCTTGCAAAAGTTACAACAAACATGAAAATATCCCAAAACCCTAAACTTTATGATGACCTTAAATGAAAATAATCAAGTTGAATTCCATAATATAAAAAACTAACTCAACAACCCTAACAAAAATACCATGACATGTAGGACTTCAACGGTAGGAGTTCTGGAAACGAGCACGAGCACCATGACCTCTGAACTTCTTGGGCTCACAATGCCTTGGATCAGTCACCAGCAAAGTCCTGTCATACATGACGAGGATATCCTTTATATCCTTCTTCGAATGATCGTCCACATATTTTTGGTAGAAGGAAACTAGGACCTTCGCAATACTCTGCCTAATGGCATAGATTTGCAAGTGTGCCCTCCTTTCACTCTGATTCTCATATTCATGCTAGTGAAATGATATGCCTAATGACATAGATATGCAAGTGTGCCCTCCTTCACTCTGATTCTCATATGCACACTAGCAAAGTCGTGGCATCGCAATAGAAGAATGGACTCGAATGCCTTACGACTGAAGCATTGAATGGAATCCACTGCCACCATTGTTGAATGCTCAGTTAGTATCTCTCTAGTTTCACTGTAAAAATCTCACACCATATCTCGGGCTCTTTCTTAACCTTAGGGCTCATATACGATGGGTTGAAAATGGCATAAGAAATCGGCTTATGTTTCCATACAACCCTCCATTGGTTCATCATAGAGAACGAAGGAAAGGATAGAATCCCCCTTACAAGGGAATGATTGGGGAAAATGTGAACAAAGACCTCTCTACTGATATAACATGTGTTTGATATTTTTTTGGTGCCAGAGCAACTCCCTTAATAAAACGTCTTCCACCAATTTTTTTTTAAGACAATTGTATTTCACTTAGTTTACTACATTTTTTCTTATGACAATTGTATTTCACTTGGTTTGAGATATTTTTTTAAGACAATTTTAATGTTTAAGACTTAAAAAATGTCTTACACTACCCTTTCGTGTAGTCGTGCACCTTTCAAGACCTTTCCAAACTAGGAAAGGTACATCCACAAATCTCAGGGTGCCCTTAGCATCAGGCAATACTTATGAGCTAGTAAGAAAGTGCAGGCATATTAACTCAAGGATTTGAAACCCAAAGTTTATTTTTGGGTGGGAAATTTTATAGGCCCATACTATACTTGGCCAATATTTGGCACATGGAGAATTTGAATGTCTAGAATAAAATGAAATAATGATGTAGGACTAACCTGAGCCAAAGAATAGGGCAATGTAGAGTACATTCTTGCACCCCTTTCACTGTAGAACATAATTCTTTCTACTGCAACCAAAGGTTGCACATTTGAAAGTTGTTGACTCCTAAGAATATAACTACTCCATACAAAGCCCCAACAATGATAAAGAGATCATTTTTCATGCCCCTGATATGCAGTAATCTATTCATTAGTATCTAAGAAGAGTTTATATCATACAAAATGAGAACATCACACATTTTGATGATCTGTCTATCCAAACAAAATATTTTGGGCAGTAATCTGTCATACAAGATATTTTCAACTACATACTACTTTGTGTTGACTTTCCAAAAGATAGTTTCAAAGAGAAAAGAACAGGTAGGTGTGAAGAAGTATCTAACAACATTATAATCAATACTTTGTTAGTAAGTCCACCACTACTTCCATAGATAGGACGTGAATTGTCCAAAGAATGATTATGAGTATTGGGTAGTGAAGTATAGATCTTGAGTTGAGCTCTTTATCGAAGGTTCTATTCTGCCTTCATGTCCAAGAAAAATAATAAAATCTTAAAATGTGACTTTGAATTGGATATCTTAGTATCTTGTAGACTCGTTATCATGATAACGAAAGGATTCTAGTGCCAAAACATTAGCAACTTGAATGCCTACTTGTGGAGGGAATAGTTTTTGTAATTCTCTGCAAAGTCTATCCCTAGACAATGTTTGACAACAATAGAACTAACTTCCAACATCCATGTAATTGGGTTGTATTTTCTTTGATCTTTGCTACTCCTTGAATAGCCTGTAGTTTGCATGGTTAAAGTAAGAAAATTAACTCACATTTAGACATTAAATTGACAGACTTTTGTTAAAACCATTCCTTTTCTAGCTACAGGACTATGCAAAGTGCTTACCTAAAAATATTCAACAATCTTGCGAGAATTATGGCCTAGTGGCCTGAAGTGAATGACATTCCCTCATCTTTTCATCAACAATAATTGAACCCATTATAGTAATTCAAAAATCACCACTCTAAAATAAACAATATAAGTTATCATATACTCTAGACATTGCTTTATCTCATAAAAACCTTCAAATATGTCAATGTTAGGCTGATGAATGGTACATATAACCGTCCTTACAGTATCTATTGTATTACAAACAATTTACATCACAATTGCAGCTACTATGGCATCCAAAATATAAGTGGGCTCATCCATGAAAATTATAGAAGGATTTGAAACAAGCTCAACAACTATTGTTAGCCTTTTCCTTTGTTCTGTTGACAATCAAGTCACACTAGGCAGGCCTACTAGTGCATCCCTTAAATTGTCTAATTCTACAAGTTCCATGACTTCATCAACAAAGGCCTACAAATTGGTATCTTTTGCAAGTCAACAACATGAGAATTTGGCACCATGTCATAAGAGAAATTGATTAGTTTTGTAGACTTACAACTTTGGTTTCTTTGTCAACGTCCTTCAAAATACAGAGAAACAAAAAAATATATCAATGATTCCCAGACAGTGACATGTGGAGAATGTATGTCATTCTACTCACAGTTATCGAAAATCTGAGAAAAGGTTTCCTGTTTTTTGGGAAATCCATATATCTAGATATCACCCTCAATATATCCTCCAATCTTCCTTCCAGCTAAGACATCCATGAGAGTTGTCTTCCCTACACTAGTAACCCCCATAAATGTCATAAGAACACCAAGTATGAATGCACCTGTAACATAGTAATTGAAGTTGATCTTTAGTCACTCATTCCCTCAATTCCTACAAACGAATCCAAAATTAGTCAGCCAAATCCATCAAGTACGAGAATCCACAAAAAATGGCAATAGTTGGATCACATAATATATCAGTCTCAAGGGTCAAGTTCCATACAAGGGGCATGTCAACAAAGTATTTGAAATTTTCAAAAGACATGGCTAGTGGTTGAAATGGAAAAATCATTCCTCGCTTTGGAACAACACATGTTGCATCCTCCAATTCCAACTCATTATTCCCTGCTAGATTAGTTGGTCGAATGCTCATTTGTCTGATTTGCATTTCGGTTGCATAACCATTGATTTTTTTTTATATAATTGAAAATCATGGAATCACCTAAAATCTAGTTCCTTTATAGTTCAATATATTCAACAAAATTTGAGAAAGAGATGGTTAAAAATTTTCTTACAAGTATTATTGTCATTTGCAGAAGACAAAGAACATGAGAAAGATCCTCTTCTTAACCTTGTCTTGTATTGAGACCTTACTATGCACCATTCTATTGGGATTGCATTTCTTCATTAGCTTCTTCAGAAATAACGGCTTGAGGTTTCCCAAGAGCTACGCATAAACAAATCCCATATCATTTCATATTGGAATTGATTTGATAAAATAGAAATAAATAAAAAGAGAATGGCAGGTATGTGTTTAGTTAAGAAAATCGTGATTTAGATATGCAAGAGCAAAGTTAAGCAACATCACACATTGAAGAGTAATGAAAATACCAACAAAGCACCAAATCTTTTCCAATACCAATATCCTTGTGTAAATATGTTACGACACTTCAACACAGTAAGGCCTAGATTCGTGGTGTTTCATGCATTCTGAAGGCCAACATGGTTCCATAAAACTAGTTGATGTAATGCATGGTTGCATAAAAACTCTTCATAATTAAAAATATATTGGTTCTATATAATTTCACAGAATCCGTAGTGGATCAAAATGGTTGAACACTTACAATATTCCATCTAGGAGCAAGCATCTCATTCATGCAGATTGCATTCTTTGCATATATCAAAGGTTAGCACTAGTAGCCCCATATCCACCAATTTGGGACGATATTTTCATTTGAAATCCATCAAGCTTGAGACCTATTCATCATCCAAGGGAAGAACAGGAATATAGAAGGTGTATGGTTGGTTTGATGAAGGTTCTTCCAGAGATACATTTCACTATGAGGATCCATTCGGGCATGTTTTACATGTAATTGGAGGAATGGTTACATTTATTACATTCTCTATTTTCATGTCATTTATTGATATCCTTGTTCTTAGGTTAAAACTAGGGTGTAAGACCATGTGGATGAAGGATCTGAGAAAAAAGGAAGCTTTACAAGATGAACACCCAACTTGAGATCATTCCATGTGGCACTAAGTTACACATGGGTTTGGTCAAAGGCCCACTTGAGTCTTGAGGTTGGACACCCTCTTCAAGGAGGTGCTTGGGGGATGTTGCAAGTAAGAAGGGGTGATAAATAACCCTAATGGAAGAGATTATGTGTATTTGAAGGTGTGTTTCCCCCTCAAGTAGAAATTTTTGGGGACAAGGAAACATTTTCACATATTTGGAGGCATATTTCACCTTTTGAGGTATTTGGGTTTAAGTACATTACAAAAATTCAAACCTAGGTGACTATTATCCATATGATCCTAGTTAAATAGATAAATTGCTAAATTTAATATAATGTAGAAATTACTTTCATATCATAGCATCAATCACACAATAACTGAAAATTTAAGCAGTGGAAGAATAAAAGAGTTTTGTAGATACATAAGTAATTTCTTCTCAAAATCAGCTTTGCATACCTCAAGGAAATCTCTACAAGCTACTAAAATAACAAATGCATGGTCATCATAATCATCTCAAAATGAGGTATATGATCTACACAAAAAATAAAGGCAGAAGTTGTACAACTGTTGTATTGCTCCATATGGCCATACATATCCATATGATTGTATTGATTCTTTGTACAATTTCCTTTCAACCTATTGAAAACCTGTAATTTCATCCTTATTGTGCATTTCTTTCTCTCAGTTGTTCAATGTGGGAAATACCTCTCTATCTTGTCTTATTTATGCTTTTCTGAGACATGTACACGTTCTTGCTTGCACTACATTGCTCAATGTACATACTGTTTGAGACCCTTTCTTCATATCTAGAAGAAATTGTGCATGAGGAGATACCATGTGGTTGTTGACATAATCAAACCCTTAGATGAATATTAAATTCATGCTTTTAAATGATTTCATGAAATAGAAAGTGGAAAGTGGCAATATGGGCCCATTTTATTCATTCAAAAGACAAAAGGAGGTGCTCCACTTGAGGAGGATTAGGGCCTTGAAAATAACCATGAATAAAATGGCACAAGGCCACCGATAGAGACGTCATCTTAGAGAAGATTTGATAGGAACCAAAATTATTGTAAAGCCCCAACCATGGCCACCCAAATACAAACCAACAAACTGCACTAGCAGATAAGCAGAGAAAAAGAACCGCAGGGCCCATGGCATCACGACATCCTTCACACCGATGAACCCCGTCCCTTATTGTCTCCATCATATTGTGCTCCAGCACCATCAAACCAACATGAAAACTCGTTGAGGAGAAAATGTCGCCGAAAATGGGGTCAAAAGGCACAAATGCATTTTCCAGTGTCCCCTTGTTATGTATATCTCCCACCAAAGAAGAGGAGTTTAACTTAATCTTCGTCAATGAAGAACAACTATCATTGTCCTCAAAGCCACCAGAATTCACCTAACAACCTTTGGCATCTTCACCATGCCCAAGTCTACAACTTAATCCACATCCTCTGACTACGTTGTGTTGGATAACGCCTCCTCATACCACCATTCAGATAAACTATCAAAGCCTAGAAACCCTTGACCCTCATAGAAAACCTTCGCAAATCCCTCTCCATTCACATCTAAATTTGAAACATTATAAAAAAGTATTGGTAGCGTATAATCTTATCCCTCGTCCAACAAGTCGTCCCTTGAAGCGATGATGCCATTTTGGCCTTTGGTAATGGTCAATCCCATATCCTCTGATGATCCGTCATATTATCCCCATCCCTCTATGGACTGCACAAAATAATTCGGTCGTGAGGATCCTATCCCTCAAACTAAGATTGTAGTTGGGTCCTCCCCTCTTTCCAATAAGTCATCCTATGTAGTTGGGTTGCCATTTCAGCCTTTGGATATGGTCTCGTCCCCTAGTACATTTTCCCCTGACAAGGAATTAGAGGTTATTTTGTCCTCATCTAAGAATATGGCTCCCCTTTCTATTAAAAGATCCATTTTCCATAATCCTCTGGATTCTGGAGGTCAATCATATAAAAATGTCACACATAGGAAGAAGAAACCCCCTAAATATAAAAAGGTTTCAGCTTGTAACAAGATCAAATTGGGTTTTTCTGATGAGGTTGGATCTCCCAATAACTAGTTTTATATTGATTCTAATTTTACTATTGGGAATGTATCTATTTTGATTTTGATGGAGTTCAGGTCCTTAGAGGGGATGTAACCGTGCATGTGGTACCTCCATTATTATTCTTTCCATTAGCATTTGGGGTTTGGGAGTGACCCCAAAATTAAGCTCCCTCGGAGGTATTGTTTGGGTTCATAAACCCTCTCTAATCCTTTTCCAAGAAACGATGGTTTGCAGAGATAAGGCGTGGGAGGCAATGTTGTTTGTGTGCCCTACATGGCATGTAGTTGCAACTGATGCTATTGGATTATCTGGTGGTTTAGGGGTTATGTGGGATCCAAAAATTATTGAGATGCAGGAATTTCTGTTGTGTGTGGGGATTATCATGACCAGACACATGATGGGAAATTGTCAAAGGGTCTGAATTGTCAATTCATATGCTCCATATGTGGGGCATAGACTATTTTGGGACCAGGTTGCACAATCTGGAATCCTTCGATTAAGTTCCATGATCATCACGGGGGATCTTAATTTTTCGATGGGGAGGGAAGAGATTTGGGGACAAAAGTCTAGAATTGATAGTATGGCTTCTTATTTTAGAGGTTTGATGGAGGATTTTTCCCTATTGGATGTGACACCAGATCCTCTTGGCCCCACTTGGAGGAATGGGAGAACTAGTGAGGAGGGTGTCTCAAAAAGAATGGACAGGTTTATGGTTAATCAAACTATGGTTAATCATTTGATAGATATAAGATCTTATATTATTCCAACATTTATTTCTGATCACTTGCCCATTATGCTAACATGGGACGAAGGGAACATAAGAGATCATAACCCTTCAAATTCAACCTGAAATGGCTTAAAATGGATGAATTTGGGGATCTGGTCTGAAATGTTTGGTCTTGGTCATTGCTTCCTCCTCCACATAATCACATGACATCCATATTCCAAAAGCTTAGTGATGCACCTCAGTATTGCAACAAGAAAGTTGCAACTCCCAAAGCTACCAACTTTAATTATCAACCCGAGGTTCATACAAACTTAAGAGGTATCAACACTATATGTGCAACATACAATGTGTCATTATTTCACTGTCATGATGTAATGGAGTGAATTTAATGAAATCAAATCCTAAACTAATTGCATAAATGGAAATGTTACTTTGAAAATAAGTTAATCCTAGGCAAGAACAATAATTTGTAATTGAAATCCTAAGATCATGAATTCAAATAAATAGGCCTAATCTACTTTTTAAAAAGGCATGTCCTAATTCATTTTTACTCTTCCTCAATCACGAATTTAGAGCCTAGGGGTTATGATTCAACCCTAAGAGACAAAAGCCATGATTTTTTAGCAAATGTGGTCAAGTTTACATGTTTTAGGGGAGTGCTACAGGAAGTTACAAGTTTTCCCCAGGAACATATAATTCACAGAATGACCAATTAAATCAAATCCAAATGGGATGGGACATATTTTTTTTATTCAATAGGATGTCTTAGGTCTCCATTCCAAGTGGAATCACTCAGAAATATCCCTGTTAACACATGCTAAAAAATAGCAAAAAATTACTAGTCTAAAATCTAGAAATTTGATAACTAGTGAGCTAATTAACCCGTCAAATGACTAGCCAAATAAAGTGAAAATGCAATCGGCTAAATTTTTTGATTAACTTAAATTTTTTTATGATCTCATTCAAGTGGAATAAACTCAAATGAAGTTCATTAGAATGTTCTAAAAAACAATAGAAAATTACTACTATTTGCTACAAGGGACTTTCAAAATATTTTAAATTTGTGAATAAGAAACTAATCCAAGTAGCTCAATGATTACTATGGCCTTTCAAATTTGTTCCAAAGATGAAATAATGCTTGTGATCTTGAAAAAACTCATGCCAACCATTTAACCCAATCCTACAACAAGAAATCATCAATACTAAATGTAGAAATAGGAAAAACAAGAACAAGAGATGCATATGAATAAGAAGTGAAAAGAAAAAAAGTAAATTATACAAAAGGGATCTAAGGATCCTGGGATGGCCAAGCCCAAGGAAACTCAGATTTCTATGAAGGAGATCAAGTTTTAGAAGCTAAAAATGGAACCAATCTTCATTATTTGAATCAATCTAAGTACATCCCTACTAGAAATGAAAGTGGAGCTGCAAAAATACTGGTTTTCTCCACAAGAAGACTAAGAAAAACCAACCCCTAGAGGAAAATTAGAATTGGCACTTACAAAAAATTATGAGGAATCATTCTCCTTGAAAGGAGGAAGCTTTCCCCTCCAAAATCCCTGAAATAGTGGATCTCGTTCCCAACACTAGAATCTGCATTAAATGACAGGGAACACATTCCTAGATTTTCTCAATCATTGGAGCTCTAGAATTTGTGCAATAATTTCATAATATCTTGTTGATTTATTATCCAATATTGATCCTCCTGTACTAGGGAGCAAGTCCCTAAATTATCTCCTTCTCCAAATCTTCATAATATGCTCAATATTCTCACAATATTCTTTAAAAATAAAAAATATTAGGCACAAATGTGCAATTATCTCTAAACCTTCCCAATGAACATATTAAAGCTCAAAAACATTATTAAGTGTATAAGGAGAGGTTTCATATAACCTTAAAGTGCCTAAGAAATGATAGATGGGCCTTAATTTATGTCTAATTTGGAGGCCCATCATACCCTCGTACTGAAACTGTTGCTCATCCTCCTTTCCATGTGGTTCTTCATGTATGCTGGCCTGTTTCATTATTTGTTTGTTGGTCCATGTGTTGCTCCTTCTTATTCTCTTATTGATACTCTTCTATTTGCATTTCTTTCTTATCTCAGTTTCCCAAGGAAGCCCTAATGTAGGTTGAGGTTGCTTCTTTCTCTCAGGTGATTCTTCAACTGTAATGAGTTCTATTTTTGAGGGAAACACCTTACTTTTGGTTCATATTTTTGGCCACTTGGATCTTGTAAATTTACTGCAAACTCAAGTGCAATCTCATCATCATACCCCCTTACCTTTTCAAAGAATCCCATCTGGTTGCAATTTTAGAAAATGGTAAGCACTTCAATTGCAGGAGTGAATTTTTGGATTCTTAGCCATGACACACCATACTATCCATCATTTTCTCATTGAAAACACTTAACATAGAGATATTTATTCTTATAGAGGGATAAATGATGGTGAATAACCTAAAGCAAAAGAAAGGAATTAGGTGATGACCATTCTACTAACTTGGATACCTTTCACCCTTGGAGAATTTACCATTATGCAACCCAAACTTCTTGCAGCAAATCCTTTGCATCTCTATTGTGTTTCTTTTTACCTTTTGGAAATTAATTAATCATTGTTCAACACCCCAGTAACAAAATTTTTATCAAGGAGCTCTCATGTAGTATTGTTGGTACTCTTGTAGCACTATTGGTACTCATATTGCACTTATGTTCTTTCCTGTAGCAGTTTCTCAGCTTTCTTGTAGCTTCTTGTAGCTTTTCGGAGCCCTCCTATAGTGCTACAAGATCTTCTTGTAGCAATTACAATCTTCCTTTAGCAATCTAGAGAGGGGTTGAAATTTGGTTTTTGAGCTATTGGGATGATGGAGAGTGGTGAGTACATGAGCTTCACACAACCTAAATCCTGTAGAAACTAATACTTGCATGCAAAGAGGTGGTGGGTCCACCTTTTATTTCTTTCCTTTTTTTGTTGATTTTTTTTCATTATTTTTATTTTTTCATTATTTTTCTCTATTTTTTCATTGCATGCAAAATAAACTCCAAGTGATTTGAGTTAACTGAGTTGGACCTCACCTACCCCTTCGCACTACTTCTCTTCCATCATGACTAAATGATTACATCCCACTTTCTCAAGTCCTCTTCACTTTTGTCTTGTCCTATCCCCCATCTGCAGGTGTCTTGGTGGAAAACTGAAGTTAATTGCTATATAAGGCTAAGGTTGCTCTGCTACTAATCTTGGCTATAAAAACCTTTTCCTTCATACACTTGCAATGTTTTTCAAGCTAAAATAAGTTCGTAGGAAATATTTAAAGGATTGCATCCCTGAGCCTTACCCTTGATATGCTTTTGTAGGTGATATTGAGGTTGTTGTTATGAATCTTAAAGTTTCCTTTGGTGGTCCTGAAGTTACTACTAATGATCTTGAAGTTGCATGTGATAATTTGTTGGGGTATTCTAGATTTTCTTGTTGATTTTGTTGCTCTACTCCTGATATGATCTTGATGTGAGTGTTGTAGCTGATCATATATTATTTCTAAATAGAAGTAAGGTTGGTGTGCATGTCTTCTGAACTGAATTGCACCTTGACTGGTGATGTTCCTGTGTGTGTGTGTGTAGGTATTCATCTCATGAATGGGTTGCATCTGTTGGTAGAGTTCTTTTCTAAGGGTGATGACTCCCTTCTTGGGTGCATACATTGCTCCCTCATGCTTCCTGTTGGTGGGGAGAAAAAAATATCATAGATTTGTTTTGAATGCATAGGTTGTTGCAAGAGGAGTTTCTTCTGGTCTTCAGTTAGCATGGTGGTGTTGAGGGGAATGATGAAAATCCATGTAAACAGGGTTGGAGTCATAAGGAGGTAATGTAAATAATGGAAAAATGGAGAACAATTCTGTGTGTGTGTTTTAGGTAGGACATAGTGAACATTTTGAGCAAGTTTAGGTGAAATGGAGTGGATGAGTGATGAAAGTGGTGTTGGGGGACCTCTCTCAACCTCCCTAAAGAAAATATGACCTTTTGAACCCTTTCTCCAATCAGATCTGCCTCCTATAGCTTCTTATCGACCATCCTGTAGCAATTCAGAGCTTCCTGTAACATTTCAGGACAACTTCTTGTAGAAAATTTATTTTATGCATATCTCCCAAACGGTAGACTAGTGTAACTTGAAATTTTCTGAGCATGTTTCCATCATCCTTATGCACCTCCCCATAAAGAATTTTGGCCAATGGATGCACGAATATCGATAAAATTAAAAATGGTTGTAGGTGATGGAGGTTGATTTCTCGAAACTTGTGCATCAGAAGTTGCTGAAATTACTTGAGCATGTTACCATCATCCATATGCATATCCCCATGAAATAGATTAGAAAATGGATGCACGATTTTCAAGATATGATAAAAACAATTTTATGCTTTGTGTATTTTGGCTTCCTGTAGCAAAACAGAGCCCTCCTGTAGCATTTTAGGACAATAAAGAAAATGAATGGGAAAAGCTTCAGAATGATTGGTGGATGGTGGAAATAGATTAGGGTGATGGATTGGCATGGCCTTGGTCCTATTGGAGCATCTAGGCAAAGGAGGAGAAAGCTCAAGTTTGACTTCCTTTGACTAGATTTTTGATCAATTTTTTTTCCTTTTGGTGCTAAAGTGTCTTTGTTGCTTGCAAAAGTTGGAGAGAACATGCATTCATGAGAGAGAGATACATGGAGCAAAGAATTTTTTTCTTTTCGTTTTTTCATTTTTTCTTTTAGGCCTACTAGCTACCTCAATGAGGCTTTCAACTAGTAGGTTTGCGTACACACTCCAAAGGAGGTTTTCACTTAGAATCTTTTCTTTTTCTTTTATTTTTTCTCTTTTTTCCAACCCATTGACCGCCTCATGGAGGTTTTCAATCAATGAGCCAATCTCAGGCACCTCAAATGAGGCTTTCACCTGATATTTTATTTATATTTCCTCTTATTTTTTGTATTTTTTATTTATCCTACTCTACTTGAAAAAACAAAATTATTTTCATGTGTAGGAATACTTCCAATGCATAACAAGATGACAAATAAAATCATGTGTAGGCTCGAAACATATGCTTTGACATGTACCTGAATGTGAGATACCAACTTCTTTGATTGAGATGAGATAAAAAATTGTTGAAGAAGAGTGTGTTGCTGCAACTTAACAATTTTCTAGAACCATATTTCAATATAGTTGTGATGCCCCTAGTCCACTTGTTGATTTTGATCATCTTAGATGTCTTCTTCTTCCATGAAATTCATATCTTCTTCTTTTTGTTGATTATTCTATTGAACACATAGAGGATCTAATGGTGAACATGATGTAACTTCCTCAATCTATGATTTTGATGTCTACTCTTCATCAAGTGCAGCCCATTCTGAATGTTGTCCTTCAATGACAACAAGAGAATCTGTTTTTTGCAATACTCTTCCTAAGCTAAGATGAATACCATTTATATCAAGATGATATATTTGGAAATGTTGTATCTTAGCATTGTAAGTGGGTTGAGCTACTTCCTTGTGTGGGTTTGGAAATGGTGGTACAAGTAGTTGAGTGGGAGTGGATGTTTGAGATGGATGTGGTTGGGGTTGTGGTTGGGGTGGATGTGGGGTAGGGATAGCATGGAGTTAGGTATGGAGGATATTAAGGAAAATATTCAGGATATTGTGGATTTCTCTCATAAGGTCTGTGCCAATATTGTTTCCAAGATTGGTTTTAGGGTTGAGATGGCCAAGGTTTCCAAGAAAAGGGTGTGTTCCAATTACTTTGAGATGGATGTGCATAGCCTTTAAATTATGAATTAGGTTCTTGCATCATACTAGATTGACTAGGCTTCCATGGTCCTCTTGGAGCTACATAACATAGTTGCTTTGGTAATTGACTTGCTCCATTGTCTTCTTGGTAAAATTCCTTCAACCTTGGCAGTGATGGACAATATTTAATAGTATGTGATTCTGCATGCACAACACAAATATCAACATCTTATTTTTGCTCATTTTCCATTCTTAACATTTCTAATTGTTCACTTAGATTGCTAAGAATTTATGTTTTAAAGTTATCAAGCAAATTTCCAAGTTCAGCTTGACTTACCAATAATGATGTTGATTTACTTACTCTTTCCCTTCCTCTTGATATGTGTTTGCATGTTTCACAATTTTTTTTAAATGATAATTGGTATACATCACCTTTACTCATGAGATCAAGGAGATCAATCCACTCATCCCTAATTGTTATAAGTAAGAGGGTTTTTAGTGTGTCAGATCATAGATGATGTAATTTTTCCCTCTTAACGTTATATATGAACCTCTCTATTAGATCCTCAAGGCTCTCATCTTCTTTTTGAATCATTCTAAATATTCCTTCTTTAAGATCGTGATCTTTATATTTTTCTAGAAATATTTTTTGCATATCATTCCATGATATTATTGAATTAGTCTCTAAACTCATGAACCATTTAAGAGCTCTATCGTCCAATGTTTCCGAAAACGATCTCAACTTTTGAATGTTTAATAAGTAAACATAAGATCTACAAACAATTTCAAATTCAAAGAGAAAGGTTTATGGATCCTCTAACCTCATACCATGGAAGTTGGGAAGGAAAGATGAAGGGATGTTCATCATATGCACATTGATATCAGTATCTTGAATGGGAAATCCAATAGGATCTTCTTCATTGTCATCATCTCCATCCATTTCTTCTACCTTCTCTACCACCTCTTCTTCTTCTACATGAAAAAGTGGATGGTAATGTGGTTCTTACTGCACCACGTGATCAAATGGGGGGGGGGGGTTGGTGTTGGAGAAGTATTTTATTTTTTTCTTTGAATAAGAATGCTAATGCAATGCAAATTTTTAGTTTTGAAATGAAATATGCCTAATGCAAATCCTTTTTGTTTTTGAAAAAAGTAAAAGAAATGAATCAACTAGGTAAGAAAACAATGTATACTTTAACACCTTCTCAGAAACGATGCCAAAAGTTGATGAGCCTCAGTATTGCAACAAGAATGTTGCAACTCCCAAGGCTACCAACTTTAGCTATCAACTTTAATTATCAACTCGGGGTTCGTACAAACTTAAGAGGTATCAGCATTATATGTGTAGCATACAATGTGTCCTTCTTTCATTGTCATGATGTACTGGAGTGAATTTAATGAAATCGAATACTAAACTAATTGCATAAATGGAAATATTACTTAAAAAAAAAATTATCCTAGGCAAGAACAACAATTTATAATTGAAATCCTAAGAGCATGAATTCAAATAAATAGGCCTAATCTACTTTTTTAAAAGGCATGTCCTAATTGGTGTTTTATTCTTCCTCAATTACGGATTTAGAGCCTAGGGGTTATGATTCAACCCTAAGAGACAAAAACCAAGATTTTTAAGAAAATATGGTCAAGTTTACAGGTGTTGGTGGAGTGCTACAGGAAGTTACAGTGTTTTCTCCAAGAAGTTACAGGTTTTCTATAGGAAGATATAATTCATCGAATGACCAAGTAAATCAAATCCAAATGGGATGGGACAATTTTTTTTATTGAATAGGATGTCTTAGGTCTCCATTCCAAGTGGAATCACTTAGAAATACCCCTGTTAACACATGCTAAAAAATAGCAGAAAATTACTAGTCTAAAATCTAGAAATTTGAGAACTAGTGAGTTAGTTAACCTATCAAATGACTAACCTAATCAAGTGAAAATGCAATGGGGTAAAATTATTTATTAACTTTAATGTTTTTATGATCTAATTCAAGTTGAATAAACTTAAATGAAGCTCATTATCATGTTCTAAACAATAGCATAAAATTACTACTATTTGCTACAAGACACTTCGAGAATATTTTAGATTTGTGAATAAGAAAACTAATCCAAGTAGCTCAATGATTACTATGAACTTTCAAAGTTGTTCCAAGGATGAAATCATGTTTGTGATCTTGCAAAAGAACTCACTTCAACCATTTAACCCAATCCTACAACAAGAAATCATCAATACTAAATGCAGAAATAGGAAAAACAAGAACAAGAGATGCATGTGAATAAGAAGTGAAAAGAAGAAAAGTAAATTATACAAAAAGGCTTTGAGGCTCCTGGGATGGCCAAGCCCAAGGAAAACTAGAGTCCTATGAAGGAGAAAAATCTTTAGAAGCTAAAAATGGCACCAATATTCATTATTTGAATCAATCTAAGTACATCCCTACTAGAAATGAAAGTGGAGCTGCAAAAATACAAGTTTTCTCCACAAGAAGACTAAGAAAAACCAACCCCTAGAGGAAAATTTGAATTGGTACTTATACAAAATGATGAGGAAACATTCTCCTTGAAAGGAGGAAGCTTTCCCCTCCAAAATCCCTCAAATAGTGGATCTGGTTCCCAACACTAGGAATCTGCATTAAATGACAGGGAACACATTCCTAGATTTTCTCAATCATTGGAGCTCCAGAATTTGTGCAATAATTTCATAATATATTGTTGATTTATTATCCAATATTGATCCTCCTGTAGTAGGGAGCAAGTCCCTAGATTATCTCTTCCTCTAAATCTTCATAATCTGCCCAATATTCTCACAATATTCTTTAAAAATAAATAATATTAGGCACAAATATGCAATTATCTCTAAACCTTCCTAATGAACATATTAAAGCTAAAAAACATTATTAAGTGTATAAGGAGAGGTTTAATATAGCCTTCAAGTGCCTAAGAAAGGCTAACTTATGTCTAATTTGGAGGCCCAACACTTAGATCGAGGAAAAGGGCCGCTAAGGAATGGATTGGGGGGATGAAGGAGGGAGAAACTAAATCTCTTAGGGAGATTGACATTTTCCTATGTTATTTCAATGATCCTCAGGATCCATTATTCTTCTCAGAGGAATATCGACATAGGATCATTGAATTGGAGTGTATGATAAGGGAAATTCTCCATTCATGGGAAGAAGACATCCACATGAATAGCAAGGCAACATGGATAAAAGATGGAGATAAAAATACCAGATATTTCCATGCACATTTAAATGCCAGGAAACAGATCAATTCCATAAGGAGGATAAGAGATGACGTCGGAAACATATTCAGTTCACAGATATCTATTAAGCAGGCGATTGTCACACATTTCAAAGGCCAATTGGTGTCACGGGAGACATCTTTCTGGCCGCAAATTAATTTGATGTTCCAAAATGTTCACATCGGAGGATAATGAAAGATTGAGATAACCAATCACAAGGGAGGAATTGACGAAGATATTGAATGAATGTGAAAAGGAGAAAATTCTAGGCCCCGATGTGTGGGGGTCTGAACTTTTTATTCACTTCATTGATTTGATGATCCCAGATTTTTTGGAAGTAGTTGAAGAATCTAAGATTAATGGGTTCATCGCAAGGGCCATAAATTCTACTTTTGTAGCATTAATCCCCAAAAGGGTGGAACCAAGAACCTTTCCATATTGTCGTCCCATATATCTCTGCAATTCGGTGTACAAAATCATATCAAAGTTGATTGGAAGTAGGTTGAATCTGGTATTATCGAACCACATTACAGAGAAATAGTTTGGTTTCTTAGAAGGTAGACAAATACAAGATGTAATTGGTATTGCCCAGGAGATGATGCACTCTATTAAATCATAGAAACAAATAGAATTCCTTCTAAAGGTAGACTTGAGAAAGCCATATGATTGCATTGGCTGGGAATTCCTTTTCTTGGTCTTGTTAAAATCTGGGATGTCTCTATTTAACATTAAATGGATTTTGGCATGTTGCAAAACTATAAATTTTGTTGTCATTATTAATGGTTTTCCTTCACGGTTTTTCAATTCATATAGAGGAATTAGACAGGTATGTGCTATGTCTCCATTTCTCTTTCTCTTAGTTATTGATTGTTTCAGTATAAAAATGAGGGTGTCAAGGGATAATTGAATTATTAAAGGGATTAGAATAACTAGAAATATTTCCAAATCTCATTTAATGTCCGTAGATGATATGTTACTCAATGGGGAATCCAAGGTGGGGGAGTGGAGAACCATTAGAGACCTCATTAAATCATTTGGAGTTGCATTTGGTTTGTGTATGAATGAAGGCAAATCGGTCTTGTTACATGATGATAGTGAGGAGAATGTAAGAAATGACATATGTGACTTGTTTGGGGTAGTATCGTCAATCTTGGGTGATAGTTTCACCTACCTTGGATTTAAGATGAAACCGAAAGGATATTATAATCAGGATTGGGCATAGCTGATTGAAATATTTCACAAAAAATTGGACATTTGGAAGTAAAGATGGTTAACGATGGGAGGAAGGATGGTAATGATGAAATCAGTGCTACAAAACATTTCAGTTGCACCTTTATTTAATTCCAAGGGAGATCATCCATAAGATAGAAGCTATCATGAGCCGCTTCTTATGGGTTGGAACATAGTTACAAGACAAGATTCATATGGTACGATGGTCATCACTTGCAATGCCAATGGATGAAGGAGGTTTGGGTTTCATAGATGCATCCACTTTTAACAAGGCTTGATTATAAATAACATGTGGAGGGAAATGTCTGGAAATGGTGTGTGGTCTCATATCATTAAGGAAAAATATATGTTTGGTCAAACTTTCTCCTCATGGATTAGCAGTGGTGCGAAGAAGAAATTTGTTATATCACACATATGGAGAAGTATGATGCACACTCTGTTGAGAAATCTAGGGCATAGAAATTAGGTGATTTCTCTTGTAATGATAATTGATTGTGAATGCTTTCTACTCCTTTAGATTATGATATTCTCTTTAGTTATATTATTATAGTGTTCTTCATCAAACAATTGTCAAAGCATAAACAATAAAGAGACAAGAGACATAGAATATAGGTGATCAGCCAGGGCCAAAACCTCTCCCACTTGAGAGGAAAACCCAAACGAATTATTCTTCTTATAGAGACTTCAATTGATGAATACCAAGACCAAGACCCTTGACCTATTTGACCTCTCCAAGACCAAGACACCAAGCTTCTTATTTTGACCTCTATTTCTTAATAGAGTCAATGATAGTAAACTACCTGTTTCTTCTTTCTGCCTCTGCTACCTTTCAGATCTCGACTTCCTTTTCTCTACTTTAGACCTGCAACTTCTCGACCCTAATTCAGAAACCCTAGTACATGTAGATGACCTTCTCTTGTACCTTGATTTCCTTTGCTTTAGGTGGAGGCTACCTCCTTGACAACTCAGCTTGAGATACTCCTTAGTTTTCTCCTTGACTTGACCTTCAAAAGGGATTGCAGTACTTCAACTTCTTCTGCAATAGATAGTGTCTATACTTCACACTTGTGGAGTGATTCAACCCAAAACAAACCCAAAAACAAAGCTAAGTACATCACTCTTCCTTTCCTTCTCTTCGTTGGTTATGAGGCTCCTTTCCTAGTGATTCTCGCACTCCTTATTGCAGACTTCTCCTTGACCAAAATTATGTCCTTGAAATGAAGTCAATTTTCCCTATTTATAGTGGTTTTCCCATGTAAATTAGCCAACTTGAGTTGTGTGTGAGCCGACATGTCCTTTGGTGAAGCTTCATAATTTCATTTAAGGTCGACTTGAAGGAGATGCTTGAGCTTGATCTTGGAGGGTCTCTTTGACTCTTTCAATGACTCACATATATTTGTAACATGCCCAAGAAGGGTCTTCCATACATAATATTGACTCAATAGACTATTATGACTCAATGACAAACCTAAAGGCTCACAATGGGAAACTTAACTAAAATAAAATTCCTTGATCATGAAACCCATGATTCAAGCATTACAAAAATAATTTTATTTTCTTCTTTACATCAATTACATAAAATCATATTTACACATGTCATTATGAAGACCGAACCTAGTTACACTTTTCAACACACTCTACATTGGATGTTGGGGTTTGTCCGTTGGGGGGCTGGAGATGGATCCAAGATCAAAATTGGATTAGATGCCATCATGGGGAAGGCTGGAAATCATTCATTATCCTTTCAGATGTTGTAAATCCTTCACAGAAAGGACATTATCCACTTGCAACAGATATATCTGTCGGGGACTCAAAACATTGATCAACAGAGTTGGAGAAGGGTCAAAGATCTTGGCATACTAGAGACATATCATGAGGAATGGGGGTCATACGTAGCGCAACTTTGATATGCTGGCATCACTCTTGGTGATAAGCAAGATTGTATGATATGGGGGGTAAAATGAAAAAGAACAATCCGATGGTCCAAGACATCTACTTGAAGTTGCCAAGGACCGAGAGGATCAATGACTATAATAAGTGTCTACACGATATATGGAGATAGAATCTCCCGAACAAATTAAAAAAAATTTCCTGGCTGGCAGCACATGATCGTATATTGACATGGAACAACTTACAAAAGTGTGGGTTCATTGGTCCTAGAATATGCCCTCTATGCATGGGGGGGAGATACAGATCATTTGTTGATCAAATGCTCATATGCGAGGCTGATTTGGGATGGGGTTATGGAGGAAATGAAGCTTCATTTTGTTGGCACTAATCAACCCTTGTTTAGATGTCTTCTGTCATGGTTCACTTCACACAGGAAGTACAGGTCCCTCCCATTATATATCATATGTATTATATGGCGAAGTAGGAACACTAGCATTTTTTATCAGAAAATTGTGATTGTTAGAGAAGCCATTATCAAGATAGTTGTTTTTTTCAACGAGATCGGGTCGGTGATCAAGTCTAACAGAAACAAGAAATGCAAATTCATTGATATTCAAAAAGAATATCTGGTTGAGTTTTTTTACGGATCCAAGAATATAAGGAAATGCAGATGTGGTGCAATCATAGTTACTAAGCCTGGTAATTTCTTCCACTTCTGGTGGGAGGGCGGAATGGGATCAAACAACAAATCAAAGATTACAACATTATGGGGAGTCCTTATCACAGCAAAATGGCTAAGATTAGACAAAATTCAAGTATATGGAGATGCAAAAGGAATCACTGACTGGGTAAACAAGAATACTAATTTCAATCCCCCCATACTTGCAAATTGGATGATGAGGATTCGGAACCTGGTAAGGAATTTTAATCATATACATTTCCAACATATATATAGAGAACATAATTGGACAGCAAACCTCCTATCTAAAAGAGGTATTTCGAAGGAAACATGTAAAAAAAAAAATCTCAGTCTTTAGTCAGGGTATCATGGTAAATGCAAGGAACATCAACTACTCTTAGGAGACATTTTAACACAAACTTGATTTTGATGGAAGTTTTGTATCTTTAGATAATGAAAGTGTTCATTTATGAAAATGTAATGGTTATAAGCTAAAGTTTGATGTTAAGAAAGACATTTTTTGTAGAACAGGAAAATAGAAATGTATGGGCATAGGAATGATAGGAGAAGTATGAAAGGATAATATAATGAATGAAATATGAATTATGTACTATCCTTATATTTTAATATAAAGATAGTGTTTTTTCTTTATATATATATATATATATATATATATATATATATATATATATATATATATAAGTAATGTTCAAAATAAATGAAACAGTCAAAAAACACATTAAAATACAATCGATGGAGACCGCAAAAAGTACTCCAACTATGTTAATGCCTATCCACGTTCAGCGAAAGTGCCTCCATTGCTCCTCTCATGAAGCACACCTTTGTCATCGGCCTCCATTGCTCTGCTTCCTGAAGAACCCATCAACAACGTAAAAATGGACTCCTAATCCTTTACCTTTACCTTTTTTACTAGCGCCCCGTATTGAATATTTTAAAACAAAAGATTTCTTGTCCTAAAAAATTATCTTAAAAGCCCCCTTGTGTAGTAGTGTCGAATGCAACAAAAGACAAGTTGTCTCTAATCGTATCAACAAAGATCAAAGGGACATAAGATGAATTGATGTCCAAGAAATCTTGCTAGGAAAAGTTGTCGCATTCTTCAAAGTCAGCTACCCCCACAAAATAAAGAGCCCAACAAATTGTTGTCTTTATATAAGATAACATGAATGGTAAGTGAAATAACAACCTTGATGTAGGTGTGGGACAGTAGTAGCATGCAAGTTGGTGGACTTAGGGTGCACTTTTAGAGTCAATTTTGCAGTTGTTAGATAATATTGTCTTAAATTGATATGTTTTTGTCTTAATTGTTAATTGTCTTAAATGAGTTTCATCTTAAGTGGCCATTGTTTTAAATATAAAGTTTGTCTTAAAATATTTTTGCCTTAAATATAGTGTTTTGTCTCAAAATAATTTTGTAATATTTTTGTCTTAAATTGATTTTGTCTTAAATATATATATTTTTTAAATATTTTTGTCTTAAATATAAAGTTTTGTCTTAAAATATTTGAATTGATATCAAATTTTAATATAAAATAACTAAACTTTTTAAGACAAAAGATTTATTTTATCTTAAAAAAATGTTTTAATTACTCCTGTGTAATTTCTCTAAAATCCGCAGGAATTTATTGAAATCACAAACCTGATGGGTAATCCTGTGCAATCGAAATGCCCTATCCACATATACAGTGAAAAAAAACTAGTTTAAATAACACAAATCAAGATTTCATCTCAAATTTTTCCACTGATTCCACATTAAAAAGTCAAAAAAATCTCAGCGAAAACAACTCCTTTTAGAAGTGCAACCATTATAATCACATTGGTTTGGCAACCATTATAATCACATTGGGCCAAACCAAGGGATCTGTACACTGAATTGCAATAGCCTGTGGAAGGCCAAAATACTTGCATAAATCCATATAGCACAGAAGAATCGTTATTGTGCAGACGGGTTTGGTCTCAGCCACAAATTGATCAAGGTCGAGGGTATGCTCATACACCTCAGGAAGGATATTGGCCTCGTGAAGATCCGGAAGAAGAAACAATATTGCCACAAGTGGGAAATCGTTGAAGAAGTGGGATATCGTTGAACAATACCCACGACCGAGGACCATACAGTGGATTGGGCCACCGTGCACCTGTTAGACGGTCAAAGATAGGAACCAAGAGTTTGCAACGTCGAGACAGTGGGGATCAAGTCTCAAGGCCATTGTTGTGACTGCATCATCTCTTCATCACAGGGGGAGGTTATCTTTGACCGTCACCTTTTCTACCACAAAGAACACAAGTCGTTTCATTGAGTTGTATACGGCGGATACATCTCAGATAAGGGATTGAAGGCCATTTAGTTTATTGTTGTCGTGGCCAGAAGCCTTCATATGCCATATCAAGGTCGATCACTCATTGGTTGGGGCGTGAGACAATTGACTGTCACTATCATATACTCTCTCATTTTTGTGGGTTGAGCTCTATATCTTTATTCCGAAGGGTCATACTACTTTAACATGTACGTATTCAGTTGTTGATATTTAATGGTATATATTTCCCATATGATACTTTATTTGAGTTTAATATAAATCATATATTGTCGAGCTAAAAAAAATATAGTAATATAATAATAGTGGGGAGAGGAGTTTGTGAAAACAGTTGTCTATAATGTGACTTTTTGGAAGCTTTTCTGGTGGGTTTTTTGGTCAAAATCCGACAGCAATTTATTGGAATCGCAAGTTTGATAGCTAGTTTATGCACAATTGAAGCGTCCCAGGGGTTTTCCAGGGCGCTGAATCCAAATATGCAGTTAAAAAACCATTTTAACTGCAACAAATCAAGATTTAACCTCAATTTCTTTCATCGGATTCCGTCACCAGAATCTCCAAAAAGTCGCATTATAGACAACTCCGTTTGTGAAATTTGTTGGGAACTTTTTTTAAGTTTATTTTGAACATGGAAATTTGAAAGGAGACTTTTTGTTAAAAAAAAAAAGGAAGAAAGAGAAAATTAATTTGTTAGATCCATTGAAAATTACAACATTTGGGATCTTACAGTGGTATCTGCAAGATAAAATGATTTATTTTCACAAAATATTTCATCAGCTATTGCAGGGATTGATTTTGCAGAATGTGTCTTCCCAGTTATTATTGTAGAGGAATTTCTTCCATTAGGTTATTATTTTTATTGCAACATATTGTTTCTCCGTTATTATTGAAATTCAATCATAGCATAAATCAATTTCTCAAAAGGGGTAAATCAATTTTATTGAAGAAAGCTAGGGAGAGAGAATGAAGGATAAGTATTGAAATCCTTTGATTCCAAGTCATAATGTCATCACTTTACTTTTGGAAACATCTCACGAATCAGCATAGTTATATATCAGTTGCTCCTCTAGGTTGCAATACTTTTGTGGATAAAAAATGGCAACAACTTACATATCAGAATTAGCAAGAGTAGAACAATAGGCATTTCTCTCGGAAGTTCCATGCTATCCTTTAGCAGTCAAAGGATATCCGGAAGGAAGATGTAAGAAGAAAGTGTCTCTTTGAACTTGGATCCAAGTTGAAAAGTAAAAATTCAAAGGATGTCCCCCTATTGTTGGACATCTTGTACATGACTTTGTGTTTGCTTGATTAATCAAATTGTAAAGGATCAAGTTGGGCCTTGAAGCCATCCATGCTTGCTTTGATACAACCTAAGTTCTTGGAGCATTCTTGTGAAAAGGTTAGACTCATAGTTGCCTCTTGCCTCAGTAAAATCCTAGCCTTAACAGTGTCGCTACCTCCATAAAATGATGACATCATGAGAAGTATTTTTCAAATGATGGTAGAAGCCTAAGGGTTATAACACATGGTGAAATTAAGATTTGGTATAGTTATGTTGGATCTATATTGTGATGACTTAATCCTCCAGATTCTTTAATATTGTACACCAACATTACAACATCTCATTAAATTATGTCAAAACAGACATGCAAGAGATCATGTCACTGATCTTGGGAGAAGATGAGGTCATATGAAAACCAAGTGACATCCAAATTGTTGGCCATTTGGAGGAAGGAGCTAATTATATTTCTTGTTGCCTATGAACTAGTTAAAGGGTTGGTCAAATAGAATATCAAACTACTTAGGAAGTAGCTTACCAAGCATGAACTAACAAGGATTTATGGAGACAACAAGAGTGAACTAAGAAGGAAATTTTTATGCTTTGTATGCAAGGGACCTTGGGTACTTAAACACTCATTCTCAAATGTCATGAAGAAGATAATGGGAACATAGTAATATTCCTCTACTATAGTTGAGTCCATTAGTTTATAGGAGAATATCCATAGAGGATACGAGCAGTTAAGTAAAAGTTCACATGAGCATAAAATTATTTTGTGAGCACAGAAGACCAAAGAAATGACATTGAAGGAGACTTGCGGGATGAATCAATAACGATGGACCAACATGGTGAACACTTAGAGGTGCATTGGTGCAACATACATGATGAACACTTAGGAGAGAATGAGGATGAACCATAGATTGTTTCCATAAGTGGAGAATTCCATGGAGAAGACATTCAAGGAAACTAGAATGGGGAACCAATAGTAGTGAACTGACATGATGAGCATGAAAATGAAGAGGAGCATAAAAAACATAGTGTGCAGGATGAGCCACTTCCAAAGATCCAATCAAAATCTCAAGTTGTAGTTGTGAAAGTTGAGCATCAGGTGCAGACAGATACAAAGGCATTCAATAGGACACCAGAATCTCTAAGAGAGGACTTTCAGGGAATGTTTAAGAATTTTAAGACAAATATTATGACATTGAAGCAAAGAATCCAGTCAGTTCGAGGCATTATCTTACAGGAGAACATGAAAATTGAATAACTCATAGGAGTATGTGCCAAATCAACGACCATGTTATCTAGTGTTGAGGAACGACTCAAGTCCATCTCAAGGCAGTCAAAATAATATACTTGGGAGTTGCATAGCATCCCTCTTCTGGGATACATCGACAAGGCTAGAAACTCTATCAACATACCTTTTTGCATTGGAGAAAAGAGGGAAATACTTTCCATATGGATCTTATGTGATCCCTTCATGTTGGTTTTACAGATGGGCTAATACTGAGCAATGATTTTCCAACTTAGGAGCATCCTAATTAAAATCAGAGTAGCGCAACATCATCATGGTGGGAGTGTTTCTCGCATTAGTATGTACTCACAAGGATTTATGAGCTGGAACCTGATTGATGAGATTATTCTTAGATATAATATTTTGGGATTCAACTTTGTTAAGTAAGGCATTCATCTATGACCATTTCCATGAGAGGTAGTCATAACTAACTATTTTTTCATGATTTTTTAATAGTCCACTAGGTACTCATTGCATCGGGTGATCTCACAGTGGTGAAGAAGTGGGATTGAAACTAGTGAAATGAATCACATAGCGTCAATCATCACTTCCGAGGCTTGCACCTAGTAACCAGGACTTCTTGGGAGGTCACCCATCCTAGATCACCTCTGGCTCTAGTGCACTTAACTATGGAGTTTTCCCCACAATCAAGTCCACTTATCTTGTTACCCCATCTGCAAAACCTTAGCAAGTATTGTGCCTCATGAACTATTCAAGTAGAGTTCTCTTCACTCTTTTGAATTTAAGTATTGAGGGTTTTTCATAGTGCATTATATTAGAATAATTTTTTGGGATTCAGTTGTGTTAAGTAAGTCATTCATCTATGACCATTTCCATGAGAGGTAGTCATAACTGACTAATTTCTCATGATTTTTGAATAGTCCACTAGGCACTCATTGCATCGGGTGATGCTCACAAGGGTGAATAAGTGGGATTGAAACTAGTGAAATGAATAACTTAGTGTCAATCACCACTTCTGAGGCTTGCACCTGGTAACCAACACTTCTTGGGAGGTCACCCATCCCAAATCACCTCTGGCTCAAGCGCGCTTAACTATGGAGTTTTCCCACAATCAAGCCCACTTAGCTTGCTACCCCATTTGCAAAACCTTAGCAAGTATTGTGCCTCATGAACAATTCAAGTAGAGTTCCCTTCACTCTTTTGAACTTAAGTTTTCTTGAGAAGACATTCAGAGCCAAGGACATAATATAGTTATGGCTATGGCTCATGAGCTATGCATTGAAAAGTGTAACTAGGTTTGGTCTTCATAATGACATGTAATTCTGATTTTTGTAAATGATGAAAATAATAAAATAAAATTATTATTGTAATGATTTCTTCATGGGTTTCATGAGTAAGATATTTTATTTTTAGGTGGCTCCCATTGAGAGCCTTTAGGATTTGTCATTAAAGTCAAAGAGTCAATGTCATGTATGAAGAACCCTTCTTGGGCATGTTACAAATGTATTCAGGTATATAGGATTGTCTAATAGCCCACCAAGACAAGCACATGTTTCTTATCTTTAAGTTGGCCTCAAGATGAAGTAGAAACTCATGCCAGCTCACCCTATATGGAGACACACCTATTCAGATTTATAGGTCGACTTATTATATGGGGAAAACCACTATATATAGGTGGGAAGGGTCTTCTCATTACCAAAATTCAGAAGTCGAATATCTCTGAGATTTTTGGATGACAATTACAGTGCTAAGTTCAGATAAGAGTGTAAAAGAAAGTTCAATGAAGGATCTCGGTCTAGGATACAAAAGTATAGAAATAAGATTGGATTCCTTAGAAATTTGGATCACAAAATGGAGACACAAGTTCGGATGGAACTCAGAAAAGTAATGAAGGGACAATGAATATTTGTTTAAGGGTTGATCACAGTCATCAAGTTTGGGTCTCTGAAATTAGGGTGGAAAAACATAGAGACAAAAGTTTAGATTTATCTGAATTCGGATGGATAATTATAGTCAAGTTTGGATGTCATTAAAGTCAAGAAGTTTAGACTTCTATGAGAGAGTCTCGGTGTTATGAAGAAGACACATTTCAGTAATGGAAACCACATATTTGGTTCTATATCACAGTGATTTGCTGACATTACATTGACATGTTTCGGTGTTATCTCTAGTGTATCTACAGTTTGTTGAGGAGATGATCTCAGTGTTAAGAAGGTCGAAGAATAAGAGGATTCAAGAAGAAGAAAAGAGAAGAAGATAGAGAACTAGTGCCTTGGTCTTGGTATTCGTCAATTGGAATCTCTAGAAGAATAATTTGTGTGAGTTTTCCTCTCAAAGAGTGAAGTGTTTTGGCCCTCGCTAATAGCCTACATTCTTTGTCTCTTATTTATTTATGTTCATGCATTGGTAATTGTTTGACGAAGATCCTCATCTAAAGTTGTAAAAATCACTCATAAGCAGTTACTAATTAAAAGAGGAATCACCTAAATATTGATGCCCTATATTTCTCAACATGGTATCAGAGCCAAGGTGTCAAATTCAATAAAATGGCATGCAATCAAAGAGACACTCAAGGATCTAGTTTCAAGAAAGGCATCAAAGAAAGTTGAATGATATCAAAGTGAAAGTTCAAAATCTACATTAAGAATCAATCCCTAGATCGAAGAAGAAGCCTACACCAGCAAAAGTTTTGATCCTCTAAGTCATCGTTAGACAACAAAGACCCTCATCAAGTCGAAGATATCTACAATGAAAGGTAGCCCAAAGTATAGACATCCAAGAGAAGCATTTATGATCTGCAATCATTCACAACCGATAAAGTCGAAGTATCTTGAAGGCTAGAAGGCACTGTCATCATATTCAAAGGCTATAAGGTAAGTTCCCTCTCATTGAAGCAAGGTCCCCTCCCTTATCCTTAAACAAGATCATTCGATGAAGCATCAAGACATCTTCATCAATCATCATCATCAAAGGGAGTTAGATCAAAGGTGTTGTCATCATAAAAGAGGCAATCTCCTTTTTATTGAAGAAGGGATTTTATTTGGAAAAACATCATCCAAAAGGGCACTAATACCTCTTCATCAACCACCATCAAAGGGATCAAGTTGAATATTTCATCTTCACTTGTCAAGTAAGTATCTTTATTCTATAATCTAATCTATTAAAATGAATTCGTTTTGCAAGGAGATCTATAAGCTGGTTTTGTCATTAAACTTCCTAACATGGAATAGGAGGATAGAAATAATCCTCCAAGAAAATTAAGTCATTAGAAAAGTCTCCAAACCATCTAAAGGTCAATAATTATCTAATACATGGAAAGAGATCAAAGGACTCAAGGGATTCTTATGAAATTAGTCAAAGGTCCCTTCATATCAAGATTGGAGACATCAAAGGAGATGTATGATAAGCTAGTAAAACTATTCGTTGAAGCTGCTATAAAGAAGGTCACATCACTTAAATCTAATCTACACAAATTGAAGGTATCAAAGGATAAAGGGTTATCTTCATAAGACCTCAATTGCAAGATCTGGGAGAGATAATCTTCATTGTTCTAAACACACTAACTAATGAACAAAGTAACAAATATCTATAAGGATAAGAAGGCTATCCCATTCAACAATGTGTGATCTGTTTAGTCAATTTAGTATCCTAAATTGCTTGCATTAATTATCAACCGAGGTTTGTAGACTTATGAAGTGTGATGCACTATATGTGCTTAGTTAACTTTTCTCTTACTTCGTTGTTTTGAATTTTTATGTTTGTTTTGGGGGTTTCTATTCTCTGGTGTCTAAGAATATACAGTCTATGAGAAATTTACAGGAATCTAATGAGTTTTCAAAGAAAGGATAGGTTCCTAAGTTAGTATAGACTCCTAAAGAAATGGACCAAGAATCATTTTTGACTAGTTACAGAGCATCTATCTTATCTATCATTTAGTCTTAATCTACCATTTAGTCCTAATCTACCAATTAGTTCTAATGCATGGATCTAATTCTTAAAACCAAAAGTAATACTTATGCAGAGGGTAAGTCAACAATTGCATTCATTAGCCATTCAACCATTCAATTTTGGAACATGATAGAATCAATCTCCTTGAAATGATATTTTGGAATGTCAAGTGATGCAACTAAGTAATGACCTGAAAACATAAAAGAAAAGATGACAGATTGTAAAACTAACAATATACTGAGTAAACTCAATCACTGCATGCATTAGATATTCAACCAATTAAATTAGAATTGTCATCATTTCAAAATGGTTTTGAGAACATCGATTTATACATCTAATTCACAGTTTTGTGCTAAAATGAGTAATCAAAAACAATAAGAAGCTAAAACAACTGTGTATTCTCTTGTCTTCAT
This sequence comes from Pinus tabuliformis, assembly GCA_031772625.1. Classification (NCBI taxonomy): domain Eukaryota; kingdom Viridiplantae; phylum Streptophyta; class Pinopsida; order Pinales; family Pinaceae; genus Pinus; species Pinus tabuliformis. Next base: position 879,297,272 of record CM062815.1, read on the forward strand.
TGTTCATTCATTCATTTCTCACATAATATCTCAGAAGAATAAGACTTGCACAGTTGTGTTTTTTACCCTGACATTATTGGTTACAAAACTGAAATGAAACAAAACTAGAGAAAATGGACTTGCAGAAAACAAAGTAGTAGAAATTAAAATGAAAACAACAAGTAAAAACCTCCTTCAGTGCAGGGACCCTTTGCAACTCATGTGGCTGGATAAAAGCTAACTAAAGATGTACTTTAAACCACCATTGACAAAACAGAGTTTGTATTATCAACAAAATGAATTCTGAGTAGATTCTTGTAACAAAAAGCTTGTAATCCTTCCTTAAATTCCAACTTATTCTCGATCTCATTTAACTGATATTTATAGAAAAACAACATAACTATCTAAGAGAAAATCTTGTTACAGGTGGCTTAATCCGAATTTTATCATGACTGTTTATATAAATACATGCTACAAATGGCTTAATTCGAATTGTAATGAGACTATTAGATTTTTGAACAGCTACAGGTGGCCTGATATGCATTAACTTTTCAACTCCTAATCAGCTACAAGTGGCTTACTCCGCATTAACTTCTTCAACAGAACCGTTAGACTCCTGATCAACTACGAAATGTCAAGAGTCCTACTGCTATTAGATAACCTGTTTGACTCCATATTTGACCAAGACTTTAGATATGATTTTCTATCGATCTAGATTGAGGGAGTAGGATAGAATCCATGTAGAGATGATTCTAGAGATGCCCATGTGGCCCAATTCTTCATTTGACACTTGTAACCTGCCAAACCATGAGAGTAGCTATGGAACTCACAGTTAGCTATAGAATAGGCTGCGTTCTGCAGCTAATTTGCAAAAATCTATTAAAATAGCAAGAACATGAAAATATAATATGGTGATCATTTTAATGCTTTCCTATGACAAAATCTAGCATTTATCATTGATTGGATCTGTAGTTTTGTGATAAATTGAGAAAAAAAGGTGAGAACAAATGTTAAGGGGAAGGTAAGTTTGAGGTTCAACATACCCCCACTGCAAAATCATTGCATGTCCTCATGAAATTTGCCAAAAATGTGAATTTTCTTCTCTAATGCATTTGCTCAGACACTTCTTCTAGTACATCCAATTTTCTTCTTTTGCTCTTCTTTGAAGTGACTACCATTATGGGTTTCCTCATAAGAAGCCTGTATTTAAGGTTGATGACTGTTTTGTTCAGACTTCTATTCTTCCTCTTCAACTTCCTATTTTCTTATACCACAGTCCTAGATGCAGAATGGTATTATCATGAATAACCTTGTCCAATTTACTTTGTTCCCTCAAGGTTTCATTTTCCTTCTTGATATGTCTGTTCACTATCTCTAATTCATAGATTTCCTGTTTGAGAGACTCAATTAGAGGTTCTTGTGGATTGACAGAGGGTTCTAGATTGACAGAAGATACTGGATTCATTGAGGCACTTTTCTTCTCCATTGATTCTATATAATCATATATTTGTTGTTGTATTGGGACTATGCCTGGAGATCCTCTGCTTGGGCTACCTTCAAAATGAATGTCAGGAGAGTTTTGAGCACTATGTGCAGAAGAGATGTTAACAAGAGAAATTTATGGGGTTTCCTCTTCTAAGTTTATGAATTTTGTCCTTTTTGATGGTGTTTTCTTTACCATCCCTCAAAGTCTAGAGCTTCTTCTAGGTTGTGGATGACTTACATTCTCTTTCTCTTTGATATTTTCCTCTTTTCTTGCCTTTCCTTGCTCTGATTTGTTTTCTGATTTCTGTCAATTCTTCAGATATTAATTTTTCATCATCTTTCTATGATAAAGACTCAGGTTTTTCTTCAATGACTATACCAATCTTCTTTCTTCTGCTTTTTCTAACATTATCTTATTTGGGTGACTCTAGTGCTTCTTGAAAATGATTTCTAATGAGGAAATCCTCCCAAGTATCTCCTATGTCCTTTAAATGAAACTCAATCAGTGTCTTTATCAACCCATGATGGTACACGGTTGTGTCTACGAATTATATTTTCTTCTGCACATTGGAGGCCATCCTTCTTAAACTATTTAGCAGGAAGAAAGGAAGATTGATTTCTTCATTTTCTAGAAACTTCATCAATAAACATATATGGTAGACATACATGCACCCGAATATTTCCTCACAGGTGATAAATTTCTGCAATATCAAAAGCATGCTTCTTCATTTACTTTTAAGAGCTGAAATATGAATTCCTTTTCTAAAAACAAAGACATCCATACCTGGGTTCCTAAGGATTAGTTTTTATGATTCACTGTGGAATTCCTTGTTTTGAACCATCTTTCACCATATCTTGGAAGTTTTGTAGTCTCCGTTATGAAGGATTCTGTTACTGCAAACTTAATGTCTCCAATTTCTACTTCTGTACCATCAAAAGATCTAGCAAAAGATTTTGTGATCTCTTTATGAAAACCATCAAATTTTTCAATAAAGTCGAGCCATCCAGCCTTCTGCAACATTTCCTTGAGTTGTGGGTATCCTTCCATATATTTTTCTCCTACTGGTTCTGACTTGACAATGAGTCCTGTGTCTTCTGTTTCGCAAAATTTCTTAACCTTCAGAATTACTCTCCTGGTTTATGAAATGGATTGACTGCGAGTATGGTGAAAAAGAACTACGGGTTTGTGTGGAATAAGTAGATGGTGAGGGTTTGGAGAGACGTGGACAAATATGTCACGTTGTGGTGATGACTGTTAAAACAATGAGGGAATTTAATTATGGACCGTTACGTGATGGAGAACGGATGGTGTGGTGGATATGCAGTACGATAGATATGGGAATCAAATCAAATGATGATTTGTCATGGAGGCATATGAATGCCCATATTAATGGAGTTATGGCTACATAATCAAACTAGCTACGGAATGGAGTTAGCTGCAGAACATAACAAAGATAAAATATGGCTATGGAACATGGATGTGAAATAAAATGAAAATGGAGTGTAATGAAAGGAAAATGGGATATAACAGTGAAATGGAATGAGAGTGAAGTGAGATGAAATGAATTTGCAGATTAGGCACTGCAAATGAATGTAGTGTTATGTCATTACTTATTACAGAAAGAGAAATAGGAAATATAGGATGTCAAAAATCTCTGATTTTCACCCTGTATTTCCTGTATAAGTAAGCCAATGAACAGTTGGTTTTCAAACTTATACATTTTATTTATATATTCTTTTATGTTTATATATATATATATATATATATATATATGTGTGTGTACAGGAAAACTAAGTTAGTGGAGAAGAATAATTCTTCTTCACCAACTTCATCTCAGTGTTATCTTGGAAAATTATGACAAAATCCTCCCTTGTAATTGGCTTATGATATATTTTTAATCGATGACCATTTACATTAAGAGGTACCAATTTCTCATCTATTGTTCTTATTCTCACTGCTCCATTGTTAAATACTTCTTCAATCTCATATGGCCCAAGCCAATGAGTCTGAAACTTCCCTTGAAAATTTTTGAATTTTGAATCAAATAAAAGTGTCTAATCTCCTGCCTGAAACTTCTTCTCCTTGATATAATTATCATGCCATTTAGCCCTTTGTTGTTGGACCAAACTGGTTCTTTGAACTACATCTTGTCTGATTTCATCAATCTCATTGAGTTATTGCAATCTATGTTTTTGTGCTTCTGATAAATCCAGTCCCGATTGGACTGCCATATTTAAGGTTCTGATTTGAAAATCTATAGGGAATAGGACTTGCTTCCCATAAACAAGCTCATAGGGAGTATGTCTTGTTGTGTTCCTCCTTGTAGTTTTGTAGGCCCATAAGGCTTCAGGAATCCTTTCTGCCCAATCTCTTCTGTGTAGATGTACAGTGTTAGTGAGAATTCCTTCTATCACCTTATTGGTAGATTCAACTTGATCATTTGCTTGGGGATGGTAAGGAGTAGGCTTCCTATGTTTTATCTTGTATTCTTTTACAAGTATTTCCACCATTTTAGATGTAAATTGAGATCCTTGATCTCTCACTATTTCTCTTGGAACACCAAAACGAGTGAATATGTCCTCAAAAAGAAAATTAACTACAGATTTCTCATTAGCAAAAGGTAATGCTTTAGCTTCTACCCATTTAGTGACATAATCAGTGCATACCAAAATATACTTCTTCTGTTTAGATGGAGGATTAATTGGTCCAACAAAATCCAAGGCCCATTTTTCAAAAGGTTCAATGAGTACCTAAGTTTGTAGTGGAATTTCATCTGAACAAGTAGGTTTCCCTACCTTTTGATAGTTGTCACACCTTTTGACATACTCTTTGGCATCTCTGAAGATAGAGTGCCAATAATATCCTAAATGAAGGATTTTATAAGCTATCCTTTTGTCAGCAAAGTGTCCACAACAAGGTTCATCATGGCATGCCTTAAGAATTTCAGGCATTTCATCCTCTCGAACACATCTTCTTATCATGAGATCTGGACTTGTTTTATACAATTCATTAGTAATCCATGAGTAATTTGCACTTGTTTGAATGATTTTTCTTTTCTCCTTAGGAAACAGATTTGAAGGTAATTTTCCTGCAACTAAATAATTAGCAATATATGCAAACCAAGGAGTTTTAGTAGTTACTGCAAAAATATATTCATCAGGAAACTTATTTTCAACTAGAGTGTTATCCTTGATATTTTGAATTCTTGACAAGAAATCATCAACTGTATTTTGTTTTCCAGGTCTATCTAACACAGTGATGTTAAACTCTTGCAGGAGTAATAACCATCTTGTAGCTTTGCCATTAGTTATCAGTTTATTCATTAAGTATCTAATTGCAAAATGATCTATATGAACAAAGGTTCCATAGCCTGTTATATAATTTCTGAACTTGTTGATAACATGAACAAAAATTAAGAATTTCTTTTCAGTTACAGTGTAATTTAACTCAGTGGGAGTCAAATTCTTGCTTGTGTAGTAGATGGCATAAGGGATCAATTCTTTTTCTCCTAATACATCTCCTAGAGATGTATCTGAAGATTTGTTGAAATATGAAAAAGTAGTTTCCAATTTGGACTTCTTAGGATGGGTGCCTCAGAATTTTTTGGTTTCAAGGTCTCAAATGCCAACTGGCAGTCAAGATTCCATTTGAATTCACAATCCTTGGTGAGCAATTTGAAGAGTGGTGATGCTAGTTTAGTGAAATTTTCTATAAATCTTCTATAATACCCTGTGAATCCTAGAAAACTTCTAACATCCTTTTGACAACTTGGAATTGATAATTTAGAGATGACTTCAACTTTAGATTTATCAACTTTAATTCCATCTCCTGAAATGTGATGTCCTAAAACAATCCCTTCTGTAAACATCATAAAACATTTTTCATGGCCTAGTGAAAGGTTTGCTTCCTTACATCTTTTAAGAACTTTTTCCAAAATTTCTAATGCTTTCTCAAATGTATTCCCATAAAATGTAAAGTCATGCATATATACCTCTACACAATCATGTATTAGATCAGAAAAAATTCCTAGTACTGCTCTTTGAAATGTTGCAGGTGCATTGCATAATCCAAAAGGGAGTACTTGGTAGGCATAAGTTCCCCATGGGCAGGTGAATTTGGTTTTATCTTGATCTTTAGGTGCCACCTGAATATGATTGTAACCACTAAAACCATCCAAGAATGAGAAGTACTTTTTACCTTCTAATGTATCTAACACTTGATCTATAAAGGGCAAAGGAAAATGATATTTCAGGGTAGATTTATTCAATTCTCAATAATCAATACATACCCTCCATTTACCATTCTTTTTAGGCACATTCACTAGAGGAGAAACCCACTGGCTATCTGAAATTGGGTAGATGAAATTTACATTCAACAATTTTTGCAACTCTTCTTTCACAATTTCCCTAAGATTTGGATTCATCCTTCTTCGAGGTTGTCTGATAGGTTTACAATTTTCCTCAATGTAGATGTGATGTATACAAGTCTTAGGAATAATTCCTTTCATGTCAGTGTATTCCCATGCAGATGCAAAAGAATGTTTTTGTAAAGTTTTGATTAGATTTTCCTGTTGTAATTTTTCTAAGTTATTGTTTATGTTCAATGTTTTCCCTAGAAAGATTTCAACTGTAGAGATACCAAATTCTTCCATAGAATAAAGAGACATCTGCCTAGATGACAAATATTCAATATTAGATCTTTCTTGGAACTGATCATGTTCATATTCTGGAGATGATTCAAAATTTCCCATTGTATTCAAGATTTGACTATCTTTGCTAATGGTTGAAATAGTAAAGAAAGGTTGAATATCATTTTCATCATCAATCCATTCTTTGTCATCTATCTATGTGATTATTTTTTTTGGAGGATATAAAGTGAATTTCTTAGTTGAATTACCATCAAAGATATACATGTCACCCGATCTACAACTAATGAATGCATCAATTGTGGCCAGTGAAGGTCTTCTTAGTATAAGTGGATGTCCTCCTAGATTGCTCTTTGGGGTTAGGATCATAAAAGCAATAGGGTACTCCCAAGAGTCTAAGGACACTAAAATATCTTCTAACACACCATCTGGTTTGGTTACAAATCTATCTACCAATTGCAATAATGTAGGTGTATAAAGAAGATTGGGAGTTTGAGTTGTTCCATGGTTTGTTTGCTCATGATGTTTATTGTTGCTCCTAAGTCAATCAGTGTATTTGGAATTTCAACTCCATTGATATGTGTTTTTACAACTGGACTTCTTGGATCTACATATTTTTGTATGGCAATTTTTCCCATCATTATGTCTGCTATTTTTCCTGTTAGATGGATTCTTTTTACTTATTTTGTTTTTCTTCCTGGTTTCTTCATGCTCAACTCTTTTATTGTTTTAGCTAGAATTGGAATCTCCTTAATGGCTTGTAATAAAGGGATTTTGATACAGACATTTTTCAATTCATCTTGAAAATCATAATTAGGCAACATAATATGCTTTTCTACCCCTCTATCAACTTGTAATCTTTCTGCAAAAGGAGGTGTAGAAGTACATATTGGTTGTTGCTCTATGATAGGAGTTGAGTTTATTGGTTCTTTCTGTTTTTTATTTTCAATGTTCTGGATTCAAGGAGATGTTCCTCCAAAACTTTTTTTTGCTGCATAGAATCTTCCTCAGAATTGTTCTTGAATAACCACAGAAGGTTTTTTCTTTTCTAATACCCTACCAGATCTCAATTGGACATCATTGAGATCTAATGGAGTGATCATGTAAGTAGGAAATTGTTGTCCCTCTACCATGTAGGTATTATGAGGATTTTTATTGTTGGGGTTAGGTAATGGTTGGGCAGGTAACTAATTTGGTCTTTGAGGAAATGGTAGTGAAAGTTGAGGGTTTTGGTTTTGAGGTTGGGGCTGTTGATTTTGTTGAGGAATTTTTTGGGGAGGATAGTTTAGATATGATGGAGGATATTGATAGTATGGAGAGGATCTTCCATAAGGATTCTGCATTCCTTGAGCCCAATGTTTAGTTTGAGACTGAGATTGAGGCCAAGGTTGTTTCCAAGAATTCCAATTTGGAGGGGGCTGCATATACATTTGGTTGTTAAAACATTGATTCTGTTGCCCTTTCCAAGGTCTTCTAAAGACAAAGAAAAGAGACTCTGTTGTATTTGAAACTGTTTCTTCTTGAAAAACAACCTTAAGTCTAGGGATTGAAGGACAATTTTTGGTCTCATGATTCTTTGAACAAATCACACAAGTCTCTATAACTTTTGCATCTAAAGGGTAGCCTATTAAAGTGTGCTTCTTTCTGCATTTGGGATAGAAAAGAGCTAGCGCAACAATTTCGGTTTTTTGCTCGTTTTGTAACTTAAGGGTGTCTATCTGTTCACTAAGGCTCCCTAGAATTTCTATATTAAATTCATCAAGAATGTTTCCAATTTCTACCCTACTTACTGCTCCAGTTGCAGATTTATTCACCCTAATAAGAGAAGGATCTCTTAGACCTTTCCCAGTTTTGGGTTTTCCTCTTGAGAGATGAACACATAATTCTCCTATGTCACTTAATCAGAGTTGAGAGATATCTCCCATCCCCATCATGTTAAGGATATCTATCCACTCATCTCTAATGGATTTTAATAGAAGATCTTTTAAGGTATCTTCATCTAAGTTATCCATGTTTGCTCTTTTTAAGTTATAATTGAATCTCTCAATTACATCCTCTAAATTTTCATCCTCTCTTTGTATCATTTTGAACACTTCATCCTTGTGATTGATGGGCATGCAATAATCCAAATATCTGTCCAAAAACACTTTATTCATGTCATTCCATGTTCTAATGGACTGAGTGACCAACCCCATGAACCACTTTAAAGCAGCTCCTTTCAACGTTGAAGGGAAAATTTTGAGTTTTCAAGAGTCTTGTAAATAATCATAAGTTCTACACAAGACTTCAAATTCAAATAAGAAGGTTTTAGGGTCTTCACTTTTTAATCCATGAAAGTTTGGGAGGACAGAAGGTGAGATATTTTTCATTGTGGCATCTGTTTGTTCATCAACTATAGGTAATCCAAAAGAATTATCAACTTCCATATTTCCTCTACCTCCTCCATTATTTCCTTTACCTTTTCGTCTACCTCCTCCTCCTCCAAACAGTGTGAATTTTCCATCCTCTCCTTCTTCTGCCATTATAGTTTCTTCAAAGTCAATATAAGATTCAACCTACAAGGTTAATTGTTCTTCCTCTATTTCCTCTATTAATGGTATGTGGGAGAGAGGTTCTACTTCTTCTTCCTCACTAGGTATTCTTAATTCTTCAACTAAAATATGTTCCCCTATGGAGGTGAAAAAGGCTACTCCTTTTGTTGGAGATCCAAGATTTTCCTCCTCTAGGACTACCTTAGTAGATGAAGTAGGAGATCCTCTTGATTGAATTTCTGACCTTAGAACTTTAGGAGGTCTATGGCTAGGAGTATGAGCTTGAGATGGAGGTGTATCTCTTCTTAGTCTTGGTGGAGTAGGTGGTGTTGTAGGAATTGAACTCTTGCCTCTAGCTATAAATCTACCCCTAGAGTCTCTTTCTCTACACATATCATTTATTTATTTATTTTTGAATGTTAGAGATAAGGTTACCTAATTACACTTCCTCGGCAATGGCGCCAAAATGTTTAGTCAACTTAATATCCTAAATTGCTTGCATTAATTATCAACCGAGGTTTGTAGACTTATGAAGTGTGATGCACTATATGTGCTTAGTTAACTTTTCTCTTACTTCATTGTTTTGTATTTTTATGTTTGTTTTTGGGGTTTCTGTTCTCTGGAGTCTAATAATATATAGTCTATGAGAAATTTATAGGTATCTAATGAATTTTCAAGAAAGGATAGGTTCCTAAGTTAGTCTAAACTCCCAAAGAAATGGACCAAGAATCATTTTTGACTAGTTAAGGCCTAATTAGAAAAAAACAGAGCATCTATCTTATCTATCATTTAGTCTTAATCCACCATTTAGTCCTAATCTACCAATTAGTTCTAATCCAGGGATCTAATTCTTAAAACCAAAAGTAATACTGATGCAGAGGGTAATTCAATAATTGCATTCATTAGCCATTCAACCATTCAATTTTGGAACATGATAGAATCAATCTCCTTGAAATGATCTTTTGGAATGTCAAGTGATGCAACTAAGTAATGACCTGAAAACATAAAAGAAAAGATGACAGTTTGTAAAACTAACAATATATTGAGTAAACTCAATCACTGCATGCATTAGATATTCAACCAATTAAGTTAGAATTGTCATCATTTCAAAATGGTTTTGAGAACATCTATTAATACAGCTAATTGACAGTTCTATGCTAAAATGAGTAATAAAAAACAGTAAGAAGCTAAAACAATTGTGTATTCTCATGTCTTCATTGTTCATTCAGCCATTTCTCACATAATATCTCAGAATAATAAGACTTGCACAGTTGTGATTTTTACCCTTACACTATTGGTTACAAAACTGAAATGAAACAAAACTAGAGAAAATGGACTTGCAGAAAATAGAGTAATAGAAATTAAAATGAAAACAACAAGTAAAAAGCTCCTTCAGTGCAGGGGCCCTCTGCAACTGATGTGGTTGGATAAAAGCTAACTAAATATGCACTTTTAAACCCCCATTTACAAAATGGAGTTTGTATTATCAATAAAATGAAGTCTGAATAGAGTCTTGTAACAAAGAGCTTGTAATCCTTCCTTAACTTCCATCTGCTTCTCGGTCTCCTTTAACCGATATTTATAGAAAAACAACATAACTGTTTAAGAGAAAATATTATTACAGGTGGCTTAATCCGAATCTTATCATGACTGTTTACAAAAAGACATGCTACAAATAGCTTAGTTCGAATTGTAATGAGACTATTAGATTTCTGAACAACTACAGGTGGCCTGATATGCATTAACTCTTCAACTCCTAATTAGCTACAAGTGACTTACTCCGCATTAACTTCTTCAATAGAATCGTTAGACTCCTAATCAACTACTAAATATCAAGAGTCCTACTGCTACTAGATAACATGTTTGACTCCATATTTGACCAACACTTTAGGCATGCTTTTCTGTCGATTTGGATCAAGGGAGTAGGATAAAATTCATGTAGAGATGATTCTGGAGATGCCCATGTGGCCCAGTTCTTCATTTGACACCTGTAACCTGCCAAACCATGAGAGTAGCTACGGAACTCACAGTTAGCTACATAATAGATTACATTATGTAGCTAATTTGAAAAAATCTATTAAAATAGCAAGAACATGAAAATATAATATGGTGATCATTTTAATGCTTTCCTATGACAAAATCTAGCATTTATCATTGATTGGATCTATAGTTTTATGAGAAGTTGATAGAAAAATGTGAGAGAAAATGTTAAGGGGAAGGTAATTCTGAGGTTCAACATGGTCTCTATGCAACATAGGAGAAGATAGGTTGAGGGCAAAAAGTATTCAAACATTTCTTGAAAGAAAAAGAAGAACATATTTAATATTCAATGTTATGAGCATTACAGGAAATATTGTCCTAAACTCAGAAGGGCAATAACAAGAAAAATAGAGTAGAAGTCCACTTCACCGAAGAAGTGGAGGAAGTTGAAATAAGGAAGTCGAAGGAAGAGCATTAAAAGTAAGAACTCATGACATCACCATAAGAAACATGAAGGATGTCTGATATTCAACTATGAAGGATATAGCTCTTGGAGGCCTCATTAAAATCTCAAGTAAAAAGGAAGAAGTCATCTAGGACAAGTCTCATCATACATCAGTCAAAAGGAAACATCTAATGGATAGGGATATGCAAGATTCTCTAATGGAATCCTCATCGAAAGGTTCGCTGATCTAGAGAGGAAGAAAGTGTTTCATCATGAACTCCAACTTGTGGAATTCTTGGGATGATGGTATGATGACATAAGAGACGAAGCAGATAAAGGGGTTGGAGCTCTCTTCAATCAAGGAAGTTGTTGAAGGAAGCCTAGATGACCTAAAGGTAAATGAGGTATGTATGCGTGTATTCAATATTATAAATTCATGTTGTATGGTTGCAGGCAACATGGATCACTGCTCTATCTTGAGAAGCATGATCAAAGGAAAGGAATCGCCTCCTATGAAAGGTTGTTGGAAGGCATGGGTCACACTAGATGAAATCAACATAATAAGTCCTCATATGAAGTATGAGGTATGTTATACGTAATTTATAGCTACGAATAAGTACATCTTCCCTAAGTGGGTAGTTACACTTAGAACAATAGAAGTAAATATGTTTAACCTTTTCCTACAATAAACAGATAAGATAAAGGAACCTACTTGTGATCCTTCACTTCCTTGGATCTCCTTTGAGTTTCTCCGTCGCTTCCGCTCAAACTGAATTCGCTCAGTTGGTATCTGCCAACATAAATAGAAGACGACAACAATCAAAGCATATGATCTATTTATTGTAAACAAATGGGATCGACAACATTTGAACATACATTCATCATAGATATAGACAAAAGTATTGGAAAAGGAACAAACAACTTTATTGATTGATAGAAGGAGAAGTTACACCCAATGTGATTCGATCCCGTGTCACTCATACAGCTTAGTCCAAACCCTTATCACACCAATAGCACATCAATCTAGCAACATAACATTACTTGAAAATGCTTTCAAGTCTCAAACCGACAATATTTATCTACAATATCCAAGTTCTAGCCTCCTGATCACTATGGTGAGTGGTCAATTTATAAGGAAATGCAAGTGGTTTTGTCATAAATTGGGCATTGAATGGTTTTCCAAAATTGGATATTTAGTTTCTATGGTGAAAGGGATGAGAGGATGGAGGATTAATTGATCCATAGCCTATCAAAAAACGAGCTCATAGGATGAGATAAGAGTTGGGCATCCTTCTAGAATGCTCTTGAATCAAGGAATATTCCTAGAATCCTATGTCAATTTTGCTCATCCTCGCCCAATGCAAGTTAAAGTGGACCTAAGTGCACTGCAACGCAGGTATGAATGTGCCTGCCTGCTATGCAGATCAGTTGACCCTGACCAAGGTTGTGCTGGTGTCCAAAAGAGGCATTTTAGCAGGGTTTTAGGATAGGAAACTTTCATGGATGAAAATATTCAATATGATGACTTGTCTAGGGCATGTAGCAACTAAATTAGGGTTTGATGAGCCCTAATTGTATTGATCTACTTGTTGGAAATGATATACCCAAATAGACCTATAACAGTTGCCCCCTAAAGCATGAAGTCAAAAATCATAATGTCGAGTGATATGCTTTATGATGTGATGAGGAGGATTTGAAGCGACAGTAACCTGCATCAATTATAATACATAATATCATGATATCTTTGAATTTTTCATGAATTGCTGAGGGAAGGTATACCCATTCTCAGCATATAAACTCTTCATTACATGTACATAAATCATATAGTAGTCTACAGATATAGACCCATGATAAGATGACCATCTGTGTAAAGCCATTGTACATATGATTTAGTACTCTCTTGAATTCGCAGCCCGGATGGATGAAACTAGATTCAGGGTCTTCTATCTCGTCTAGTCATTTGCTCAAGTATGAGTCTAAGCATGTGAAAATGTGATATGAAGTCGAACACGGGAAGACACCGTCTGATTACTAGCTAATGATGTAAGTTGTTAACAGACGCAAGAGAAATCACCGATAATGATAATGATTTTCAAGGTACTACAATACATTTTTCATGGTGTGAATAAATGTTTTGATGTCGAACACCATACAAAATATTTTGGTCAAAGGCCTTTGATGTCAACCTGTCGTAGAAAGTGAGAAACTTGCCATTGATATATGCAAGCCTCAAGGTACTGGAAGGGTGTTTCTAAGTGAACTTCCTGGATGATGTGTTGATGTTTACAAGAAGCGACTCGTCGTAGGAGGGCCTTGATGTATCCCCCACCAATGAAACGGAACGAGTGTAATGATTTTGAAGACAGAATGTGACTGAAAACACAATGTTCACTAATGGCGGTCATGAAAATGAAGGTTTATGAGCATTGAAAAGGATGAAGTTTACTGAGTGACTTCTCTTGAACATGTCGACGAAACTGAATGAATTGGCAACATTGACCCAAAACCGAAGTGATGGATGGCGTGATAGACCATAGGTATGATAACCATCAAGTAGATAACCCAACCCAAATAGTCACAGAGATGAAGTGAAAGTGTTATGTTCAAGAGCGACTTCCTACCATAAAGTGATTTACCCCTTTTCCCATTTCCCTAGGCATTTTTGACCAATACCTCTTTATTTTTTAACAAGCTTGAGGAGGATAACATATGTTTAATGTATAATTCCACCCTTCAGGTGAATCCATCACTATGTGATGTTTTAACAAGTCTAGCGAAGGTGAAACTCAGTCTTGTCATGATGGACAAGTTTGTCGCTATTTGATGTTTTAACGAGTTTAACGACAATGAGAACTCGATCCTTTTCATGTTTAGAAAGTTTGAAAAGGAACAAAAACAAAACTCCACAAGTTATTTTTCATAAATTTGTCTCTCAAGTTCGAAAAAGCATAAAATAATACAAGAGAGAACCTATTGACCATGTTCGATCAACGTATTCCTTTTTCGTAAGTAATCTATCTCAGTCCGGAAAAGGGTTAAACTTATACTGAATAGATGTGGTTTCCAATCCATTTACGAGCTGAAAAGGACAAGTGCTCGATAATATTTTCATATTTCGAGTCTGAAAAGAGCTTAAAGAGGACTCCAGGGGGGTTCCTTTTTCAATGTTTAACAAAGTTTGACAAAGAGATAAAAGTATGCTCTGTGGTCAAAAGTACAATTTAAAATCATGCATGTCAAATGGACTATGTCTGTTGTAAACCTGCTCGAAGAATCACCAAACGGATTAAACATATATGTTTCATTGGTAAAAATAGGTAAAAGCTATCGTTTATTCATTTAATGAACATGAAATAACCATAAAACAAGAATTTACCAATTCATTTTTACCATTTGATATTTACCATTCAATTTTGTGCTCTGATCCAGTTTTTACCTCAAACTTCAATAACTGATTGCGGGAGATTCTGTGGATCATTCTTCGTGCTGTCAGGACCAGGTAGGATATCTACCTCTTCTCTTTCATTTAAGGTCATTATTTTTCAAATTCAGGCAAATTTTTTAGGGTTTTGGGGTCCCAAGGGAAAATATACCACGCCTTGGGATCAACACACCCTAATGCAGCGAAAATATGGAATTGATACCTATGGATAAGTACATCTTCCCTAAGTGGGTAGTTACACTTAGAACAACATAAGTAAAGATGTTTAATCTTTTCCTACAATAAAAATATAAGATAAAGGAACCTACTTGTGATCCTTCGCTTCCTTTGATCTCCTTTGAGTTGCTCTCGTCGCTCCTGTTCAAACTGAGTTCGCTCAATTGGTACTTGCAAACATAAACAGAAGATGACATCAATCAAAGCATATGATCTATTTATTGTAAGCAAATGGAATCGACAACATTTGAACATACATTCATCATAGATATAGACAAAAGTAATGGAAAAGGAACAAACAACTTTATTGATTGATAAAAGGAGAAGTTACACCCAATGTGGTTCGATCCCGTGTCACTCATCCAACTTAGTTCAAACCCTCATCACACCAATAACACATCAATAAAGCATAATAACATTACTTGACAATGATTTCAAGTCTGAAACCAACAGTATTTCTCTATAATTTCCAAGTTCTAGCCTCTTGATCACTATGATGAGAAGTCAATTTATAGGGAAATGCAAGTGGTTTTTTCATAAATTGGGAATTGAATGGTTTTCCATAATTGGATAGTTAGTTTCCATGGAGAAAGGAATGAGAGGATAGAGGGTTAATTGATCCATAGCCTATCCAAAAACGAGCTCATAGGATGAGATAAGAGTTCGACATCCTTCTAGAATGCTCTAGAATCAAGGAATATTCCTAGAATCCTATGTCAATTTCGCTCATCCTCGCCCAGCGCAGGTTAAAGTGGGCCTAAGTGCACTACAACGTAGGTCTGAATGGGCCTACCTGCTATGCAGAGAAGTTTCCCCTGACCAAGGCTACGCTGGTGTCCCAAAGAGGCATTTCAGCAAGGTTTCAAGCTAGGAAACTTTCATGGATGAAAACATTCAATATGATGACTTGTCTAGGGCATGTAGCAACTGAATTAGGGTTTTATGAGCCCTATTTGTATTGATCTGATCGTCAGGAATGATGTGCCCAAATAGACCTGTAACAAGGTAGTTGACTACAATTAAGGAACTCTGATTGGAAGCTCTCGGGAATGAAATGTGTGAAGAAAAGAAGGAATATATCATGAGATATGCAACCATGGTAAAGGCAATCAACATTTGGAAGACCAAGAATTTGACTAGGAAATCTCCCAGACAGATATGAAGATTCCGATGGAAGTCTGAAAAACATGGAGATCCTTGACAATGGATATCTTTGGGAGATATGTCAACATGTATGAAGGATGATGATGAAAATTGGAAGATGTCATGATGAAAGAACATCACAAAGGTAATTTTGATTTAAGGGTTCAATTCTTATTTTTGAACAAATACCTAGATGGGCTTATGTAGGATTTCCACAGGAAGAACTATGGATGTCTTCCCCGAGGACCTTGTAGAAGGATGTAAGATTCTTCCAAAGAAAATGGTATGAAGAAGGCAACATGAAATGAAGCAAGGCTAGATGTAGATTAATGAATCACTTTATGATGAAAGGAGTGATGACATGATTGACTCATGGATGAAAGTGATGGATGGTTTGTGCCCTATGTAGAAGTCCCAAAAGATAAAGACTCAGGGACAAAGGAATTCAAGACATCGAAGGAAGGAGTTCTTCAAGTAGCTGAGGATTTTTTGTAGGTCCCTAATTAAGAGGGAGCCTGGAAACTAGTTTCTTACTTTGAAGAAGCTTGAAAATTCCTAAGATAAGAGGGTAAGTGCATACATTCCTTTTGTAAGAATGAGTACATTCCTTTATTTGAATTGATATGTACTCCCTAATTGAGAAGGAAAGATAGATGCATCATCTTGGTCTTCACCTGGGAAGACAGAATGGAGGATTGGGTAATCATCTGGCATCCGATACTCTTTGAGTATGAGATAGGGCATCCAAGATAAGAGTAGTCGTGGACCGATATTCTTTGAGGACTAGCTATCCAAGATAATAATAGTCCAAAGAAGGTCATATTCAGTGAACACTTGGGTGGAGTATGTACCTTGAGAGACAATGATTAGAGTGTCTATAAATCATTGGTCTCGCCAACATTGTGCTATGATCTAGTGGAGAGATAGAGTTGTTAGTCAAGGCCTTTCTATGTGACAATGTTGGTTGATACGATGCCATACAGATGGGTTACCAATCTGATTCTTCTTATGAGAAATTTTTCAGATTGAGAATGACATTTTCCATTATGAATACCTCCCTAGTTAAGAGGTGGTGCTGAAAAGTGTAACTAGGTTCTGTCTTCATAATGGCATGTAATTGTGCTTTTTGTAAATGATGAAAAGAAGAAAATAAAATTATTATTGTAGTGTTTGCTTCATGGGTTTCATGAGCCTAAGAGATTTTATTTTTAGGTGTCTCCCATTGAGAGCCTTTAGGATTTTTCATTAAAGTCAAAGACTCAATGTCATGTATGAAGAATCCTTCTTAGGCATGTTACAAATTTATTTAAGTCTATAGGATTGTCTTGTAGCCCTCCAAAACAAGCACATGTTTCTTATCTTCAAGTCGGCCTCAAGATGAAGTAGAAACTCAAGTCGACTCACTTTATATGGAGACACACCTATTAAGATTTATAGGTCAGATTATTATATGGGAAAAACCATTATATATAGGTGGGAAGGGTCTTCACATTACCACAGTTCAGAAGTTCAAATATCTCTGAGATTTTCGGATGGCAATTACAATGCTAAGTTCGGCTAAGAGTGTGAAAGAAATTTCGATGAAGGAGCTCAGTCTAAGATACAGAAGTATTGAGATAAGCTCTAATTCCTCTGAAGTTCAGATCACAGAAAGGAGGCACAAGTTCAAATGGAGCTTAGAAGATTAATGAAGGGACAACGAAATTTTTTTAATGGTTGATCACAGTCATCAAGTTCGGATCTCTGAAATTATGGTGGCAAAACACAAATACGAAAGTTCAGATTTATATGAATTCAAATGGATAGTTACGGTCAAGTTCGAATGTCATTGCAATCAAGAAGTTCAGACTTTTGTGAGAGAGTTTTTGTGTTATGAAGAAGAGACAGTTTGGTAATGGAAACCACAAATTTAGTGTTATATCACAGTGATTTGGTGACATTACATTAACATGTTTCGATGTTATCTCTAGTGTATCTACAGTTCGTTGAGGAGATGATCTCATTATTAAGAAGGTTGAAGAAGAAGAGGAGTCAAGAAGAATAAAAGAGCATAAGGCAGAGAACTAGTGTCTTGGTCTTGGAGTGGCTAATAGGTCAAGGGTCTGGGTCTTGGTATTTGTCAATTGGAATCTCTATAAGAATAATTTGTGCGAGTTTTCCTCTCAAAGAGTGAGAGGTTTTGGCCCTGGCTAATATCCTACATTCTATGTCTCTTATCTATTTATGTGCATGCATTAGTAGTTGGTTGATAAAGAAGAACATTAATAACTTAAGTGAAGAAGATCCTAATCTAAAGTTGTAAAAAGAACTCACAAGCAGTTACTAATTAAAAGAGAAATCACCTAACTATTGATGCCCTAGATTTCTCAACACTATGAAGTTGGTTTATGGTGGCATTTGGATCCAGGAGAATCTATTAACGACAAGTGGAGTCAGCAATTGGATTGGGATCCAGGGGGTAGTACACACACAATTGATGTGCAGTTGATTCGGAGGTTGGTTTGGGGTCCAGGCATCAGAAAATCTATCCTTGATCGGGTGATATAGTGGTATATTGTAATGATTCAGCGATTCATATGGGACCCTGGTATTGGTATGTGTCTACTTCGGACAACCTTATTGATAAATAATTGTGAATTGCTTGTAGACAAGAAACCTTGAGGTAGGAGGATTTCTAATATTCCTTTTTTGATATGGTCAAGATGGATGGTATTTTACATGGTATTTTCCAATACCCATCGTATTTGCCTTCGTTTTTTGGAAAATAATAAAATAAAAGCTTCTAGAGAGTCCATCAAGCCTATAAAAGGGGAGAGGAGCAAAGCCTTTGGGCATCCCCGAGTTGTTTATCTTATTATGTTTGATGAGAACTTGGTGTGGCTAGTTCTACTTTGATCCTTGGACTAAAACCTCGCGGTGAATTTGTTTGGTGGATCTAGCTAGGATTCATAAAGGTGCTTTAATGTCTTAGACTAGTCTTTAATGAGCAGTTGTGCATTCCATTTGCAGGGGCTCCAATCTTATTTGTATGGGCATGTACCTTTATATTCAACTATTAGTATAAATAAGTTGTTGCATTTGCAGACCCCCTTTGTGTTTAGTATTGCAAACATTTTTTAATTAGAACATTAAAATGTGCCATAACTATTAAAAAAATTTACATTTTGGATCTTACATTAAATAAAATATTAAAGGATTCATAAATACTTTTAAGGTACAAGTTGCATTCACTCATATCAATATTATAATTCTCTTTAGCCTTCTAAGTTAAAATGGTTCTCTAAGGAATTTTTTTACTAAGTAATATAGGCCAATGAGATTTTTCTTGATTGTATTTATGTTTCTCTCTTCTACTCTTTTATTTTAATAGTGATTAGAGATTTATCTAGGAAATATCTACTTTTTAGGCTTAGCAATCTTTATCATATCAAAGATTAGTCAAATTATTTTTCTTGTGAAAAGTATATAAAAGTGTCCTTGTTTATGCAAGTTAAAAAATTCAATGTAAATTTATGATACAAATCTTTAATATTATTATTATTAAGGAGGAGGTTGAAATTCTAATTTTATAAATATTTAGGTGGTTTAATTTTCTAATAAAATCATCTTCATTGAATAACTTATGTAAATATATGTTTTAAGTTATGAAAATACATAGGTATGCGATTCGAATCATGTTTGTGATTAATTAAAATATAAATTTTAAAATTAATAACATAGTCAACTATACTATTATGAAGAGCATGGGAGCAAGTCCTAGGTAATTAGTGTCATAAATTAAATATTCTCTTGTAAGTGTGAATTCCATCTTTAACCACATATAGTTAAGGCTAGAGATATCACTTATGATTCTAGGTTGCTTATTTGTGTTTTTTACAATAAAGTTTCCCAAAAACACTATTTCATACATTCTTTACATAGGAAGAATTTTTTTAATCCATTTTTTATAATTACTATCCATTTGATCATTTATGTTTGAAAGACATAGAATGTGTAATTTAAACGCATACAATTATATGTCAATTAAATTCACAATACACAATTTGAAATACTTAAAAAAAAACAACAACAACAACAACAACTCTTCAGTAAACCCAAAAAATGCTTCAATAGCATTTTTGATAAATTTGTTAAGAAAACCAGTGAAACTAACCCATTAAACATTTTTTTCATACATTCTTTACATAGGAAGAATTTCTTTAATCTATTTTTTATAATTACTATCCATTCATACATTCTTTACATAAGAAAAAAAAAATTAATCCATTTTTTATAATTACTATTCATCTAATCATTTATGCTTAAAAGATATAAAATGTGTAATTTAAACGCATACAATTATATGTCAATTAAATTCACAATACACAATTTGAAATACTTAAAAAAAAACAACAACAACAAAAACAAAAACTCTTCACTAAACCCAAAAAATGCTTCAACAGTATTTTTGATAAATTTGTTAAGAAAACCAATGAAACTAACCCATTAGCCATTTTAAACATATTCATGTACTCAAAACAATCCTTTTAGTTCTTCATTATTGAATGAATATCACATTCTTCATGTGCTCAAACATCAAACAACTATGTAAAAGAATATCTCATCTTTTCCCCTTTCATGTTCTCTCTCTCTTTTTTTTTTTTTAACTTTTGTCGGGCTCATGTATTCACTTGTTAAAAAAAAAGTATTTCATTTTAAACCATATCTTCTGCTTTATTTTTATTTTTTAACTTTTGTCTGGCTCATGTATTCACTTGTTAAAAAAAAAGTATTTCATTTTAGACTATATCTTCTGCTTTATTTGTGAGAAAGATGGATTCTAAAACATATTTCTAAATATTCAATATTTTATTTAAATCTTGTTTTTACCTAAATACATTATTATTATTAAAATAATGAAAATGTAACATTTTAAAATTTTTGATAGGTTATTTATTTTAGTTTATTTCTAAATATTCAATATTTTATTTAAATCTCGTTTTTACTTAAATACATTTTTATTATCAAAATAATGAAAATATAAGATTTTAAAAATTTTGATAGGTTATTTATTTTAGTTTAATCTAATTGTTTTATGTTTTGTATTTTAGTTAATATATATTAGTGAATTTTGTTTAAAATTCAGCAAAGATTTATTAAAATTGTAAGATTGAATTATACAATATACTAAATCTATTTATACATTCAAAAATGAAATTTAAATAACAAAAAATTATAAACTTTATCAATTAAATTTTCACGACAAAAGAAAAATATATAAAACAATTAAACTTCACGATAAAAAAAAATAAAAATATCAAAATTAATTTTAATTAAACTAAATAAATAATTACCTAATTTTAATATATGCTGAATGAATAATTACGTAATTTTAATATATGATATAATGCTACAATCCTATGAAATCTTGTATTAATAAAAACATATTATAAAACGATAACTTACAAGCCTTTAAAACGATTAACAATTAATGATTTATTGCATTAACAAAAACATATTATTTATCCCATCTCAATCTTGGACATCTCAGCACGCATAAAGACTTACAGCAGGTCGTAATGGTGACGCCACCTCTTAACCTCATTACATTTCAATGTATTTACTCTCACTCTCGAGTGATGTCTTAATGTTGGGATCATCCCATTGGATTGCATCCCACCATTCCCTGTCGCCTCCTATTCCCGCCAGACACTTCAACTTATCCCATCCCCCACGCAATCTCTTCAATTTCGGACATAACTCTACCCCTAGCGACTTGAGCATGGGGGTAATGGTCCCAACCCTCCACTTCCACTTGCTGCCCCCACGGGCCCCACACACTCCAACGACTCTAAACACCAAAGACTCAACACCTGTAGCTTTGGAAAACCCATCCCCAACTCCAACGCCTCCAATTTAGAACATCTATCTATCCATAGCGTTCTCAGACATGGCAACTCCGCGGGGAGCTCTTTCAGCTGGTTACATCCATCTAGACGAAGGTATGCGAGCTTTCGGAATTGAGTAACCCAACCAGGCAGCCGCTCCACATCGCATCTCTGAAGAAAGAAACTTTCCAGATGTTTCATCACCTGCATATCCTGGGGAAGGTAATCTTGACCAACTGCTTCCTCAAACAACAGAGACAAACTTTTCATCTTTGACCAATTCCTCATAACCCCCTCCTTAAGTGTCGATTTTATTCGGACTTGCAAAACCCTGAGACTGCTCAAACTTCGGAGATCCTTTACACAAGCATTCTTTCTTTATGCATCCAATGCCTCCTCCTCCTCCTCGAAATCCAATGCAATGTTGCTCTTCAATCTCTCCAGTGAAACCAATTCCGAGATCCCACGGGGAAGATGCCCAAAACTGTGGCACCCGCTTATGTCCAAAGCCCTCAAACGTTTGAGTTGACTTATGCTCTCCGGAAGGCACCGTAATTGGTTACAGTCATTAACATTCAAGAACTGGAGCTCCTTCAGATCGCCAATGCTTTCCGGCAATTCACTGATGCCCCTGCATCCTTGTAGTTGGAGGGAGGAAAGATGTTTCAGATTTCCGATACAGCTCGGCAGAGACGTTATGCGAGTGTAACTGAGATCGAGAACCCTCAGTGAGGACAACTCGCAGAGGAAAGTTTCTGGAACTTCTTCAATACCGGGATTGTTCCTTAACAGCAAAACTGAGAAGGACGAGCATGAAAAGGCTGCCGGCAGGGACCGTAGATTATTCCTCATCAGTGACAATTTTGTACAGCCGTGGAGGTCTTCCTCAGAGGGAAACTGGCTCACGCCCACCCCGGCTTTAAAATAACACTTGTGCTCCTTCTCCGCGATGCGAATCGCCAGATCACGCAGAACATCGTGTATTTTAACCCACATAATCCTTCCCACCTCATCATTCGCCACCACCTCAATTAAACAACGATCCCGTAAGAAGTTGAGAAAACTGTGGCCAGTGTCCGGCAAATAGCTGTCTCCACTGCTTTTCACCAGACCCTCTGCGATCCAGATATCTATGACTTCTTCACAAATGATTACTGTGTCTTCGGGAAAAGCTGCAAAACATACAAAACAAGGCTTCAAATACTCTGGTAGACCATCGTAACTCCATTTGAGAGGCTGAAATAGTTTTTTCTCAATTTCATGGTGCATGCCATAAAAAGTCTCATCAATGTTTTGCATCTGATGCAAAGCATGCTCCCACTCATGCTCATAAGTATAGCTTCTCATTGCGGCAGCAACTACGTTTATAGCGAGTGGTAAACCCTTGCACTCCTCTGCGATTTTCCTGGCAACATCTTCTATTTCCTGTGAAACATTTCCATTTCGAAATGCTCGGCTACAAAACAGCTGCCAACCCTCCTCTTCCGACAGCGGTTCCACTCTTGTGATCTCCTCCGCTTCCATACTCGTACACACTTCTCTACTCCGAGTAGTCAAAACAACTTTAGAGCCTCTGTCATTCAATGATGCTCCTAGGCTTTGCAGATCAAGACCCTCCCACAGATCATCCATTAGAAGAAGAAATTTTTTATCCCTTAAATAAGACCACAACCTATGCTTTCGCCCTTCCAAATCAGATTTGTCAGGGAAGTTTTGCTGTAAGGTTAATCTACTGGCTATGCAATCTTGCAGCTTTGAGATATCGTAATCTTTGGAAACTGTTACCCAAATGATGGGATCAAAAGAACTGCGTACCTTGACGCTGTTGTTGATGGTCTGAAGCAGCGAAGTCTTGCCGACACCCCCCATGCCGTACACACCAATAATTCGGACGTTGCTATCTTCTGTCAACCTCTCCTCAACCTCCGACTGTAAAGATTTTATTGCATTTCCTACAAAACCAGCTTCGGGGGTCAAAATCTGCAACTGGGCGGGCAGATTAGAATCCCCGTATTCCCCGGTTGGAGGAAAATCAGAATCCTTCTCTGAGTGGAGCTGAGCAACAATTGCTTTCCAATCTCTGATATCTTTGCTGATTCTGTAGAGGCAGAAGCAGTTAGGACACCAACTTAGGCACCTTCTGTGTTGCTCGTAATCCCTGCGAATAGATTCTGAACTTCCTATGGCCTCGCCCGCCTTATCCAGCCAAGCTTTCACTACTCTTTTAGGGTTCATTTGTACTCGAGCGAGCTCCATATTTATATCATGCCTTAGATTGTCCAGACGCTCAACTTCATGCTCCATGTCGCGGAAAGATTGAGGCAAAGAGATGACCAATTTCACCTCTTGAACAACCCTTTTCAAGAGGCTGCTTAAAACATTGGCTAAAGCCCCAGTCCCAATATCTGAGCAGCAGGCCATTGCGTTCACCAGAGTGAGAAAGCGCAAGGTCTTCCAAATGAGAGGCGCTCAATATTTCTCTTCCCACCGCAAAACCACTAACAATATTCAGATCCTTCTGCTAGCACTGAATGCATCCATGAAGTAGCAGGCAAGCATGAGTATTTATTTATTTTCTCCGTCCATTCACACTCAACAACTGGGAAGAATCAACTTGACCTGACTTTAGGTGGGTGGAAGCAAGGTATTTGTCCCTACAAGATGGCCCCATCTTGTTCTTCTTTTCACTATTTCCAGTGGCCCTACTTAAGAGGGGGTTTGGATGCCGACATTCCATTCCAACGCAATTTTGATGGGAATCAATGCCACATTTTATTACAGAATTTAACTTTCGTATTGTCTGGCCGGAAAGGGGATTTTACAGTTCCGTTATCGCTATATCTTTGTAGTTAAAATAACAGTTTAGCCAGTAGAACTATGACTATGGTTCGCCAGAAGGGTTCGTTTTGCAGGCCGGTTTTATAAAAGATCTCGTCATTCCAAAAACGTGAAACCCTAAATGACGTATTGCATGGATGGGAAGACTCTTTACGGATGGCTTCCAGATCGTGGAGCCGCCTCTCACAATTTTACAGACTGGAAAATTAATGCTTTCGCGAAAGCATTAGATTATAAAGCACTATGCAACGCAATTTTTTTCAACCCATGCCTGAAATAAAATAATGACTTCATGAAATGAAGTATGGAATATTTAATCATTTATCTTTAGTTTTTAGCTGGGTAGATGTTAAAATAATTTCCTCAATTCTTTGAATGTCATTTATTCTTCCCAAAATTTCATAAACACTTTATACGATTTATATCCATTTGCTTTATACACTTCAGGTTTTTATTCTTCTCCAAGTTCCCTTCAATTCTTTATTTTAAGTTAATAAAAATGAATAGAATCACCTTTTCAAAATAATGTGTAAAGGAAGATTATTTGTTTTTATTCTTCTCCATGTTCCCTTCAATTTTTATTTTAAATTAATAAAAATTAATAGTATCACTTTTTCAAAATAATGTGTAAAAGAAGATTATTGGTTATTTTTAAATCTAGATGATAAAATTAAATATCTAATCAAATTCTATGATAAATTTATATTTTAAATATCTCATTAAAAGTTATATATATATATATATATTTTACTATTTTAAGAAGATGTAATTCATATATATATATATATATATATATATCACTATTTTAAGAAGATGTAATTCATCAATAAATTCTAATTCTAAACAAGTACACATGGAGTTTTCACATTTAATTCATTTTTCTCACTAATTTATTTGCAAAAAATTGATAAGCATGGAGTGAAATGGAATATTCAACATCATAAGAGACTATTTAGTGAAATGGAATATTCAACACCATAAGAAACTACTTAGTTGTGACTTATAGGATATGATCATAGATTAATGACTTATTCTAAGCAAAATTATTTAAATTGATATCTCAAATGTTGTACTGCAAAAGCCCTTCAATGCTTAAATATTATTTTATTTTTAGTAATCTTTCATGATTATCACTATCCAATTAGATCACTAAATCTATTGAACCTTGAGAAAATTGTTAGTAAGTTAATAATTTATATATATATATATATATATATTTTAATTCTATTTCTATGCTCTAAAGCAATGTAAAGAAGCTTTCCTAAATCTTGTTACAAACATTTTTGAAATTGAGATTTGATGTGGGCATATGGAAGACAATCTAAGGGAGTGATTTCCATCCTTACTTTCTTAGTACCACAAAGATGACAAATTCTTTCATCCCTAGATATCTTAGAAATTGTTTTACTAAGGTTGGTGAGAGTTGGTTCTTATTTTAGCAATATTGACTTTCTTTTTTAAGCTAGCTACAATAGAAACATACTTTGATATTCTATATTTAGGTTAATGACCTCTTTAGTCTTCAATTCTCTTTCTTCTATTTCTTTATCACACCATAATTTCTCTTTAAATTCAAATGTGATGGTCTTTTCTATGACATCAATATTATGCAAGATGAGTTCCTCTATTCTCCAATGATTTAACCAAGACTACAACATTTATTCCATCCCCTCTTATGTTGTACGTAACTTTCATTAGTGTTTGTTATCTTGTGCTTGTACATTAGGTACATTAATTAATATCCATACTCTAAATGGAGCAAAGACTAGACGTTTTGAGGAGGATAAGATAGGGTGTATTTCTTTTATATAAAAGGCTTATAAATTTTGGTGCCCAATTTTCTCACAAAGTCCATGTTAACACACCTTTAGACTGGTGTGTTAGCACATTGAGATAAGCTATGTTAGAGATAGTTGTAACTAATTAGAATTGCAATGTAATAACCTCATTGTATATTTGAATGAGATGAAGAGTGTTAGGATTGGCTACATGTTAAAGTTGACTATAATATGTTAAGATTTTACATGAAAGAAGAAGAAATCAAAGGTTGAACTAACCTAAAGGTAATGTCGGAGACATATGGAGATTGTGAGAGTTATTTTATGGACAGAATATAAATGAATCTAATGTGCTTCCCCCTCTCATATTTTGATTATCTCAAATATGTGAGTGCATTATTGTTACATTCTGGAATATTTTATTTTTCAATAATTTACCTATGTCTCTATGATGGATGTCAGTGCCTCATGTGAGATCTTACTCTTCAACATGATATTGAAATTTGTCGACACTAATGGATTATTGTTGGCTTAAATGAAAAACTTATGGTTTGTTAATAATAATGCTAATAGTTGGATATATTGCTAAAGTAGAACATATTTTTGCAAGAGAAAATAAGGCATGTCGTGGAAGCCCACACAATGGGAGATACAAGATTAGATTATTGAAAAATAGATTGAATGTAATGTTTCAAAACTAGAAAATATAGTGAATATCAAAAACATGCACTAAGTTACAACAAGGAATTCCACACATCCAAACACAAATTTACACAAGCATATATGAATCAGTGAACCATAAAAGAGAAGCCATAAATCTAAACCATTTTATTTATCTTGAAGTTGGAACTGAGTACAATAGAGTGAAATGTTAGAACTTGGGCTTGCTTCAACAAACATGCAATACCCAGGTGAGAAAACAAGAGAAATTGCCAATTCAAATATCCCATTAAGCCCAAACGCAATGCTCAAAAAATTTTGTTGTTGTTGCTAAGGAAAATTGTAATATTACCCCTAAAAACTACTTAAAAAATCCTAAAAACATAGAGAGAGGTTCCTCACACCTCAACCAACAAAACCCAAAAAACGTTTGGGTTGATTCCAACTGAACTGGAATGCCCAAATTAGTGTGAATTTCCCAACCAACAGGTTTTGTGCCTAGCTAGAAGATTATTGTTGCAAATAGATCCTAAATCATCCCTCTAGCTGTTGAGAATGCCACTGAAAATTATTTCCAAAAATTAAGATAAATTCTTATCCAACACAGTCTCGAAAATCACTCCAAAAATCACAGCACTAAATGAACCCAAAAAGACTTACAAAGGCCCTTGGAGAGAAATTTGGCCCACCAAATAGTAGGAGAATCAACCCAGAAAACCTCCACAAAGAAATTCATCCTCCACTAGGAAAATTATCTACAATTTCTCCAGCTTGAATTCTACCAAATGCTTTATCTCACAAACTCCATGAAATCTACTATTATGCCCTCCGAGAATTTGCACAGTTAAATAATCATTGTGAAATGGCTCTCCAAATGCTCGTATGATGTTCTCAAATCCACTTCTAGACTGACACTCGAAGTTCATTGAAGAAGGGTTGGAATTCTCGCTTGGAAATTATTAGTGCTAGACTGCCACTCGAATTTCATTGAAGAAGGGTTCGAATTCCCGCTTGGAAATTATTAGTGCTAAACATCACTAGTTGGCTTGGCTAAGCAGCTCAAGCAAACTCTCCACTTTTGAAATGAAATGCCAAAAGATACAAAAATGAGGCTCTTCTCTTCCTTTTATAATTGTTTTTGAGCCCTTCCTTATGGGCTCCACCAATTCGATTTCTCCAAATGGTGTTGGTCTACGTACATCTTATGTTGGTTCTGCATTATCTGCAAGTTATTATTAAGAGCCCTTAGGATCTCCTAACTCTCGTGTATCCAATCCTTCATCTTAGGGTCTCGGATGGCTCCAAAAACCATGTTAGCAATGATAATGCATCATAACCATAAAGAGCATGGAAAGGTGACTTGCTAATAGACATATGGTGAGTGGTGTTGTATCAATATTCCCCCAAATGAATCCACTTCACCCACGTGCATTGATTCCTAGTTACATAGTTCCATAGATACCCCTCCAACCATTTGTTCACAATTTATGTTTGTCCATCTATTTGGGGGTGGTAGCTCATGGTAGGAGTGAGCTTAATGCCCACCAATCTGAATAGATCCTACCAAAATTCTCCCATAATTTTTTGGTCCTAGTCATTGGCAATGGTCTTAGGGAGACCATGGAAACTGAAAATCTCCCTAAAAAAGAACTCAGCTACCTATGAGTATGAATATATGGATGGAATGGCGAAGAAATGAGCAAGTTTGGTAAACTTATCCACCACCACATATATACAATTATCCCCTGCACATTTGGAAGTCCAATGATAAATTCCATAGCTATGATATCCCACTTCCTCTTTGGAATGGAAAGGGGTTGAAGTAAACCAATTAGATGTGTCTACTCCCCCCTGTTCCTCTAATAAATATCACACTCCCAAGCATGCCTCAAAACATCCTCCTTGAGGCCTCTCTAAGAGAAATGCTCCCTGATGGCCTTGCAGGTTTTCAAAAACCCCAAATGTCTAGCCAAAGGTGAATAATGAGCTGCATGCGAGATCTTTTCCCGCAACTGTGAACCCGGTACCAAATAGATCCTATCCTTGTAATAAATCACCTCATCCATCACTATATACCTGTCATCCCCTAAAATACCATCCAATATCTCATATTCATGTCGATCCTTGGAGTACTCCACCAATAGTTGTGTCTTCCAGTCCTGAGTGATGTCCATCAATGAGAGTGTTGTGGGCCTCCTCGATAAAGCATAAAACATTATTCTTTGATTTCCCTTGACATAGTCTATCTCAAAATCATAGGCTTGGATCTTATTGACTCACTTTTGTTGCCTCTCATGAAGCTCCCTCTTCTAAAAAAAAGATCGAAGATTATTTTGATTTGTCTTCACCTTAAACCTGTTACCGACCAAATATTGCCAAAATTTGGTGAACACATGCAAAATGGCCAACATCACCTTAGCATATATGGAATACAATCTCTCATGTGTTTGTAGCTTCCATCTCTAAAAAGAAATGGGGTGGCTTCCTTGTGTCAGAATTGCCCCAACTCTGTCTCTGGATGCATCGCACTCCAAAACAAAAGGCCGTTAAAAATATGGTAAAGCCAATACTGGGAAACTTATCATCACCCTCTTGAGGCACTCAAAATCCTCTTGTGCCATGTTTATCCACTCCAAGGCTCCTTTCTTCGTCAATTATGCGAGGGGTGTTGCCAACTAAGAAAATCCATTCACAAACCACCTGTAATAAGTGCATATGCCCAAGAATCCTCACAACTTCGTCACATTCCTAGGTGTGGGCCAATCCAAAATGGCCCCAATCTTCTCTTGATGGACCTTGACTTCATCCTCCCTAATCCCATGCCCCAGATATAATATCTCAGTCAACCGAAACTCGCATTTTGACATCTTGGAATACAACTATTTCCCCTCCAAGATGCACAGGACCTCCTCCAAGTGTTGCAAATGCTCCTCCCACGTCCTATTGTATATCAAAATATCATAGAAGAATACTAGCACAAACTGGTGTGACTGCTTGCAAAACACATGGTTCATGCAAGACTAAAAGGTAGTTGGTGTGTTGGTTAGCTCGAAGGGCATGACCAAGAACTCAAAATGTCCATAGTGGAAACATAATGCAGTCTTCATGATATCCTACTCTCTCACTCAAATCTGATGGTATCCCAAATGCAATTCTATTTAGAGAAGTATTTAGCTCCTCTAAGCTCATTCATCAACTCATCAAAGTGTGGGATTGAGTACTTATTCTTCGGTGTCTTCTTTTTCAGGGCCCTGTAGCCAATGCACATGTGAAGCATCCCATCCTTCTTTCTCACCCACACAACTGAAGAAGCAAAGGGATTGGAACTAGGTCTTATGTGTCCCAAGTCTAGAAACTCTTGTATGGCTTTCTCATTCTCATCTCAGTTTTCCTTGGGATGTTTGTATGGAGTAGCGATGACTGTATGCACACCCTCCTCCAACTCTATAGTGTGATCAAACCCTTTGTCTGGTGAATGACCTAGAAGAATGTCCTTGAATATTGCCAGATGTTTCTCTAGTAATGCTAAGATATATGGATGTGGTTGATGTTGCTTCCTTATCTCACAAATTCCTAACTCTACTACCCATGCTATATCCCCATGTCTCAAATCAGCCTCCATCCTGTGGGTTGATACAAGCTATGGCAGGTACGAGTGCATGCCCCTCAATACTACTAGCTTCCCATTTGTCACTATGAACTCCATCTCTAGCTTCTTCCAGTCAATAGTAACATGCCCAGAGGAGTATAACCATTGGACACCCATCACGACATTGCTATCTGACACATCAACCACAAATAGGTGATCTGTCAACGAATAATTCCCCATGGTTAGGGTCATGTTGGGAACATATCTCGTGTATTACATGGTCTGATCTCCCGATACAAGCACTCAAAACCCCTCAAATTTCTCTATGTGTATGTCACTCTAATCCACCATCCGAGCGTCAATAAAATTGTAAGTGGCCCCACTGTCTACTAGCATCGAGACTCGTTGTCCTTCCATTGTGCCCTTGACTTGCAGTGTCATATACGTCAAAACTCCCTGAAGTGAAGCAATAACTCCTCCAGTAGGCAAAAGCAGTCCTCCTCCCTGCAGTGGTGAGGTTGGTAGTCCACCTCCCATGGTTTGGGGTCCTCCATCTCCTGCTCCATCTCATCATTAGGCTCACTATCCAAATACACCTCAATGTAATGGGCCTTTCCCTTGGTGAAATTGTGTCCCAATGCCCACGGTTCCTGATACGTGAATCACAACTTCCTCCTTTATAGGTCCCTCCTAGTCTCATCATCAGGTTATCCACGCCCAACATCTCTATGTACCTATCTGGTGTCTCATCCCCCTTGGGGTGCAATGTATCTGACAAGTATAGGCCCCTTGGTCTTGGGCAAGGCATCAATCATGTATTTGGCTCTAGAGATGGCATCTTGCAATGTCGTGGGCCTATAGGCCCTCACCCAACCACGTAGGGGATCAACTAGCCCCTCAATGAACAACTTGATCAATCGAGTCTCTAAAATGTTTGTAAACATCATGGCCAATCTTTGGAACTCTGATATGTAGGCCTCAGGACTACCAGTCTATCTAAGGTGTTCCAAGTCCCTGAAGTGTAGCTTTAGGTCCTTCCTATCAAATCTCTCGATCAATATTCTAGTGAACTTAGTATAGGAAGTGATGTGTATATTCACAAGAGAGATTATGCCATGGTACCACCACTCCTATACATCTCCCTCCAAACGTAAGGTGGAAAATTCAATAGTGTCAGTATTTCCCACAGGATTCGAATGGAGATAAGTGTCCAAATTATGGACCCACACTCTAGCTGAACTGTTGGTTGACCTATTAAAGTATGGAAGTGTGGACTTCCCTTCTACCTTCTGCACCTCCTAGTTAAACTGTCCTCCTCTATAATATGTTCCATCCCCAGTCTTGCATCTCTCCTTGAGGTGTATAAACTCCCCAAAATACATGACGCATTGAATCCTAGGATCCAGGCCCTCATACTCATCAATTCTCATCTCCTTATAATGCACCAAATCTGTAGTAGGATTTGGTTCGCTCTCTCTCTCGCTCATCGTTCATCAATTGTGGCATAGTGGAATGGCTAGCTTGGCGACATGTAGGAGTATACGATTGTTGAATATATGATCATTTGTGTGACATATTCCACCTCCTAATCTGGAACCCCCATCTCCATTGGGATCATGCTCAGGTTGATTCTACACCTGTAGGACCATCATTTGCTACATCATATCCATCATCAACTGGATCTTCCTCAAAATCTATTGAGTTACCCTCAACAGCTCATCCATAAACTAGTTTTAACCTCCTTGCCTTGGCTGCTCGTTTCCTCCATTTCCATCCTGACCCTCCATGTGTTTTATGGTGTTGTTAAGCTCTGCATCAGAGAAATTGTTAGGTTCTTCTCCTCTTCCACATCCTCTTCCTCTACCCCTGCCTCTTCCTCTTCAGAAGACTAGACCTTGGTATCTGGGTGGCATCACCTATCAATTTTCTCCCACACAGGCCAAGAACATGCTTTGATACCATTGTAATGTTCCAAAACTATAAATATAGTGAATATAAAAAACATGCACTAAGCTACAATAAGGAATTCCACACATGCAAGCACAAGTTTATACAAGTATATATGAATCATTGAACCATAAAATAGCAACCATAAATCTAATCCATTTTATTGATTTTAAGTTGGAACTAATTACAATAGAGTGAAATGATAGAACTTGGGCTTGCTTCAACAAGCATGCAATACCTAGTTCAATAAACAAGAGGAATCTCCAAATAGAATAGCCCAATCAGCCTAAATGCACTGCCTATACATTTTTGTTGTTGTTTTTGTTGTTTCTGATGGAGGAAAGTTGTAATATTACCCCTCAAACTAATCCAAAAATTCTAAAAAATTAGAGAAAGGCTCCTCACACCCCAACCAACAAAATCCAAGAATCATTTGGTTGATTTTAGTTGACTCGGAATGCCCAAATTAGTGTGAATTTCCCATCCAATTGGTTCCTGCACCTAATTAGATGATTATTGTTGCAAATAGCTCCAAAATCCTCCCTCTAGTTGTTGGGAATGCCACTGAAATTCTGTTCTGAGATTAAGATAATGCATATCCAACACGGCCTGGAAAATCACTCCAAAAACCCTTGCACTGAATGAACCCATAAAAAATTGCGCAGGGACTTGGAGAGAGAAATTTGGCCCACCAAATAGTAGTAGACTCAGCCCAAAAAACCTTCACAAAGAAATTTGTCCTCCACTAGGAAAATTATCTGCAATTTCTCTAGCCCATATTCCACCAAATGCTTGTTCTCCCAATCTCCACAAAATCTGCTATTGTGTCCTCCAACAATTCACACAGCTGAATAATCACTGAAAAATGGCTCTCCAAATGCCTTGATACAATTCTCAAATCCACTTATAGAGTGACACTCGAATTTCAATGAATAAGGGTTGGAATTCTCACTTGGAAATTCCTTGTGTTGAACATCACTGGTTGGCTTGGCTAAGCAGCTCAAGTGAACTCTATAATTCTTAAATGAAATGCCAAAATATACAAAAATTAGACTCTTATATTCCTTTTATAATTGTTGCTCACCCCTTTCTTGTGGGCTCCACCAATTTGACACCACCCCCCCCCCCCCCCCCCCCCCCCCCCCCCTTTTCTCATCCCATTTCCTTGTGGTTCGATTTTTCCTTCGTAGGGAGTTCAATTTTCCTTCTTGAGTGGCTCCCACAACCCATTACCACTTTAATTTTTATTTTTTTCCGAAGTTGAGTCTTTATTTTTAATTTTCTCCAAAAAATAAATTAAGCCTCCATGCCAAAATTATTTAATGATCACCAAAATTGCAAAATTGGGAATTGCTCTTAGAAAAATCATTAATTGGGGAAATGACATTGAATTTTCATAGAGGGAAACACAAAGCCTGCACATGAATCTTGAATGGTGGAATAACAATTATATATATTTTTATAAACATGTAATTTTGTTTGTTTAATTTCCTGACTTATCACATAAGTGAATAAATAGACAAGTAGTAGTTAACACAATATGCCACCCTTAAGGACCTACAATTTGTGATCAAGAAAAACATGAAAAGTTCAATGTATTAGATAACTAGTGGATGCATGCAATTGATTATTTGTTCTAACAATTTAAATAGGGCTACATAGTAGAGTTTGTTATTGATTATAACTATCCCTTTTTAGCATGAATGAGAGAGATTTTAAGACAAGTCCAAGAGGAATATTTCTTGAAGTAATCCTATTGTGGAATAAAAGACTTTGTTTGTGGGCAAAGGGTTGATGCATATGATACCAAACACAATTGAAATGTAAGCCCTTGCAAAGGTGGGTTAGGGGAAACAGGAAGGGAAGATGAAATAGAGAACATGGAAAAGAAGGATCCAAAGGAGTGAAAGAAAGTCATGGTAGGGAGATATGAATGCAAGAATGTATTATGTGAAATAATTTGGAAGATACACATGGATATTTTGAGAAAAATGATAGGATGTACTATGCAATAGTAGTGTAGTAGGAGAGAGATAGATAAATGGCATGCTTGTGTATGTAGAGGAAAGAGAGACATTGGAGTTGTGTGTAGAGAGAAGAGAGGCACTAGATGATATACCATGATAACTTATGATAGAGTAGGAGTAGAAGATTTCAAATCATAATGGAAGATTAGAGATGAGAATGATTTGGAGGAACATGTGAGTGTTGCTTTAGATAGCAAGTACTTCCTAAGTGAATTTGAGGATGATTCCACTAAATATGAGGATGCTTTAGCAATTGTAGAGTGATTAGAGCAAATGAAGATTGAATAATTCTCTAGATACATTGAAGAATAAGTTGGAGAAAATGAATTTGAAAAAACCCCTTTAGAACCATTCCCTATATGCAATCTAACAAAAATAAAAGACAATTCGATAGATATGGAAGTTAGAAATATAACTCAACAAATAAAAGGAATAGTAGAAAAAATAATGGTGGAGAAATATAAAGACATTTGCATATTTTAATGGCAAGAAAAACAACGAATACAATTAGTATACTCCCCACGTTCCATGGAACTAGGAGGGATGATGTCGTACAATGTTGGTTTATGTGTGAAGCAATCTATACTGTGAATAAGATCATAAATAAAGCATTAAGGATTGTGCAATTGGAAACATTTTTTAGAGATAGAAATATACAATGGTACATACAAAAGTTATTTACCAATAGGATGAGCCAAAGTTATAAATGAGATAAAGAATGAATTGATTAAGGAATTTTAATATCCCAAGTCAAAAAAAAATAAAAATCATTATACAGTTGAAGGAATAAATCAAAAAGTGGGAAAACATAATATAGGATTGTGATCAAAGATTTAAATATTTGGTGGAATAATTGACATTCCAAAGCCAAGATGTCTAGCATATAGAGTTTTTCATTGCAGGAGTACTCCCTCATATTAGAAATCCACTTACTCAGCATAAGATATCCATATAGGTTGAAGCTTTAGAGATAGTTATACTTCCTGAATATAGAAGGGGTGTGTTCAATCAACCTTATGATTGGTGTAGGTTTAAAACTAATTGGATGCCTTGGCTAGTCAATTACAAAATATGGCCAAGTGTGAGGTTGTAAGAGAGAATGTGTCATGTACTTTATGTAGAATAGAGTGTCACCATAGAAATGAATGTCTAGTGTTGGCTAATTAAATTTTGATTGGTGCATCAAATCCAAACTTGTGTGAAATATGTAAGTAGTGGGGACATGAGACACATGCTTAATTCCCCATGCTATATAAATACTAGATGAATGCCAAAACACCATTATATAATTTTTGTAAATCTATGTGGCATGAGGTAAATAATTTTAAGTCACTACAAGAAGGAGCATATCATTGATACACATTGAATTCATGGGTCAAGTGATAGAATCACCAAGAGAAGAGGAGAATACTAAAGACGAGGAAGAGGAGGATATGGTGAACTACCTACATTCTTTAATTGTGGAGAAGTAGAGAAAATTGCACATTTTTGTACTAATCCCCACATATTGTGTAGACATTGTCATTGTACTGAATACAATATTGAAGATTGTTCTAAATCGATAGAGAAGTGGGAAGAGAAATGAAGGAGGGTGAACATGGTCATTGTAGAGCCTTAAATGGAAGAAGATAATCAACAAGTTATACTCAATATATTGACAAGAGGAGCATCAAGGAGTAATATCCTGGATGTGGACAATTCACAAATATTAGCAAGTAAGATAATTTAGAAAGTTGATCCAACATCACCAAAAATTGGTCTACCCCTATCGAAGTAGTTTCTACATGATGTTATAGAGATATTGCAGAATGCACCAATATGGGAGTGAGATGCACAAACCAACAAGAAGAAATATATTGAGGCAGAAAATAAAGTAAATTATTTCCCCAAATGTCACATTACATTACTTAATGGTTGAAAAGTATCTAGGAAGTTGATAAAGATTCTAAATGTTAGATAGTTATGTTTAGTATGAAACTCCTATTTTGGATCATCTTCCAAAACAACGTTATATATATTAAAAGAAGAATAAAAGGGCGTGTAGGGAATTCAAAATGAAAATGAAGCTATGAGGTTATGAGATGGAGTATGTTATGATGGAATTACAATCTAATATGAACATTCTTTCACATAAGTATTGTGATTTGATGGGGAGACCAATGCTAGTTTTGTCCCCTATTCAACTAGGATTAGGAAATATATATAGGATTTATCCCATCAAAGAGTAGAGAATGTAGAGGTTGATATGGATAGGGTAAAGACTCTAGTTTATTTTGAAGTGATTGATATAATGGAGGGAAAGTATCCTTACTCAAATATTTTTGGAATAGATTGGGTGTTTGATGACTATGAAATTCTAAATTTAAAGAAGAAGAAGATGTCGTTGAAATAGATGCACTAAGTATTGTTGCACCTTTGGATTCCTCTGAAGGTGAAAGATTCATACACTTAACCAATGATGAAGTTCAGAGTTTATTTACGGGAATATATGCAAATATTATATCCATAAGAAAAGGCTACATAAATTCAATTGCAAATGGAGAGTTGAGTTGGAGGGGTGTATATTCTTTTGATATAGATTATGAAGATGCAATGAATAGATGGTAGGAAAGAGCATGTGAGATTTTCAATTGAATATTCACATTAATTGAGAAATATTTTCACCGGATTGGAGATGTGTTGCAAGACCCCTCTAGATTTCATGGTACTTGAGGAGTTGATACTAGAAGAAAAAATAATACAATATTTCAATATGATTGTGAAAGATATCCTTCCACACAAGTGAGACACACACATAACTAATTTATAAAGTTGGGCACATATGGAAAATATGATTTTTTTATGCAACCAACTCACAAAATAGAAGCACAGATTGATCAACGACTTCAAAATAAGCCTCTTCGAGGGGGAAACCTCCTTTACATTACACAAATGAAAAATTCTTGGATGATTCAAATGAAAAAACCTCCTTTCTATATATAAGAGTCTAAGGGGTCACAATATAATCAAATCCGACATAAAAATAATAATATAAGGGCACAACAATAACAATAGTGGGTTTCTATGGGGCACAATAATAACAATGTGGGGACAACAGGGTCACAACAATAACAATAAGGGGCTACAATGACAATAGTAATGGGGGAATCACTAGTATTATAGGGACCTAACATTCCCCTCTCCTTAAAAAAGGTGTTGTCCTCAACACTTGAGTAGTTTTGGATGCTTCTGTATAAAATTCTCATCCTCCCATGTGGAACCTTCAGCGGGTAAGTTCTTCCACTTGATGAGATACTCTGAAATTGATCGATTTCGTAGCTGACAAGTTCTTGTTTCTGTGATTCCTTCAGGTTCCAATATGATTTTTCCTTCCTCTTCAAGTTCTCGCAACCTTCTTTAAGCATGGAACATGGAAAACTGGGTGCCCTCGGGAAGATGCAGGAAGCTCCAATTTGTATGCCATAGTACCAATCTTTTGCAACACCTTGTATGGACCATAATACTTTGGTGATAATTTATTATCCTTCTTAGCTTGCTTGAGGGACATTTGTTTGTATGGTTGTAGTCATAGAAATACCTAGTCACCTACATCAAAACTTCTTTCAATGCGATGTTGATCTGCCTGTTGCTTCATTCTATTCTACGCCAAAGTGAGGTTATCCTTTAAGATTTGGAGAACTTGTTGTTGATTCTCGATGTGATCTTCCACTGCTTGAACCTTAGAATTTTCTCTTAAATATGTTGTGATGGATGATGGATGATATCCATAAAGTGCCATAAATGGGGTAATTTTTGCTACAGTATGGAAGGAAGCGTTATACCACCATTCAGCCAGAGGCAACCACTTAACCCATTGCGTTTGTTTATCAAATGAAAAGAAACGAAGATATCATTCCAAACATTTGTTCACTATGTCAGTTTTCCCATCAGATTGAGGATGATAAGATGAACTATGAGCTAACTGATTACCCAGACAAGAAACTAATTCAGTCCAAAAATTTCCATTGAAAATGGGATCTCTGTCGCTTACAATAATCTTTGGGTTTCCATGTAGCTTTTGAATTGTTTCCATAAATGCAGTAGCAACTGTACGGGATTTAAATGGATGATTTAATGCACAAAAGTGTGCATACTTGGTAAGTCTGTCAACTACCACCATGATGACACTCTTTCCTTCAGACTTGGGTAAACCTGTGATAAACTCCATTGAAACCTCCTCCCAACATTGACTTGGAATGGATAAAGGTTGTAACAGACCTGGGGTCTTAATTGTCTCAACTTTATTTTGTTGGCAAACCAAACATTCTGCCACAAACCTTTGAATATTAGATATAAGGCCATCCCAAAAAAAAAATCCTTCTTAACCCTATGGTAAGTTTTTAAAAATCCTGAGTGCCCTCCTAAGGGAGAGGTGTGCAATTCTAAAAGAATCTTTTGTTTGAGTTGGGAATTCTTACAGAGGTATAAGCGATCTTTGTACTGTACCAAATCATATTTCCAGCTAAATGTATCAGATGTACTAGGATCTTGATGCAACTTTTGAATGAGTGCCCACACTTCTTCGTCATTCTTCCATTCATCCCTTGCTTCATTTATCCAATCTGGTTGGATGATAGAGATGGCACAAAGCAATGCTTTCACATCCTCATCCTTTCTTGAGAGTGCATCTGCAACAACATTTTGCTTTCCTTTTTTGTAGATGATTTCAAAGTCATAACCCAACATCTTTGTGACCCATTTTTGCTGCTCTTCTGAAGATAATCTTTGTTCTAAAATGTATTTAAAACTATCATGATCTGTTTTTACCTTAAAGTGTCTTCCCATTAGGTAAGGTCATCATTTCTTAAGTACATGTAGTATTGTCATCATTTCCTTTTGATAAATAGCTTTGTGTAAATACTTTCCTTTGATTGGATGACTTTCAAAAGAAATGGGTCTTCCTTCTTGCATTAAAAAAGCATCAATCCCATTTCCTAAGGCATCACATTCCACAAGAAAGGTTTTTGTGAAGTCTGGCATAGCTAAGGTTGGTGCTTGGCACATTGCCTCTTTAAATTATTCAAAGGCCTTTGTTGCTTATGGAGTCCAAGAAAATGCATCTTTCTTCAATAATGTTGTTAGAGGTGCTGTTATTTTCCCATAATTCTTAACAAACTTGCGATAATACCTTGTCAACCCGAGAAATCCTCGTAGATGCTTTATGGATGTCGGATTTTCCATTCCTTAATGGATTTAATTTTGCTAGGGTCTACCTTAACACCTTCATGAGATACAATATGACCCAAATATTCCACCTCCTGTACTCCAAAGAAACATTTGGAGGTTTTTGCATATAATTGTTTCTCCTCCAATAGTTTGAGCACCCTATCAACATGTTGAACATGATCCTTCCAAGACTTGTTGTAGATTAGTATATCATCAAAAAATACTAACACAAATTTTCTAAGGAAGGGTTTGAAAATGGAATTCATCAAACCTTGAAATGTAGAAGGTGCATTAGTAAGGCCAAAAGGCATGACCAAAAATTCATAATGACCCTCATGAGTTATAAATGTTGTTTTCGGAATGTCTTCAGTCTTCATTCTAATTTGATGATATCCTGAACAAAGATCCAACTTGGTGAAGTAAATTGTTCCATGTAATTCATCCAATAATTCATCAATGACAAGAATGAGAAATTTATCTTTAATAGTGAGCTTGTTGAGCTCCCTATAATCCAGACACATGCACCATGATCCATCCTTATTGTGCACCAATACTACTGAAGCAGAGAAAGAACTTTGACTAGGTTGAATTATAACAACCTCTAGAATTTCTGCAACCATACGTTCAATTTCACTCTTTTGGGCATACAGATATCTGTAAGGCCTGATGTTTGGAGGAACACTTCCTGGAATCAAATGAATAGCATGATCATGATCACAGATAGGTGGGAGGCCTTTGGGAATATCAAACACCTTGCAATGATTATCCAAGACTTTTTGGAGATCTGGAGAAATAGATGATTTCAATGTGGGAACTTCTAGTGAACATAATTATGCAATTATGCCCCGTTGTTATTTCTTTAGAAACTTTGTCATGTCGTTAGAGCTTATTATATTTCCCAGTTTCCCTGTGATACCCCTTAATTCAACTTCCTTTCCTTCCCAACAAAATTTCATGAAAAGTTCTTGAAAATTAAAAACTATTGTACCCAAAGATTGTAGTGATTGGACTCCTAGTACAACATCAATACCACCCATTTGAATAGAAATCATAGGACTATTCAATACATATTCTCCCATCGATAGTTTGATATTATGGAACTTTCCAGAGAAATTTATGGTTCCTCCATTTGCAACCATCACTTGACACTCTGGTGCTGGATATAAGAAGCAATTCAATTCCTTGGCCGTCTTACAATGAATAAAATTATAGGTACTACCCGAATCAATCAACACTATTACCTTTTTCTTCTTGATATGTCCTTCCATCTTGAGAGTTTGAGGAGTAGTAATTCCTGCCAATGCATTACAAGATATGGTTGGATTCATTTCTTCTTTCTCTAGGGTTGATTCCTGATGTATATCCTCTTCTTTTGACTTTTCTTGTTCATTTTCTTCCTCCTCTTCACAATCTATGTAAAATAATTTCTTCTCAACACACTTATGACCTTTAGTGTATTTGCTATCACAACTATAACAAAACCCCTTTTCTCTTTTTCCTTCCAACTACTGTCGTGTAAACCTTGTAGGTTATGGAAAGCTAGGGGAAGCAACGCTTCCATCTTTATAATTGTGAGTGGTATGCTTCCTTGTTGCCATAATTTTTCTTTCAATTTTTCTTGCCAACCTGAATGCCTACTCCAATGAATCAAGTTCCCAAAGGCAAACTTCATGTTGGATGTTATCCTTTAAATTCCCTATGAAAACATCAATCATATGCTCCTCTGGAATATCATTTACCCTTATATTCAATTTTTAGAAGTCCTCACTGTGCTCCACCATTGAACCCTTTTGATTGATATTTATCAATTGGCTAAAGAAGGTGTTGCTCTTTATATCCTCATAATGTGCTATCATTTCCCCCGTAAAAATTGACCAAGTGAC
Source organism: Pinus tabuliformis (assembly GCA_031772625.1). Lineage (NCBI taxonomy): Eukaryota > Viridiplantae > Streptophyta > Pinopsida > Pinales > Pinaceae > Pinus > Pinus tabuliformis. The sequence continues at coordinate 879,338,933 of CM062815.1, forward strand.
AATTTGTTTATGAGAGCAAAGCCATCGATACCATACAAATTGATTGGGTTCCAAATATAAAGTTACAATGCGTACCTTTTGTGTGTTTTTCACATTATAGAGATCAAAATATTGTTTCATCTGTAGTATCCATGTTACAGGATCCTTGCCATCAAACTTCCTCATATTGATCTTTGGAACATGATGGGTCTTTATTCGAACGTTAGAGTCTATGAAATCATGATTAACATTTCTTTTGTTCTCATCGTGAGTTTCCTCTACTACCTTTTCGCCATTATGAAGCCTTTCTTGTAGAAACTTTGTCAAACCTTCCTTCAAACCTTCCACGTCTTTCTTCAAATCTTCAATGTTGTCATTCTTTGAATCATGATTAACATTTCTTTTGTTCTCATAATGAATTTTGTCTACTACCTTTTTTCCATTAGGAAGTCTTTCTTGTAGCAACTTTGTCAAACCTTCCTTCCACCTTTCCATGTCTTTCTTCCAATCTTCAATTTTGTCTTTCATACCATTGATTCCATTCTTCAAACCATCCATCTTAGATTCTGTTACTTTTTGTGAGAGAGAAATTTGTTGCACTTGGTCTTGTAATTTTGATATATCATGTTGCATTTCTTCCTCTTCTTCATGTGTCATAGTAGAGATTTAGGGTTTCTTACTAGGTGTTTCCATTTTATTTCTTCGGGGCATCAACTAATGATAATTTTCTTCAATATTCCCTTTTAATCACTTCAAACTAATTTTTCAAACAAAACTTATGAAATTTTTTAAAAAGACTACACACCTTTTTTTATATATAGGAGCTTGTTATTGAATATGATGTATCTCTGAAATTTCAAATCTCCAAGGTCTGCAATTACAAAATGTGGTAGCCCTCTGAGTCCTCTTTCCAATGCCACCAACCTGATTGAAATTGGATTCTCCAAATAAGAGTTATGCCAAATCTCCCAAGATGACCTAATTATACAATTTTTCAGTATAAAGAACTTGCACAAAGTTCCACGTATCATTGTTTCAACCTTAAGACCTAAAAACGATGCACAGAAAACTACTAGCCGATCTCTTTTTGTACCTTCTTATGAAATTTCAATCTAATACTCGGAGAGAAAGTTATGACAATTTTCCCATGGTTACCTGTTTGGGATGTAATTCAAGATTTTGCACAAACCCTAACTTACTTGGATGATATCTCCGAAAATATAGTGAGGAAAGGTCTGAAATTCAGACCTGAGGGTCATCACGATTTCGGATCAAATGGGTTTTTGTTTCAGCTTCTGAAACTTTGTATAAAAAAAGTTATAGCAAAAATTCCATGATGACCTGTTTGGAGCAACGAAACCCTAGAATCCAAAGCTCTGATACCAAATATTATGCAACCAACTCACAAAATAGAAGAAAATATAGATTGACGACTTCAAAATAAGTCCCTTCAAGGGGGAAACCTCTTTTACATTACACAAATGAACAATTCTTGGATGATTCAAATGACAAAAGCCCTTTTCTATATATAAGAGTCTAAGGGGTCACAATATAATCAAAGTCGACATAACAATAATAATATAAAGACACAACAATAACAATAGTGGGTTTCTATGGGGTGCAATAATAACATTGTGGGGACAACAGTGACACAAAAATAACCATAAGGAGCTACAATCACAATAGTAATGGGGGAATCACTAGTATTATAGGGACCTAACATGATTTCATTGGGATTTCAACCATCCAAGAAGATAGAGTTAATGTATAGATATAAGGACAAGGAGGATCGACATGAACATATATGTTTTTTCATAAGCGATGGATTGAAAATAACTTTTTGAAAGTGTAATCAACCATTGTTTTCTCACACATTTGATGTTGTACCAAGGAATCGGTAGATAGAGGAGGAGATTCAAAGACAAAATCCCATATAACATGATAAAAAGTAGTATGCACGCTAGAAAAGATGAAAGAACCAATGTATTGTAGAAATATGGATGGAGAGGAACCCACCAAGGAATGTTAGTTGAGAAGTTTGAAGTTTAACAAAACTATAAGAGAAATAGAAATCAATGGAAAAGAATCAGACCTTATTTTCGAGAACCTCTTAAAATAAAATAAAAAATAAAGAGAGAATTATAATGTTATTCTCATTAATTATGAAGTATGAATACTTATATTTGAAGAAATAAAAATAAAAATGAAAAGTATAATAAATTTATTGATGGAAATGAAGATATAGATAAAACCCAGTGAAGAACCCATAAAAAAATAACCATATTAATTATTATATCCAAAATTTAAAATAAAAAAAAATGAAATAAAAATGAAATAAAATTAATTATATCTAAGATTTTAAAACATGTGAAATAGAAATTGAATAAGTGGTTGAGTATTAAAAGTATCTTTAAATTATAACAAAATCCAAATAAAATAGTGTAAATGTTATGGCCATTTACAAAAAAAGACATAATGTGTATACATAACTCCTTCCCATATGATTTATGGAAAGACAGAATGTGTATACATAACTCCTTCCCCATATAATTTATGGATGAGAGGTTAGGAGAATGATGGAGGGGAAAGAACATTCATTAGTATGATGTTGGAGTATGGATGAGAGGTTAGGAGAATGATGGAAGGGAAAGAACATTCATTAATATAATATGATGTTGGAGAATGATGGAGGAGTGAAGACTATTCATTAACATTAGGGGAAATTATATATATATATATATGGGGTATTAGAAGTATAATTATAAATATTCAGTTAATTTTCTATCTCTATTCTAATGTATTTAACCACCAGAAAATAACTTAAATTTACTTAATATAAATATATTTCCATTCAAAATGGCCCATCATGTTTTTCTTTTCTCATTTTATCACTCTAAGCAAAATATTTATCCCTTAAAAATGGTCCATCATGTTTTTATTTTCTCATTGGCCATCATGCTTTTATTTTCTCACTGATAAAAGTTTTGCAGACCAGAATTCCTCATTAGTATCAAAGGGGTCCTATTTCCAGGATTCCAAAACTGAAATTAAAAAATGACTAATATAAAAGTGGATATGGAATATAAAAGTAGATATGGAATATTTACATTTTACTTCAAATAAAAAAATTGGATTCAAATTTGGTCGGTGAACGCACTGATTCTTCCCAAAATTTCATTAAACACTTTATTCCGATGTGAAAGGTTGACATACTTTTTTTTGCCTTGTAGAAGGAAGGTTTCTTGTTCTTCTCCATGTTTCATGAAATTCTTTATTAAGGTCAATTTAAATGTCTAATCAAATATGATTTTTTTTTGATTAAAAGTATTTATTTTCTTTATTATTTTACACCATTCATCATCTAAATCAATGTCCAAATAAATATTACTTTTAAAAATTGTCTGATCTAAATTTTGATTTTTTTTATTAGAAATATTTATTTTGTTTATTATTTTACATCATTCGTGCATCTAAATCAATGTCCAAGTAAATATTACTTTTAAAAATTATATATTCTTTGGAAATATGTTAATCCTAAGATTTTTTTAACTTATCTGTATTTAAAGGTAGGATTTTCTTCACAGTTAAATTTATTTAATTTATTAATATTATTTATGGATTATAGGTTAATAATTTAATTTATATAAATAATTTAAAAAAACATAGATTTTATCACAAAAATCTCTAAATATTTAAAGATTGTTATGTTTTTATTTTTAATAATTATTCATGATTGTTAGTGTTCAGTAATATCAGTTTTTGTTTATTCAATCTTAAAAAAATAAATATTAAGGAATTAATTGGTTTACTTTAAAATTTTATTTCTGTGCTAAAAAAATTGTAGAGAAGTTTTATAAATCTCCATAGTGTAGTAACGTTGTTATCTTAACAAATATTTTGAAATTGAGACAATTGGCATATACAAAATATTGCAAGAGAGTGTTTTTCATCCTCCACTTTCTTAGTATCACAAAGAAGATGAAATCTTTCATCTCAAGATGTCTTATAAATAGTTCAACTCCTCATTTCACTATGGAGATTGTAAGAGTTCATTCTCATCTTAGCATTATCATTTTTCTTCCTTCAGCTAGCTATAACAAAAAGATACTTTGATCTTCTACATTGGCATTAATGACATCTTATATCATAAGTGGCTTTGATTGGAGTTTGAGGAAATCTTAGGAAGTCTGTTTCCTTTCATGTTAGTTGTCTTGTGTTTGTACATTAGGTACCTAGTCCTAGACATACTCTAAATGGGAGAAAGACTAGCTTTTATGAGGAGGATAGGATAGGGCATATATATTTTAATTTTAAGATTTTAAATTATAAAATACTTTTAAATGTTGGCACCCTATTTGTGAAATTTTATGTATGCATGCAAAGTCCATGTCCACATGCCCATAGACGAATATCTTAACACATTGAAATGAGCCATGTTGTAGATTATTGTAATAATTTGGAATTGTATGTAATGACTTCTTGGTATTATATATTTGAATGATATCAAGAGTGTGAGGATTGGGTACATGTTAAGATTAGCTATTGTATCTTAAGATTTCGTATGGAGGAATGATAAATCAGAGCTTGAAAACTCTTATTTAAGGAGACATAAGAGGATCATATGACCTATTTTATGGATTACAATCAAAATGAATGTGATATGATTTCCCCTATCATATTTTAATTATCTCTTATGTGTGAATGCTTGCATGTTTTATGGTTAAGTTTTGGAATGTTTTGTTTTATTTAATAATTTATGCATGTCCTATAATGTTTGTAAATGCCTTGGGTAGGACTTTATTATTCACTAGGGTATTGAAAATGATGACACAAATAGATTATTGTTGGTTCAACTATCGAACCTAGATTTCTTAGTAATAGTGCCAATAACTAGTTATTTTTCCAAAATACAGGGAAAAAATGCAAAATAAAATAAGGTATGTCATCGAAAAACTCATAGTAGGAGATACAAATTAAATTACCAAGGAGATGAAGTGTGCACAGAGAAATACAAAACCTCCACATGGATCCTAAATGGTGGAATGGAATTATATATATTTTAATAAACATGGAATTTTCTTTGTTGAATTTCCTAGCTTATTATGGGAGTGAATAAAAAGGTAAGTATAAAATAATAGAATATGCTACTCTAAAGGACCTACAATTTTAGTATCAATAAATGCTTGAAACACTCAAAATATTAGATATCTTTTATGTGCATGCAATTGATTAATGGTTTGACCAAGATAAAGAGGGATACATAGTAGAGTTTTTTATTGATTATATCACTTCTTTTAGAATGGCTAAGAGGGATTTTGATGGAAAGCCAATGCAAAGGTTGCTTGAAGAACTATTATTGTTGATTATTGTTTTGTTTGTGGAGAAAGGGTTGACGTTGATGATACTAGACAAATATGGAAGCATAGGAAGTTTAGTTAGCTAGAAGCGCGAACTATCATAGCAGGAGGAAAGAGGAGATTTCTTCTTGTATTTTTTCGAACCGATGAACTCTTGTCTGTCTTTGAATCCATAGGCCATCATCACCCACCGGGATATGCCAGTCAGATGGGGACTAGGGAAAAGAGGAAGGGAAGATAAAATAGAAGACAAAAAAAAGGATCCAAAGGAGTTAAAGAAAGCCATGGTAGAGAGATATTAATGCAAGAATGTATTACATGAATCTCTTTTGAAGTTATAGATAAACAGTTTTAGGAAAAGGAAGAAAGCATACTAGACAGTAGCAGTAGAGTAGGGGTGTGTGTGTGTGTGTGTGTGTGAGAGAGAGAGAGAGAGAATGTGATTTAGGAGCATAAGGAGGAAAGAGAGGCACTAGAGGTGTGTGCAAAGAGAAGTGAGGCACTAGAAGAATATGTTGAGATAACTTATGATATATTAGGAGTAGGAGTTTTAAAATTTGAATGGAAAGTTAGAGATGAGAATGATTCGGTGAACATGTGTCCAGGTGGATATCAGTGGCCACCCACCTATTCCATCGTATCACAACACAATTTTCCTATTTTGGCAGTTCTCTATTTTTGGCAGTATTTAGGTCCTAAACTTTTGAAATCGTTTTGAGGCCCTAAACATTGCATTTTGGGGAAATGGGTTGATGAAAACCATGGAATCCATTAACAGTAAAAAAATTTACTCCTCAGATACACCTTTCCAACAAGCTATTGTGTGCACAATATGGAGATCATATGCCCAAGTTATGACCCCAGGAAGTTGACATTCCAACTTACCCCATGAGGGCCCATAAGCCTTTGCTACTTCATCTCCTAGGGTTATATTTTTAGAAGTTTAGGGTTTCTCATTACTTCTTCATGATAAAAAGGCCTTTGAGAATCATTGTAACATAGTTCAAGATGATGTGCAACCATCAAATCTCTTCTTAAAGATAAGCAACTACCATTCGAGCTAGTTCGCTTTCATTATGCATGTATAGAGTTTCAACACTTTCCATTTATTAATTGAATTCAAGTTTCATATTATATTTATTTTTTGGTTATAAATCTATATTTCGTTTCATTCCATTCATAAATTCAGATCAATGGTATCAAGGCAATCTACTTTTTCTCTATTTTTTGTGCATGCCCCCAACATGGCCATGATATAAGGAGTTGGGACTCAAACTTCTTGAGCCCTTACAAGACCATCCTCACTAACCCTAATGACCTCCCATGTAAAAAGAAAAGAAACATGAAGGAGTAGGAGATCCTAGAAACTATTGCTAGAAGAAGCCCTCCGTTGTAATCTAGGGAAAAGCATGCATTATTACCAGAAGACAGATATCAAGCAATCACGTAACAAGCATAAGTAAAGATAAAAGAGGCACAGTAATGGAGAACCAGTGAAAGCACTCAGCACTCAGGTATTATATCTTATTATTTGAATCAGAACTGATACATTGATGTGCAGACAGATATATATAGCTTGTCGGTACAATTACAGGAGTCTAATTGTCTAACTAGAAATTAACCTGACATTAATTAGCTTATTGTTACATTACATGATTACTGCCTCAACTTGGGCTACTCATCTAGAATGACTAGCTCCTCCAACATCTCCCCCACCGTCAAAGCCTTCTTCGTCTTGAAGAAGGAAGATTTGGAGTGATACAAAACTGAGAAAATTTCTTACATTTGATATTGCTAGCTCTTTGAGAGAAAAAATTTAGTACATAACAAATTACAATAAAAGAAAATTAAGATAATACAAATGGTAGTTCTTCGGAAAGTGCTTCTTTGGCGACGGTTGGAACCTCTTGAACTAGATATGTCGATTGATTTACTTCTTGCTTGACTTAAATTTCATAGGATTGTTGTTCCAAAGCTGCAGTGTACTTTGAAACACATGGTGCAAAGAACTAATGAGTAGGACGTATTGGTTGCAATGATGCAGAATGAACTGGAGCAGTGGAGGAGGTGCATTTGGAAATGCAGTCTTGTAAATGAATGGAGCAAATATTTGTATATGCTCGTTGAAAATGGACCATTCATGCACTACCAATCTAGCTTTAGCACTAGATTCTTTAAGGTCTGACAGGTATTGAACTTTCTCTTCCAAGGGTGTCTGTTGCTATCCTTTGACTGAATGGTTTGGTTGTTTCAATACTCATAACTCGACTAAGTGCTCCCTGCATAAACCTAGACGTGTTACTAGCTTCATGGTGTGCTTTGTTTCCTTCCTTGAGCCACTAACGCTTGTGTTTCAACAACTATGCATATATTTTTCATTCTTGTTCTAGTGTGTTATTGAGCGCTTGCCTTGCTCTGGAATCTGCAATTTGTCTGGAAGAAAAATAGTGAAGGGGCATGTCTTGAGCCCTTATTTTGGTATGATTGGACACCAGGTAAGTAGGCTAGTTGTTCAATGTAGTCATGAGAGTATCTCCCATATCGAGTGTGTTCTCACTACAACAAAACCAACGATTAACGTCCCTTTTTACTTCTTTTTTTGCATCTAGAGCCCATTTTTGGTGCTATTTGCATCCATTTATCAAATATGGTGCAAAACTTGACACAAAATTTGCATCAAGTTTTGCACCAAATCTTACACCAAGTTTAGCACCAGGTATTGCAATAGGTTTTGCACCACGTTTTGCACCAAATTTTATGCCAAGTTTTGTGTCATCCTTTGCACCAGGTTTTGTTCCAGGTTTTGCATCAATTTTGGCATCTATTTTTGTTTGACATACTTTTGCATCCTCATTTGCATCCACTTTTTGCACCTACACTTGCATCAACTTTTGCATCGACTTTTGCATCCTTTTTTAAATCATTTTTTGCATCCATTTTTTGATCCATTTGTGCATCACTTTTGCGCCAAGTTTTACATCGAGTTTTGTGTCTAGTTTTGCATATAATTTTGCATCCACTTTTCCATCTTGTTTGGCATCCATATTTACATCCTCTTTTGCATCTATTATTGTACCCACTATTGCATCTAATATTTTTGTGCCACAATTGGCGCCTAGTTTGGCACCTCCTTTTGCACCCACTTTTGATTATAATTTTGCATCCACGTTTGCATCCTCATTTGCATCTAGATTTGCATCAACTACTACATCTATTTTTGCATCCCTTTTTCTATCCAATTTTGGACCAGGATTTGCATCGGGTTTTGTGTCTCGTTTTGCATCTACTTTTTCATCGACTTCTATTGCATCCACTTTTGCATACAATTTTGCATCCACTGTTGCACCCATTTTAAATTTCACTTTTTGCATCCCTTTTTACATCTTCATTTGCATCATACTTTGATTCTTTTTTTTCATCTATCATTACATCCACTTTTGTTATGCCATAATTTGCACCATGTTTTGCACTCACTATTGTATCCATGTTTGCTTCCAATTTTTCATCCATGTTCACATCCTCTTTTGCATCAAATATTGCATCTATTTTTTCATCCACTTTTGTGTCAGGTTTATGCATTGGGTTTTGCATCTCGTTTTGTATCTACTTTTGCATCTACTTCCATTGTATCCATTTTTTTCATCCAATTTTGTTTTTCCTGTTGCATCAATGTTTTCTTCCACTTTTACATCCATTGCATATTTTTTGTCTATTGTTACATCCACTTTTGTTGCACCATATCTTGCGCCTACCATTGCAACCACATTTGCTTCCACGTTTGCATCCACATTTGCATCCTCTTTTGTGTTCAAGTTTGCATCAGATATTGTGTATGTTTTTGCATCCCCTATTGTATCCACTTTTGTTTCATCCATTTTTGCATCTACTTTTGTGTCCGTTTTTGCATCCACATTTGTTTCACCACAGTTTGTGCCAAGTTTTACACCTACCATTGGACCCATGTTTGCTTCCACTTTTGCCTTCATGTTTGCATCCAAGTTTGCATTGACAACTGCATCTACTTTTGCATCCACTTTTGTGTTAGGTTTTTCATGTTGTTGTGCATCTACTTATGTTGTATCCACTTTTCATCCACTTTTACTTCTATTGTTGCCCCCATTTCTATGTTCGCTTTTGCATCCCTTTTCCAACACTCATCATATTTTCTGCATGGATGATCCTTATGGCATTGACAATTATGAACAATTGATGACAATGTCAATAATATTGACAATGATGAAACTAAAGATGATGGCGATGACATGAATTGTGATTATGATGATAAAGACGATAGTGGTTACAATGACATTAATGATGATGATGGCAATGATTATGACGATGACAATGCTAATGACCTTGGCGAATCTTCCCAATTTTAGATGTTGTCATTGTCATAATCATAAGCATTATCTTTGGTGTCATCATCATCATTTTCATCTAGGTCATCATCAAAAACAATAATGGCATGAATGATGATGATGATTACAACAATGTTGATAGAAATTACATTAATGATGATGATGGGGATGATAAAAATGACAATGACGATGATAATGGTGGTGATGATGATGATCATCGATCATCTCTCAAAAATAGAGTTGTTATTTCTCTTACGTATATCAATGTGTCCTAAACAACCCTTTTCTAGCACTGATCACATTTTTTGGGTTGATGATATTTCTTACAACGTCTATAATTATAAACAATTGCAAACAATGTCCATAATGATGATGATGATGGAGCTGATGATGGCATGAATGGTGATTATGATGATAATGTAATGATGGCAATAACGATGCCAATGATGATGGTGATGATGATGACAATGATTATGATAATGAGAATGAACAATTACTAGTTTCACTACCATCTTCTGGATACATATTACTATCATACTTTTTAAATTTTATGTCTCTCTTGAGGTATCTTACTATAATGGTGTTGTCAACACTAGAAAGATATCTTGTTGTAATGGTGGTTCTAATGTTAGCACTAGCAAAGTTTTTGTTAAATTTTGGTTAAAAAAAATCGATTTATGCAATTATTTTGACAATCTATGTAAAAAAGTAAATAACATCCAATTATTTTGACTATAGTCCCATTGATTATCATGAATTCACCAGTCTGAAGACCATCTTCTACATACATATTATTATTAAACTTTTTGCATTATATCCCTCTTATATCTTGTTGTAATGGCAGTATTAGCACTAAAAAAATATCTTGTTGTAATGGTGATGTTAGTATTAGCACTAAAAAAAACACTAAATTTTGGTAAAAAAAAGTTTATCATTTATTTATTTTTAATTTGGGAAATTTTTGTTTTTATTTTTTTTTTGTTTTTAATTCTATTTTTATGCAGTAATATTTTTTTTGGTTGAATTTTGGTAGTAACTAGTTTTTGGTCGAATCATATGTATTAACCATGTTCTTTATGCTACAAGTCTAATTGTTGGGACAAAATTGCTCTTTCAAATAAGTTGCAAAAGCTATTTTACATCCATTGTTGCACCCATGTTTACAACCACTTTTACATCCCTTTTTGCATCCTATTTTTCATCTTCATTTGCTTCTTTTTTTGCATCTATCATTACATCTACTTTTGTTGTGACAAAATTTGTTCCATGTTTTGCACATACTGTTGTACCCACGTTTGCTTCCAATTTTGCATCCATCTTCACATCCTCTTTTGCATAAAATATTTCATCTATTTTTGCATCCACTTTTGTGTTGGGTTTTGCATCTCATTTTGTATCTTCTTTTGCATGTACTTCCATTTCATCCATATTTTGCATCCAATTTTGTTTCTCATGTTTCACCCGTGTTTGCATCCACTTTTACATCCCTTATAGCATCTTGTCTTGCATCTAAGTTTGCATATTTTTTTGTGTCTATTATTACATCCACCTTTTTTGTGCTATTATTTGTGCCATATCTTATGCCTATCATAGCAACCCACATTTTCTTCCACTATTGCATCCATATTTGCATCCTCTTTTGTGTCCAAGTTTGCATCAAATATTGTTTATGTTTTTTGCATCCCATTTCGAATTTACTTTTACATCCACTTTTGATTTGTCTAGTTTTGCAACTAATTTTGTGTTCACTATTGCACCCATGTTTGGCCCATGTTTACATCCCTTTTTTCATCCAAGTTTTCCTCCTTTTTGCATTCAAGTTTGTGTCCCTTTTTTTTAACATTCATTGGAGTATCCACATTTGTTTCACCACAATTCATGCTAAGTTTTATGCCTACTATTGTGCCCATGTTTTCTTCCACTTTTTCATCCATGTTTGAGTCCTATTTTGTGTTCAAGTTTGTATGAACTATTGCATCTACTTTTTCATCCACTTTTGTTCAATTTTTCTGTCTTGTTCTGCATCTACTTATGTTGTGTCCACTCTTCATCCAAATTTACGTCTATTTTTACCCCCATTTTTTTGTTTACTTTTGCATCCATTTTCCAACACACATCATATATTTTGCATTGATTATATTTCTTATGACATTGAAAATTATGAACAACTGATGACAATGTCAATAATTATAACGATGATGATAATGAAGATGATGACGATGACATGAATTGCGATTGTTATGATAATGACAATGATGATAAAGAAGATGGGAGTTACAATGACAATGATGATGGTGCTAATGACCTTGGCCATTCCTCCCAATTTTTAAATGTTATCATGGTAAAAATCATAATAATTATCTTTGGCATCATCTTCCAAGTCATCATCATCTGATCATCATTATCATTATTTTCATCTTGGTCATAATCAAGAACAATAATGGCATGAATGATGATTATGATGTTCATGATGAAGATGACAAAAATTATGATAAAACTTATATTAGTTATGATGATGGGGATGATGACAATTATAATGACGATGATAATGGTAGTGATGTTGATGATCATCAATCATTTCTAAAAAATAAAGTGGTTATTTTTCTTTCATATATCATGTGTCCTAAGGTTGGTGATATTTCTTATGATACCTATAATTATGAACAATTGACGACAATATAAAAAATCATGATGATGATGATGATCATGAAGAAGACATGAATGGTGATTATGATGATAATGAAATGATGACAATAATGATCACATTGATGGTGGTGATGATGGCAATAATGAAGATGATGACCCTCCCTCTAAACTAGCGAGGTACTCATAATGAGACAAAAAAGTACTCTCAAGTTGAAATATTCATATAAGAAGGGATCTAGATTGATAAGCATCAATGATGATTTACATTATCATAGCCAAAATTTTCAAAATAGTAAGGCCTTGACTAACAAGTTTATCTCTCCATTAGATCAGAGCACAATGTTGGGAGGCATAAATTTGGACACCACTGCCTTTCAAGGCACTTACCCCACCAAGATGTTTACCAGGTATGTCCTCACATGATCATTTCCTAATCCACTATCATAATATTTGACACCAGAAAATGTCAATCCTCATGACTATTCTTATCTTGGATTAATGTACTTGACTTATGGCGATTAGTCCTAGTCAATGTCCAAATTCTCAAAGAATATTGGTCCCATATGTTTATCCAATCCACCATTATCCCTACTAGTGCCTTTACTAGGCTTACGATTGTTAATCATAGCCATAGTACATGACACATGGATAACATGGTGTCTACCCTCACTCCCTCTCAACCAGGGAGGAAACATCCACAAGCATAAGATTTTCTCAAGAATACCCATAATTTTCGTAGAGAATAACATCATTAATTTGTTTTCATCACATGACGACTTTATGATTAAGCATTCATAGATTTGTGGCAAAATATTTCCCCTTTTGTATTTGTGATGGAATACAATAAAAAAGTGAAAGCCAAAATCATTAAACATACACTATATTGATTTATATAAGTCTAAACTCTAAGGTTGAAGTGAAAATTCATGTAAATCTTATATCTATGAGTTGTGCCAAACTTATGAAAACCTTATTCCCTAAGTCCTATATATAAGAAAATGAAAAAGAAAGAAAAATAAGGGCCAATAAATGGTAACTCATGTATTCACTCCCTCTTTGGAAAATATATGAATATATACACTCCTAGTCACACTTGATCACATGTATGTGATGGTTAAATCATGAATTCCTCTTTTCTCCTTGCATTTTCACTTCATCATTTAAGCACCTAATTGAGGATCTAAGGAATGTTTGTTTCCTAAGGCTTTCATGTCTACTCTTGGTTTACTTATGTCACACTACTGTCAATTTATGTGACAGAGTGAAATACATAAGTTTGTGGAGTTATTATAGAGGTGTATGGAGTTTGTAACTACACACACATGTATTACATCTCATTGATCCACATGTGTGGGTTGGAGACTCATTTCTTGACAACTTTAATGGAGACTACTTTGTGGCTTTAATGGTATAGCTTACAAAATATCTTGTTAAACATTTCGATTCATTCTTTCTTTTCCTCGAGACACTTATAATATTGAAGTCACTCCCAACAATCCATGGAGATGGGGAGTATAAATTACTTGTGCTAGAAATAGAATTGAGAAATAGAGGTTTTCCATTTGCGATATTGGAGTCATAGACATTGGATACATGGTAGTAGTCCTCAATGTCAATTAACTAAAATTGTATTGTCATAATGTGAAAAGAGGTAAACATATTGGTAACCTTGATGTCTTAATAATTTCAAATAATAACCATTCCACCCAAGTATCTCTAAGCATCAATCACTACTACTTGGAAATTCCTCCCCCATTTTCTAATTATATGAGGTTGAACCTCACTTAATATTTTTGCTTCTTATATCAACATTATTTATGGGTGCTTTGCATACCATTTTTCTTTTAGGAGTTTGTTTTCGCTTACTATTGACGCCCTCATGTTCCAAGACTATTTTCATCAAAAATTTACATAGAAAGAAAGTATAAAGTGACTAAAAAGAAACATGTCTCAAGATTTAAGTGCTTGGACAATTCCACTTCATGACTCCTATATTTCCTTAACCTGGGACCAAATGGTGAACTTGATGGCCTTAAGGGAAATTGATCAATGAAAATCTAAAAAAGAGGTGATTTTTGACTTTATCACATACAATTTAATATACTAAAAAAAATATCCATAACAATTTCATCAATCAATGAATCATTAAAAAAAATATCCAAAACAATTTCATCAAGCAAAGAATAATTGCATTATAAAATACAATCTATAAACATTTTGGGAAAGTTTTGCTAAAACATGCTTAAAAATCAGCATATTTAATATTAATATTTAACAATAATATGGACAATAACACATTTTGATAAATTAAATAACATATTATCAAGCCTAAAAAATGTCACTAACTGAAAACTACAAAGCATGCAACTAATGGAAGTGACCACTCAAGGCCACCACAAGACAATTAATCTATTAAGACCAAGATTAATGGGGACAAAGATCTATAAAGGACAAAGGAAAACCTATTTTAACTTTATTGTTTTATTAGCCTGGTTCAAGATGAACATTTCAAGATATCATGAAGAACATAATTAGTTTTATTGCATTAAGAAAACCCAAGCACATTCTATAACTTAGCAAGAAAGAGATGTATAACACCCATCTCAACAACACGACACATGACATTAAGTTACTTTACTATATATAATTTAAACTCCTATCATAAAATCACAAATTTAGCATGAATGGAATGTTTAAAATCCATTTTTATAAAAAAAAAATATAATTTTTCTTATAGAGAAATATACCAAAAACTAAATATATTTTTCTAGAAAAAAAAAATACTAAAACTAAATATATATTTAAAAAAAAACTAAAACATAAGCAAACTAGAATTTGAATTTGACATTCTTGGTCACTTTCGGAAACATATGGTGGAATGTAATCTCTTTATCCTCATCTTTAGCTTTTTCCTAAAAAATAAAAGCATACAAAAGTGGGAAAGAGCCATAAAGCATGGGGAAGCTTTTTCCTAAGCACAAAAGCATCTAAAAAGTGGAAAATTCCTTTTTTATATGAGGAAACATTATTCACCCAAAAGATTTTTCCCAAATTGAACTAATGAGGAATTTTGGAAATCTTCATAGCCTCCACTTTCCTATATATTAGAGGCTTGGCCATTGAAAAAATGATGGGAATTTTGTATTGTCACGCTCTTGAGATCTGTCTTGAGAGGGAGAGTTTTGGAGCTATGAGTTGGGGGAGGTGATGTTGCAACTATATTTGATTGTTGTAACTTTCCTCCAACTCCTTTATTCATATAGATCAGTTGTTCTTCCTTCCATATGTTTCTATTCATTCTTTACTTCTTCTATTTAACTAATGTATGCATGGGTTTTTGGTTTATATTTATTTATTCAATAATATTTATATGTTTTTTATAATTTTGATTATTAAGATATTATGTTGTGAAGGTTGCTTTATTCTCTCTCTTATGTGTAGGACCAAGCTTTGGAGCTAGCTAGGAGCGCTTCTTGGCTATACGAAAAACTCCAAGAAGACCTGCATGCGAGGACTCACAAGAATTCATTCTCTTTTTCTTAATCTATACTCTACATCTTGATCTACTAAGAATCCTAAGCCTTAGAACAACCTTTCTCTTAATTGGTTTGTCCTAGGTTTCTGAGATAAACTGAGAGGGTTTTGTTTTCATCTAACCATGCATTAAATCCTACAGCAAAATGATATTTAGAAAAATTAATATATTTCACTATGTAAATGAACTTAGTAAAATGAACCCATAGAGGTGGTCATAAATGGAAATAAAAGTAAAACTCTAAACAAGAAGCCAAAAGTGGATTTAACCATGGATGAAAAATTGGGAGTAGATTGGATGTTAAACTAGCCATCAAAACAATATGCAAACAATGACACAAAAAGATTTTTAAAGTAAAATTAAAAAAGGGTGCAACACAAGGATGCAAAAATGGGACACCAAAATGAGGATGCAAAGAATGGTGTAAAATTAGGATGCAAAAAGGATGTAAGAAAAGACACAAAACAAGATGCAAAATGGGACTAAAAAATGGTGAAACCAAGGATGTCAAAGATGATGCATAACTAGATGAAAGGATACCGAATTGGGTGCAAACAAGGATGCAAAAATGGACACCAAAATGAGGATGCAAAGAATGGTGTAAAATTAGGATGCAAAAAGGATGTAAGAAAAGACACAAAACAAGATGCAAAATGGGACTAAAAAATGGTGAAACCAAGGATGCCAAAGATGATGCATAACTAGATGAAAATTCCAACTAAAATCTAGGTGCAAAATGAGATGCAAATGTGGACACAAAATGTGGCAGAAAAAAGGATGCAAATTTGGAAGCCAAAAAGGATGAAAAACTAGATACCAAAAAGGATGCAATTTTGGACATAAAAAATGGTGCAAAATTGGACACAAAAGAAGAAAAAATGGTGCAAAAATGGGCATAAAAATGGCTCAATTTTGGATGCAAATTGGGATGCAACATTGGATGTAAAATTATGCAACAAATCATTCAAAACTTGGTGCAAAAACAAATGCAAAAGTAGACGAAAAAATGGCTCAAAAGTGAACGTAACAATAGGCACAAAATGGGATGCAAAGGTGGATGCAATATATGGTTCAACATAGGATGCAAATTTAGATGCTCAAAAGGATGAAAAATTGGATGCAAGAAATGGTGTTAAAAATGATGCTAAATTGGATGCAACAAATGATGCAAAATTAAATGTAAAATATGGTGCAAAATAGGATGCAAAAAAAGGAGATAAATAAAATGCAAAAGTGGATGCAAAAAATGGTGCAAAAATGCATGCGAAATTTGGCACTAAATCAGATTCAACATATGGTGCAAAATTGGATGGAAAAGATGGTGTAAAAAAAGGCAGAAAAATTGGCACAAAAATAGATGTAAAAATAAGTACAAAATTAGAAGCAAAAGATGGCATAAGACCAGATGCAAAAATTGGCACAAATTGGATGTAAAAAAAGGTGCTAAATAAGATGTCAAAGATGGTGTAAAAATCGATGCAAATTATGACACAAAAATAGAAGCAAAGAATTCCACAAAAGAGGAAGCAAAAAATGATGCAAAAATAGATGCAAAAAAGGCACAAAACTAGAAGCAAAACCTGTTGTAAAACCAAATGAAAATCTTGGTGCAAAATATGATGCAGAAAATGGTGGAAAATTTGGCGTAAAAAAGATGAAAAATTTGGTGCAAAAAAGGACGCTTTAAAAATTGTACAATAGAGCCATATTTAGCGCCAGGTTGTTCATCCCAATTGAGAAAAAATGCACTAGAATCTGGTGCTAAATCCGGCGCAAATTGCCTGTTTTGTTGTAGTGTCTCTAAAGTTTGTTTTGCCTCCAAAGAATCATTATGAGCTGTCTGCAAAAATTTTGTAAATGTCGGATTTCCAACAAGTGTAGGTTGAGCCTAAAATTCTATCACCTGTGCATTGAGCTTAATATTATGATCAATCAATTGTTGTACCAACTGTTGAACAAAAATGAGATGATCATCAACCTTGGCTGGAATCAAGATTTTAATTTTTTTGTTGCTTGGTTTTTACAAACTATCCAAGTCTCCCTTTCTCATTCTTATTATCGTCGAAGCTTGTTAGTTTCCTTCTTCCTCTTCTGCAACCTCTTCTTAGCAGCTTTGACCAATTATTCTAAAACCTGGAAATTTTGTTTATCAATGGCCAGTTTGAGAATAGAATATTTAGTGGGAATATCTGCATGTTCCTCTTTATCTTTGGTCTTCATGGTGCTTGTTAAAGTTGGTTATGTGGAAATGACGTAGGTCAGAATAGGTTTAGTAACATGTGGATTATTTACAACTGATGGATGTGGAAAATCCAGTAAGAAAATCTCAGTTTGACTTGCCTTGGTCAAACTAGAGAAAAATTGAATTTCCACATCAGCAGAAATCTTGGACGTAGTTAATTGAGGTGACATGGCACTTGTTGCTCAACTAACTCAGTTAATTTGAGTTGGGGAAGCTTGAGTTCAATTCAGTATGATTGATTGCTAATTTGTAGCAATCTATTTTATTTAAATTGAGTTATGGTCAGTTAAAATAGTTCTAATTGTTGGAGGAACTAGTGGAAGGTCAAGTAGTGGAAGTGTAACTTCAAGCATTGCAGTGATCAACCAGTTAACTAATCAATCAAACCAAAATAACTAATTCATGCATAGAATTCAAGTTACCTAGTTGAGATGGAGATTCTAAGGCAGTGTACTATCATTTGTAGATTATTTTGAGGTGTACAGGTGGTGCAAGTAGCCAGAGGATGATCCTAAAGGAATTGCGCAATCCGATTAAGGAAATTCCTAATTAATAGTGGCCTAATTCCTCAAGGAACAACGCAAGGAAATAGGAGCTTGTAGGGTTTGAAAATTGTCTAAGTGTTGGCCAGATTTAGTCAGTAAAGTAGAGGGATATACCATACAATTACAACAAGTGCTCAGGCTTGAGCAAGCATATGTATTCATTTATATTCTTTGATTAATGCAATACATATAGGAAGGGTTTTTGAGCAGTTGATTTCCCCTATATAAATATTTGTGTATGTGTAATAAATATTCTTGCATGTTTATGATTTGTGTTCTCAATAGTGAGCTAATTTCTGCAGAGCAGTAGAGTAGATTTGAGTCTTGTGTTTTAGTAAATTACATGAGGAGTTTCATATATACACGTTAATTCCTACATGTTATTAGAGCATGATTCATAGTAGAGAAGAGATTTCAAAGTTGTTATTGTAGAAGGATCGAATTTGCGGGATCAATTCCTTAGAGCTAGAAGGATGTATTTTTATGGACTAAGACTTGAGTATGCCCTTGAGGGAATCTCAAATTATGTTTCTTGGAAGGGCCGCATGGAGGAAGTGCTAGAAGATAATGGGTTGAAGGAATTTGTTGATAATTATATCTCGAAACTAGTAACAACTAATACTTATAATCTAGCAGAATGGAAGAAGTGTGTAGCCAAGGCGAGGATAATCATATTGGAGGGAGTACGAGACCATATTTTCTCAAATAACCATGGGAAAGAGACTGTATGTAATGTGGCAAACACTGACAGATTTGTTCCATAACAGTAGTGACCACGGAAATTTGGCACTAAAGGACAAACTTCGAAATATCAAGATGCAAAAGAACAACACAATTACACAGTACCTAAGCAGGTTCACACAATGTTGTGATAAACTTGGTGGAGTTGGATTTACTGTTGTAGAAGATGATATGGTAAGCCTAGCCCTTCTAGGCCTTCCCAAGGGCTGGCATAGCTACCAAGATTTGGTGAATGAGGGGGATAAGATACCAAATTGGGAATGCTTATAGTCTGATTTGGTACAAGAGGAAATAACGTGGAATACCTGAGATGGGACTTCATCCAAAGGAGCAGATGAAGAGTAATTTTCTCCAGTGGGAAAAGGAATGAAGGCCAAGGGAAAGAAGTCCCAAGGTGAGGTTGATTCTAGCCAAGAGGAAAAGAATAAATACTTGTCCAAAATTAAGTGTTTAAATTGCCATGAATTCAGGCATCATGCCATGAAGTGTCCATACAGGAAGGAAAGCAAGAAGATTCTTGCAGTAGTAGCAACAGGTGAAGCTTTGGCTTCATAGTTCGATCTTTAATTCAACCTTATCGCATGTATGGTCAACGTTATTATGGGGAGTGTGTGGTACTTGGATTCGGGTGCCTCATTCCACATGACGGGGAATAGATAATTTTTCAGTGACCTAGACGAGAAATATCTCTAGATGAATATTGAATTTGGGGACGACAAGAGGTACAGTATGGCCAAGATTAGTATAGTCACCTTTCATAGGGAGTTTGGATCTCCTCTCAGACTCAGGGATGTCATGTTCTTTCCAGGACTAAAGAAAAATCTCATCTCTGTATCAGTGTTGGAAGACAGTTGTGGTTATGATGTGATCTTCAGCAAAGGAAATGCATTCCTGAGACACATAGCCATGGGGAAGGTGAGACAGATAGGTGATCGAGTCAAGAACCTGTATGCACTTGAGGTAGAAGATGCATGCACATCCTTTAGGAGTAACACAAGTATTAGAGACATGGTGGTTGAGATGGGGCATAATTTACTTCTCAAAATTGAGCCTCAAAAGCAGCCTTTGGAAGTTGTCGAGCAACCACAAATGGAGAAGCGTGCAAGAGGCAGAGTGGAGACATCCACTCAAGAAGAGACTTCCAATAGGGGGGAATTTTGAGTTAAGTGGGCAGAGGGATCACATGCAACCATACCTTATGTGTGAGGTGGGGCAATGTGAAGCCCTAGTTCCAAGAGTGCAAAAATTTAGGCAGGGTCCATTAAGGCATTATCCTCATGGATCATTACCCTAGCTACAGGGGTCCACAACATTTAGTAGCAGGAGGATCAGATTCATTCAAATACTGAGGAGTGCAGGAGAGTGTTGAAAGCAGAGTAGGAGGCTCAGTAGCAGAGTCATTAGTGGCACAGTTTTCCCAATAGAAAGTTGCAAATTGATTCAATGATTTTTATTTTTATTTTTATTCTTAGTTGCAGGATCGGGGTAACTAATAATCCCTTTCTTGCTGAGAGGGAGTATCGAAAATGCAGCAAGAAAATCTCAATTTGACTTACCTTGGTCAAACTAGAGAAAATTTGAATCTCCACATCAACAGAAATCTTGGAGGTAGTTAATTGAGGTGACATGGCACTTGTCACTTAATTAACTCAGTTAATTCAAGTTGGGGAAGCTTGAGTTCAATTCATTCTGATTGATTGCTAATTTGTAGCAATCTATTTCAGTCAAATTGGGTTATGGTAAGTTAAAATAGTTCTAACTGTTGGAGGAATAAGTGAATGTCAAGTAGTGGAAGTGCAACTTCAGCAACTATGGTGATCAACCAGTTAACTAATCAATCATCCTATAATAACGGATGCATGCAGAGAATTCAAATTAACCAGTTGAGATGGAGATTCCAAGGTGGTTTACTATCAGTTGTAAACAATTCTAAGGTGTGAAGGTGGTGCATGCAGTTAGAGGATGAGCCTAAAGGAATTGTGCAATCCAATTGAGGAATTTCCTAATTAATAGGTGCCTAATTCCTCAAGGAACAACACAAGTAAATATGATCTTGGAGGGTTTGAAAATTGGCTAAGTGTTGGCCAGAGTCAGTCAGTCAAGAAGATGGATAGACCGACGGGGGCGTCACTGACAAACCAATATTATATCACGTGCATTCATATTGGGGCATTAAAAATGGAAAATTCACAAAATAAAATATTGGGGTTATAATGAGGGCCTAAAGGGTTTTAATATACCATACAATACTATATATAACCTAAGGTGTTGTTTATACATTTTTTTGGCCAAGCGGAGGGAAAAAATCAGGCTACACGTCATCGGTAGAGGGAAAGAGTTACATTTTGGAGTCGAGCCTCTCTGCAACCCACCTACAACCCTAAGCCTTTCTGCTCATTTGAACCCTAGCAGGACTTTAGCTATCGAGTTTCTCAGGACTTGACTGGGTCGCCCGATGCAGGACCTTACCTGAGCAAAGCCTTCACACCTTTGCTCTTCAAAGGCCAGCCAACCATTTGAGTGAGAATGATTCTGCCTCCTCACTTAACCAGCAGTTGCACCAACATGAATGAAGACCGTTAGCGGCCATAAAGAGTATCAGCAACATCAGAAGACAAGAACCACATTGGTAGGAAGCATTCATCAAAATCTAGCGAGCAAGCTCAAGAAGCCAAAACCATTGGCTGTTGTTCATCCGGTTACCACCTACCTACTCCCGCAGGAGCTGTGTTTCTAATTTTGAACCAGATTCATCAAGTTTAGTTTGGTCTGACCACCTTTCTACCTTTCCATCTTGAGCGAGACCTACTTCTTTCATTCGAATCTTTGAGCATAGTTTTCCTGGTAAGATTCTTGTAAAGTAGCCTCTAACTCTGTCTTCTCTACTCTGGAACTATCTAAGGCTATTTCAGTTGCATCTAAAGATTTAGGTTGCATATACTTAGACTTTGTTATAACTTCCTGAATAGTTTGCTAGCATAGGTCACTTTGTTTTGTGGCTATTACATGTAATCGATCAAAATCAGTCTGGGTTGGTTGCTCCTTATTCTTCCCATCCCTCTAACTAATCGACCGCGTCGATCACTTTGAACTAATGATTGGTCTGTGGCTACTTACTGGCCTACATCATCTGGCCTAACAACTCAAGATACTTTGCACATGCCTTTGAGCTAATATTATGTAAGCCAACACCGAGACTATCTAATGAAGCCATGCAAGTGCTCAACAATATAGGAGAGGCTATTTTAGTATCTTCTAGGCCAGCTTTCAGATGTTCATACTCATGAGCATTTTGAGTAAGTTCACTCTTTTCATTCATAAGGGTTTGAACTTCAGTTTGTAACGTGGCTAGCTTCAGAGACAACTCTTCAATCTGACTCCTATAATTAAGTTCATTCTTCACTTGTTTCTCAATCTCATCCAACCTGGTTTGTATCTTTGATGACAATGCTTCACTCTCTTTCTTTGAGAGACCTAATTGGTTCATAAGTTCTTGCATATTGTCCTGATATTTCTTTTTCATAGATGCAATCTCTTCTTCAACCTTTCTTAGTGATTCTTGCAGATTAGTTTTTTGTAGGCGGAATTCAAAAGCTTCTTTAAGTGCTTGTGTTGCTAGGTTCTCATTAACATCGAATCTTGTTGACATATGTTGAGAAAGCCTCTTAAATTCTTCCTGAAGTCATTCTATTGTAGTAGAATTATTCCATCGAGTCATTCTTAGTGCTTCTTCTTCCATTTTGGGCCTTTGTTCCTGTTCCCTTTTAGATTGCAACAATGCATCCAAATTTGCTGCAAACTTTGTTGTCTTTGTATCTATCTCCTGTTGTAATTGTTCAACCTTACTCTCTAGGATACTTATGGTTGAAAAAGAAGTTGCATGCTCATCTCTGAGATTTTGTAATTCTTCTTGTAGTTGTTCCTCCGATTTTTTAGATGAACACTTCTCATGATTGTGATGTCCATCAATATCAACAGGTAGTGGGAGCCCACAAATTCAACTCCCTTAAGAGACTGGTTGATCTGCATGTGATCTGCATGGACTATTTGTAATTCTAATGCTAGAAATAATGGTTTTGGGAGAGAAAGCAAGAGAGGCCTTTCGAAATCTATGTCCTAGATGGAATGTATATTCAAAAATATCTGCGATATTGGCAAGAGGGATACTCTTCATCTTGGATCAAATGGCTGCAAATTTATAGGCCTTTTCATCCTCAATAGGAATCATAATATAATGTTTTTTAAGGGGTTTGTCACATCCTATAAAGTTGGCCAACTGTTATGGGCCTTATGGATAGATAAATGTTTATTGGGACCATACACAAGCGAGTGGTTTTCTAATGGATTAGTCCTTTATTTTGGCAAGGGATCTGAACATCACTACCTCTACTAGGGAAACTTCAGAGATTAGAGCCCATTATGATCCCCATGATAACCTAATTTTAAGAGACGTTGAAAGAACAAAATTTCCTTGATGTTATCTGTACTTCTTTGGAATCAAACTGGAGAAATGGAAGGGTTGGGGATGAAGTAATAGCTAATATATTGGATAGGTTCCTGAAAGTAGGCCATCTTGCTGCAATTT
The DNA here is from genome assembly GCA_031772625.1 of Pinus tabuliformis. Classification (NCBI taxonomy): domain Eukaryota; kingdom Viridiplantae; phylum Streptophyta; class Pinopsida; order Pinales; family Pinaceae; genus Pinus; species Pinus tabuliformis. The sequence goes on from CM062815.1 coordinate 879,362,921, forward strand.
TTGGAAGATATAGATCATGGACTAGTCCAGAAAGAATTTTAGATTACCTCTCTGTTTTCCTTGACTTTGGATTTCGAAGATCATAATATTAAATACCCTTTTAAATTCAACCATTCATGTCTTGAATTGGATCCTTTAGGTCACTAGTCAGGAATTTATGGCATAATAGTATGTTATTAATTGCTTCTCTAATATGTACTCCCTTTTTTGGAAATAGAAGAAACATAAGAAAGTTTTTGTAGGTTGGAAAAGAAAAAGAAAAGTAGAGTTGAAAGAAGAATTGTTAACCCAGGAGGATGAATATGCAAAAATCTCATAGTCTTTCATTAATTCTAATTTCTCAAATTTCTCAAATTTTGATCAAATTCGGTTGACCAAGTGGGACATGTTTTTCTTATTTGTTTTAGAGACCTACTCTTTTGAAAAGGGATCCTTATTGGTCACATGCTTATTAGTTTGATAAGAGATTGGATCCATTTCTTAATCAATTTGATCAAGTTTGATTGATGATGGAGACCAAAATAACCCATAGTCATTCAAGAATGACCTAGATTAGGGAGAATTATTTGTTTGAAGAAAATATTGAACCCCCTCATTCATAAGGTGGAACCTATTTCATTTCTAGATCGAGTGCCAATGAACCAATAATAACTCATCCAAATTTAGGTGCAGATTCAGGGTACAAATGATTTGTGGTTGATCTAGTTTTGGTAGCTTCTACTAATGAAAACTTCCACATAGTCAATCTCTTCTTCTATAGAGGTAAAAATATCAACTAAAAGCTTAAATATGTCCACCGTTTAAGTTCCAAGCAAGCCCTAGCTTTCAATCACATCTATATTGGTATCTAATTGTGTTCAAGAATCAATCAAATTTGAATGAACAATGGTCCTCAATGCATTGATTCATTATCTTCACTCATAAATTCTTTAGTGACTTTTATTATTTCCATCACAGTTCTAAGATTCCCATAATTTGTTTCTAGACATGCTTGAATTCTGGAGCAACAAATTTGTGAGTGGAGACAAGGAAAGATGATCCAACAATAACCCGAAAGTTGAAAATTATTGCCTTTGAGAAGAGTTTGTGACCTGTTAGAGGTAATTCTACCAAACCTGAGTTGTAATTTGCAAATTGTCTTGCTAGTTGAATTGTAATAAGTAGGTTATTTTTGGTAGAAGCCAACACCCTTCATTTGTTGATCTCAAATTATTGAGAAAATGACTCAAATTGATGAGTTATTAGAGTTACTAAATACTCTAATACTCTCTACTATCAACAACAAAAACACACTCAACAAAGCAACTTCTGCTAGACAACAATTTGTGGTCATGTTTGAAACACCATTAGATATCACTTTCTTTTTTGCATAAGACGTCATTTTATAACTATATTTGTAATTATTCTAAGAACTATTTCAAGTTAAGTTCTAAAGTTGCTAGTTAACCTTAAATAATCATTCATCAAAACGATTTGGCTTCTCCTACCATTTGTTTGTTATATTCCTTAAAACATCATATTCCTAGAATATATTTATTCCTAGAGTATATTTAACTATTGGATACTATCTACTTACATGTTTCAGCTTTGTTTTTTCACTCTCATACACCTTAAAAGAAAAAAGGTTTGAAACATGATATTTAAACATTATGGCAAATTTACATTATTCATCCACAAGGAATATGAAAAGTCATAAATGAACTTGAATATTCTTTGAGAATCCCAAAGGCCTCTTAAAAAAATAAAACTCAAAAACTAAAACTCGCGTAATATTATACTATATTTGAATCTCTGTATCTAGTTAAGACTTATCCTTCCATTTATGTCTGCTCGACACTTTTCTTATCCAACATAATCTCAAGGACTCTCTGTAAAAATTAAACATTTTGTATAGTCCAAGAAGAGAGCAGCAACTGAATGTCTTTAATATAAAATTTCAGGCACATTTATCTCGTACACCTTCACTTTTGAACTTTGAAAATGGTGGAGGCTCTCTCACAGGGTTTTGAGTTTCCAGACTATTTGATTGAAGAGTGACCTAGATTAGGGAGAATTATTTGTTTGAAGAAAATATTGAACCCCCTCATTCATAAGGTGGAACCTATTTCATTTCTAGATCGATAGCCAATGAAACAATAATAACTCATCCAAATTTAGGTGCAGATTCAGGGTACAAATGATTTATGGTTGATCTAGTTTTGGTAGCTTCTACTAATGAAAATTTCCACATAGTCAATCTCTTCTTCTATAGAGGTAAAAATATCAACTAAAAGCTTAAATATGTCCACCGTTTAAGTTCCAAGAAAGCCCTAGCTTTCAATCACATCTATATTGGTATCTAATTGTGTTCAAGAATCAATCAAATTTGAATGAACAATGGTCCTCAATCCAATTGACCCCAGGTTGTAACTTGCAAGAGCTTCCCTTGCTTTCTCTTGAGATGAATGCAAGTACTTTCTTTATGCTTCCGTGTAGAGTTGCAAGTGTCTTCGGACCTGCTCAAAAGAGAGGCACACAATCAATGTGACATTTTAGGTTCAGGATTATCTATAGCATAACAGAGCCATGTACAATGAAAGGAAGCCAGGAAAGGATAGCCCTTACCCATCTTGGTTCTCACAACCTTATTTGTACCTCCATATGCATCCACAAGGTCCCTATGATTTGCAATGTGTTGAGATAAAAGTAATGTTAGCTAGATCTTCCTTCTCTTATTACTTCATTATTCCTAACAATGAACCATCATTTGGAGAGGATAAAATGGTCTATGGACCAGAAAGAAGAGGCATGGTCTCTAACAAAAATAAACCAAAGCACACAGTCTCGACTCTCCTCAATCCCAACGGAAATGAAAACCTTTTTTACAAATTCACCATCGAAACTTTGTCAAATTCTAATGTTATTTTTTAAACTGATGTGCTCTATAACCTGTGTGTTTCAAGGCCTCCTCCTTGTCTAGGCAATGGTGTTATCCATTTATCAACCTACTTCTATCGAATATAGAAATACGTATCTCAAAATATAATTGACGAAAGTACCTTGGTGGATTTGACATGACACAATACAAACATTCTTGCTGGAAGGAAGGCTACATTTTCCAAAGAAACAAAATAGTTTTAAAGAGGAATCTATTAAGCCATTTGGCAAAAACCTTTTGGAAAAATTCCACCATCGCTTGTAGTCAATATCGAGTCGGGTTTCATCTGCTTTCAAGACAGGTTTGGAAACACAATTCAAAGCACACACTGGGTGCCCATAAGCTAGAAGATCTTTCATTTTAACCTTCAGCTACAAGAACCTTTCAGATTTAGCTCCAGTTCTTGTAAGGCAATTTTTTTCTCAGCCTATAGATTTTAAATCTTCTCATGAAAAACCGTTAATTTATTCAGATTGGAGACTTATACTTCTTTCAAATCTTTCTCAAAGTTAGTTGTGGAGCACAAGAATCATGTGTCATGGTAAATTCTCCAGAAAATCAACGTTTTCTTCTCTATTTTAAAATCAGAAATTAGTAAGTTTGAAATCCATATTAGTTAAAATATGCATTTCCTCCACCAATTCTAGTCCTCTGTGGAACTGTATTCTCTCTGACAGTCTCATGTAAAAGGAAAATAATCTCAGATTATATCATATTGCCATGTACTTTTTTTATTATTAAAAAACTAAATAACAAAACAATTTTTTTTTCTTTCTTTTTTTTAAATATCCATCCATTGTGAATATTTGTGTTAACCCTGCAAGCTTCTCTTGTACCATGATCATTGACATCGACAACAATGTGCATATAAGTGTCATAAGTTGCTAGTGCAAACTTAAAGGAGAATTTTGGTGCCTAATAACAATTGAGTGAGTGCATAATAAGTATGAAGAGAAGTTTTGAATCATGAGCTTCACAAACTCAAGATTGATAACTTCCTCAAATATGCTACTAAACCATTTGATAGTGACTCTACAACCATATATTAATAATAAGCTATGATTAAATACGAATGCCAAGTCAACAACCCACCCATGTTAAAATGCATAATGCCTTACATTATTGAATCATAATTTTCATTAAGTCACCTCAACCTATTTCTCTTTAGGTAAAATACAGGGAGAGGGACCAATGTGTATGCCCATACTAAACTAGAATATTTGTTTAATGACAATTTAAATATTAAGTTTCACCAACAAAAGATTCAATGAAAATACACGAGATTCTTTATGAACACAATATTAGTTAGTAGATACATAAAGTCTTCCATGAAAACATGAATGTTTTTTGGAAAATGGAGCAGACCAAATCCACTTAGGCATGCATTACAATTTATATGATCTTTTGAAAGTTAAAAGAAGTCTTGACCCAACTCCGTGGTACAAATAACAATTGAAGATCGAATTTTCAGAGTGTATAGTTGTATAATTGCATTATTTGTATCATCATACATCTATGGAACAATGCCTATCCTGTTAAAGGATTCAACCAGGGCTAAAAATTAAAGTGAAAAGAAGAAAATGCTAGTTATTTTTGTGCAAAGATACAACACTAGAAAATCCTAATGTTGTTGCCATGGGTCGAACAACCAGTACTCCATTCATTTACACACTTTGCTTTTCACCAATTAAATGATTTTGATTTTCTTCTGCTTGTGCTATGTCACTAGTATCCTTCTCATGCAAAAACATATTGAAGAGTACTTGGCCCTAAAGAAAGGAGAAGAAAATTTTTCTTCTGTTGGCCATTCTTGCAGCCTCATATGTTTTTCTATTTCTTCCCGCTAAAACTGTACTATTATATCATATGGGTGTCGTGATTGTTTTCTAACACCAACCTTAAAATTCTCTATATCCAGCTTTTGCCATTTGAATTGAGGAAACTATATCCAGAACATTTTGTAGGCTAGGATTATTGAAGGGAAATTTCATATTCTCGAAATAGACAAGATATTTTAGGCAGTAGAGAATGTCAAATCAGAAAATGTAGACTTAAAACATTCACTTTTCACTTTTGACACCAACTCAGAAAGTTTTGAACAAGTAACTTCCAATCCAACTAACCCCAGGTTGTATCTTGCAAGAGTTTCCCTTGCTTTCTCTTGAATTTACTACAAGTAATGTCTTTGTGCTTCCTTACGTAGTTGCAAGTGCCTTTGGTCCTACGCAAAAGTGAGGCACACAATCAATGTGACATTTTAAGTTCATAATTCTCTATAGCATAGTTGAGTTATGTACAATGAATGGAAGCCAAGAAATGAATTATAGCCCTTACCTCTAGTGGTTTCATGCAACCTTTTATGTACCTCCATCTACATCCACAGGGACCCTATGATATGCGATGTGCTGAGAGAGTAGACAAGAATGATGGGTGAATCTTCCTTCATTAGGACTCCTAGAAAATGAACCATCATTTTTAGAGGATAAAATGGTCTAGGGACCATAAACCGGAGGCAGAGTCTCTAACAGAAATAAACCAAAGCACATAGTCTCCACTCTCCACGGTCCTAACAAAATTGAAAACCCTTTTTTATGAAAACAACATCAAATTCTGATGGTGCTTTTTATACTGAAATGCTCAGTAACCTAGGCATTTCAAGGCCTCCTCCTTGTCTAGACAGTGACCCGTTTATCAACCTAGTTCTATCAAACTTATGCGATCTCACTGGATCCTGACATGGAGTGTACTCGATATTATAGAACTCAAATGTCATGTCCTTTGAAGTCTCTTTTCCCCAAACTGCATAATGCGCTTCAAAATAAGAAATTATCGGAGTTAAAGAATTACAAACCACATTGGCCTTGCTCAATCTAGATGCTTTAAATGGTGGAGAACATGTATTCTAACACCAACCCAAGAGGCTGAAAAGAGTTCTAGTGCGGCAATAAATCAACTCTCAAATATGTTTTAGTAATATGTTTTATTTCTGGTTTCATTTCCATTTGAGGGATCCACTGATAGTACATTTTGAATCAAGGTGTTTCATCCAAAGAGTAATATTTCTTCATGTTTTTTGGAGCTTTGAATTGAAATTTCACACCTTGCTTCCTTGCTCTTTGTTTTATAATAACAAATATGCTTGTGGAATTTTACTTACTTTTTCATTTATTTATGTGCAAAAACAGATGGAGTTGTTTTATAAAATTGCTACTAGTGAAGAGAATTCTATCATTGGCGTGGTCAAGTGTTGAGAAGGTTGTACATTTGCTGAAATTCGTGATGAAATTGTGGATGATGAAATCGTTGGATACCCTTTTGATTTTATCCGAGATGGAACAAGTTTAAATCCAAAGCAAGAGAAAAAAAGGGAAAGTTTGTACAACACTTGTAAGCATCAAGAGGAAACTAGGCACATTTGATGTGGAAGAAGAGTGTTCAAATGTAGTGGAAACAATACCAATCTTTGAAAACATTGAAGTGAATGTGGAGGGACCTATGCATAAACAACCAAGAGTTGAAAATATGTCTTTGTCAGTGGAACAAGCCATAGTTGTTGATCCTAGTGTATTGGCATCTTGGGAAAAAAAGTTAAAATTTTAATGGAAGAGTTTGTCAATGAGAAAATTACTCTCAAAGTATATTCAGAAAAGGGAGAATCTAAAATAAAGATCCATTGTGAAATTTGTGGCATTGATTATGGAACAGGTGATGTATCCTTGGTAGCACGAACAACACGCAACTTCAAAAACCATCATATGAAAACAGGGGCCCATCAACAACGCCTATCAATACCAAGTGGTAGTGAAATTCCTTCATGTAACGAAGTACAACAGACAGTGATGGTTGGAGATCAATTTCATATTGATCAAGCAATCAAACTTCTAGATGATTTCAACAATACACAAGAGCGTAATTTGTTCAAGGTGGTGGAAGAAACACTTGCAGACTATAAGGACATGAAAAAAGTGAGAATGGAATGTACACGATGCAATAAATGGTTTTGTTTAGTGCCGACAAGTGGTAATATTGTCAATTCTCTAAATGAACACATGAAATCAAAGAAGCACACTGCTACTACTACAAATGAGGGTTCACATGAGGAGATTGGGTTGAGGAGTGCACGGTTGGGAGACCCAAGAAGCCTACCAATGATAAGTCCCAACAAAGTTTGACTAGGTTCTTGGTCCCATTATCACCATCAGTATTACATAGGGTTTCTACAAGTGTATATCCTTCTACTTCAGGTGTGTTAATTAATAGCTTAGACTAAACTTGAATATGAATTTGTATATTATTTGATTTATCTTACTTCAAATTTATTTGTTTGTTGTCATCTTATTACTGCTCAATTATCTCCCTTGTTACTACAATGTTGGGGTTATTGATATCCTTATATTGATAGAAATGGGGAGAGATTGGAAACAAAGGTCCTAATGGAAGAACAAAGGGGTGGAAAATTATGGGCCATAGAGAAGCATACCAAGATCATGTTATGTTATGAGGGTATTGAATGTCGTATTGATGGTACATATAGGCATATTCATTGTCAAAGGGATTCTCAAACAGGGATCCCATTTGATTCATTAAAATGCAACTTTTGTAAGTTGGTTCCAGAATGTGATGACTTCAGGATGCGACTATATTGTGAATCAATGTGCACCAATAAAATAAGTGAATGAGATACAGTAAAAGGTAGAAGACTCGACTATTTGACACAAAAGGAACTGAAGAATGTTGCAAGGGTTACAAATTCTAACCATAGATAAACAATGTGATCTCTTTGGTGGGAGATGACAAAGGTTGCTACACTCTCTATTAGAATGAGATCCCTAAAGGAAAGGTTTTTTGAATCGACAGAAAGGAAGGATGTCTTTAGGTTTTGCAAGGATGTGTGTGAGGCACATAAGCATGGAAAATTACAAGGTAAAGATGCAGTTTGGGAATTTTTCAAGCATATTTTTCATAACTTGATGCATGAAAAAGCAGGCAGAAGGTATAGTACATCCAAAAAATCCCTTTATGAGATGATCAATTTAAGGGGAGGTCCTAGATTACATAGATTTATTAGCTTGAATCTGGATGGTCCTTCAATATCTACGGCTTTAAGGCAAGTTAGAAAGTCATTAGCATATATCCCAGGGGAGCACGAGCATATTTTTGAGGCAGTCGAAAAAGTTTATGCTTCATATAAAGCCAAGCACGATATAGATGGCCCAATTCTTGTATTTCTCGCTGAAGATGAAACAGTTGTGAAAAAATATGTTAGGTGGGTAGAAAAAAGTGATACACTGGTGGGGTTTTGTGGTACGAAAGAAGAACATGAATGCCAATCACATTTCTTGGTGAGAGTTGGTGACGGAGCAAAAAAGAGAATGGGACTTCCATCCCAGCAACATGTTATTTATAGGTGGATATGGAAACATAAGGTAGGTTTGATTGGGGTGCTCATCTTTGTAAGCAGAAGAAAGGAACGCCATTGATACATTTGTGATTATTGCTTTCAACAAAACTCTCTAAAGTGCTATTGATCCCAGATCTAGCATTTACAAAATGTGACTCAACTCTTAAAAGTGAGTTAACATTCTCTGCATTTTTAAAAAAGAAAGAAAAATTGAACACTTGTTTCTGTAATGGCAGAATGTGGATATGTTGTTTTCATGATATCAAGGGAAAGATCTGATTCTGCTGATGTATTCCTTACCCGTCTATGTTAAATGTAGTCATGTTGTAAAGATACTTAACAATTTTCTTATGCACATCACTCATGTGTGCAATGCTCTAATAATGATTTCTGGTCAAGTTTCCCAGCAGATCTATTTATACCCCAAATGGTAGTCATTGTTTTCTCATTGAAATTTATACTTGAAAAGTTCTCATCTTACATTCATAATAAGGCTTCGTGCTAATTGGAAATTAGTCTTGAATCCCTACAAATTACACAATTTAATTTATGTCATAATGGAACCATTTTTACAGCCAGTTTGATGATTTAATGCACTTCTGTGAGATATGTGTATTATGTACTCCCTTTTCAAGATATTTAATTATGTTTCTTCAGATTGAATGTATCTTTGGGAAGCCATGCAGTAAATGGCCATCTTTTGGTTAGCTATTTGGAGCATTACTAAGAATAACTTGTTATTGAATACAATAATTATATCTATTTTCTTTTGCCTTTGCAACACCTTGTTGACTGTTTATGCACTGTATCTATTATTAAGAAAATATTGTTTTCAACACCATGCCGACTGTGTCTATTGTGTTTCCATTTATTGCAATTAGTTGTAATTTATTATTTTAGCATTAATCTAAACTATAAATAAAACCATTGAGTACCCATGTTCTCGGTGACACTGATTTTGGTTTCTTTCATATGCAGATGAAAATGGGGAAACATGGCTTGTTTGTGTTGCTTTTCATCCTGCACTGCGTGTTGTTGCTGTAACATGAAAATGGAGGTGAAGATATAAGTCTAAATATGGAGATGAAGATGATCCATGAGCAATTGACAAGCAGACATGAGGTGATACAGACACTTTTACATGTGGACTCCATCAGAACAAGGTCCTGGCAATACAAGAATACTTCTTATCATCATAGGAGGCTTGGAACTTCAGGCTTTGAAATGTCAATAGCCTCTGGTGCAGTAGACATGGGAGTTTCTCTTTACTTCGTGAGTGTGAACGTGGGAACCCCTCCTCAGCAAGTTTTGCTAGTTCCAGACACAGGCAGCGATCTTGTGTGGGTGAATTGCAATCCCAAGATCCGATCTGCTACCACAAAGCCTCTTCCCACTTTCAGACCCAGAAAATCCTCATCTTTAGCATATGTTCCTTGTAATTCCAAAGATTGTAGAGAGATTTCCCAAACCCCATCAATAGCATGTTATGGTTCCACGAAGGCCTACAAATACAGCCAAGGTTACTTGGATGGCACCACCACCAGTGGCCCTTATATCTGGGATACCATAACCTTGAAGTCCACCAATGCCAATGGTAGGCTATTTGGGGCAAAAGGGGTATTGATGGGATGTGGAATGCAGAACCAGCCTGCAGATGTTTCAGCATTAGTTGAAGAGTGCACTGGAGAAGACAGTGTAATGCCCACCTTGAGTCAGATATCAGACCTCCTTTTTCAGGTGATTTTCAACAAGTGATATTTTTGTGCTTACTGCAAGACATTTTCCTTGATATTTTTGTGCTTCCACCATCACTTATATGCGACATGAACTATAGAATGCAATTGTTAATAGTTTATTCCACCATATAAATTGATTTTTTTCTCAGTGGCATATATTCTTCTACCTATCTCCTTTCCTTACATGTCAGTCATATCCATCCATGATGAGTATTCCTGCTAACCCTGCACATTTCTCTTGTACAATGATTGGTGGCATTGTCAAGAGTGTTCACATAAATGACATAAGTTGGAAATGCAGGTGCAAACATAGAGGAGAATGTGGGTGCCTAATAAATAGGGATTGGGTGCTTAATAAGCATGAAGTGAGGTTTTGAGCCCCATGTTTCACCAAATCAATTTCAGACTTTAGGAGTGCCAGAGCAAACAGTGAATAGATAAGGTGTTAGTGTGGGCCTCTCAAGTTACAATGAGAACGCAGGTGCTTGAACATGGTGTTAAGCTTTCAGCCCTAAGCTTTGCCAACTCAAATACTTAAATTTTCTTTTGTGTCATTCCCAAAGGAAGCTATTGCCTTCCTGTCACAATGCAAATCGAAATTTTGAGTGGAAAATTTAAAAGATTAAGCCCTAACTAGCTGTCAAATAAATCCATGTCCTAAAGATTATTTATTGCTCAATTGTTTAAGAATTTTTATAATGTAGATGTAGTGTGCACAGTACAGGTTTTGGATTCATATATGAGCTGCTCTTCTGAATTTCTAAATTGATTGTAGAGATTCAATGGTATATCTTGTACTATGCTGAAATTCTAGAAATTCTTTTTCTAGCTTATTCCAAAGAAGGGTGGGACACCCAAAAAATATGAAGTTGTTTTTGTCGCCCCAACAGGTGAAGAATTCAAGACAAAAAACGCAATAGAGCGGTACTTGAAGGCAAAACCAAGAGGGTCGTCTATCTCTGAATTTGATTGGAGCATAGGTAAAGTTTTTTATTTTATTGATCTGAACTATGTTCGGAGCATAGGTAAAGTTTGTTATTTATTTGTTTTTCCTGATCTGAACTTATGTTCTTACATGTATTCTTCTTCTTCTTCTTCTTCTTCTTTTTTCGTTTGAAATCCGTACCCTTTTTGTGAGGATATTGGCATGTATCTTTTAGAAAATATAATTTGACATTTTCTTTGTACCATAGGTGAGGTAACACCAACAAGGATATCTTCAAGGATAAGTGAAAAAGTAAAGGAATCACCAGTCAAAACACCAGAAAGTGAATCGAAGAAAAAACCAAAGAGATCTAGAAAATCAAAAGGAGATTCAGAAGATGCAGAGAAACAAGAATCACAAGTAGAAGCTAGTAAGGAAGAGGAAATGCATGATACCCATCATGGGGAAGATATGGTTGAAACAGGGGAATATGTTGATCACAAAAAGGAAGAAGAAGGGAAGGGAGAAGATGATATTGATAAGAAGAAGGAAGCAGAAGAAGAGAGTGATGAAAAAAGGGAAATAGAAAACAAATAAAAAATACATGGGTCCAAAACTAAAGAAATAAATAAAATGGATGAGAAGGCAGAAGAGATGGCACCACAAGGGGAAGAAGGTGCCATAAAGAAAGATCCAGTGCTAGAGAATGAAGAAAGGCATAGGGATTTGGAGAGTAAGGGATAGCCTCAGGAACCCAAGCAAGGTTCAATTGATGTAACAAAGGATAATGGTTTTGATGGTACATGTACACTAGAGAACTGTGCCCAGGGAAAACATGCAGAGCCAGTGAAGGAAGTGAATTACCGGAGGGAAAAAATACTTGGAGGTCAAGCAGGACAAATGGCAGACGAGATTGGTTCACTTTCCAACCACACTACAGTAAAATAGACCCCTGAATCCCCACTTAATGCATCCAGCTGAACTTCTATGGTTTAAATTTGTGCATTGTTGGAGGTTAGCTTCTTAATTTACACATTATTCATTGGGACTTCTACCCCAGGTTTAGAGTTTGAAGAGAGGAGGAAAACTCTAGGAGTGTTTCTTTAATATTGCAATGATAGATTACTGCTATCCTACATATCATAGCGAAAATGGAACCTGGATTTTGCAGCGACTCTTGCTACAGTTGCATAGTCACCAATTAGTTTCCATGGTTTTGGTTCTTTGACTTCCATTTCTTATCAATTTACTTTTTGTAAATTTAACTTATCTAGTTCCTTTTATAAATGTTCACTACAGTTTTTAGCTTCTTGCATATGATTTTATTAGTCTTTTCTTTATGATGTAACAAATTATCCATGAATTGTTATGTAGCTATATTTAGTTCTCAATATATTCAATTTATCAGTAGTATGGAAAATGGTTAGGTTTAGATGCTTTATAGTTCTTATTGCCTATTATGTATTCTCTGAAGCAAGGAGATGCAAAATGTTATTTCTCAGAGTCCATTATATATGTAGCTTTGAAAGCCTAGAGGTGTTTGGGTGTACCCCAAATATTCTAATTTTCTTGTTCAAGATTTTGTTGATTTTAGCTTTTTAACCTAGATGAGGTCTCCATCTTGTTGCATCTCATGAAGCTTGAGACCTAAACAGAGTATGATTCAGGAGAAAATCTCAATTGTAACACCAATGCAGAATATGTTCGGGGTGAGTCTTTCTGGGAATTATGTGTTGTTAATACCTTCTTGATTATGGTTCATTTGTCTTTCTTATTCTACAAATACATGCTTCATTATATCTGTTTTAGTATCAGTTTTAAGTTGTTGGATCATGTTCTTTGTTTTAATGAGATAGCTTATTTATAGGCATTTTATTGGAAACCCTTAAAGAATGTTAAAAATTAAAAATAAACAATTCCCGCATTTTTTATATATGTTTTACTGTTGGAGTGGGTCCTAAAGCTATTTTTTGTGTTTAACCTTGAATGATTTTCATTTAGTGGTGGATGATTTATTGATTTGAAATCTGGAGCTACAGATTTTATGCCTCGAAACTCTACTCCCTTAGAATTTTGGAATCTATTTCCTTGTGACTTATTATACTATTTCAAACTGGTACAAATTTGAGATAGACTCGCTCTTTCTCCCACTGGCAAATCTATAGAATTTGATGAAAACTTTGTTTCCCCTGCCTCCAAATGCTCTATCATGTTTTGTCATAGTTCTCCAATTCATGCATTTGGATTTTTCTATCCAGCCTGTAAAATCATTCATAAGGTTTCCATCCTCATCCCAAATCTCAGTGACTTCACATCCACGTACATACTGGAGCCCAAACCTTTCTGGGACACTTAATTTTAATGCTTCTTAACCACTAGGTGGCTCTAGAAAAAGGACGTACATATAACAAAAAGATAACATCATGTTCCTTGAGCCCATTCCATTCAGACCTTATCTGTGATGTGTATCTTGAAACACTGTATGTAACCTCTGCAGTAACAACAGATGGTTTCACCTCTCCAATGTTTGGTTGCTTTACTTCGGTGATTTTGAACTCCTTGATTGGAATAGCCATCCTAGACCATCCTCGAAAGTGAGTTTCTCCCTCATTATTAATATATGCTGCCAGTCGAGGCAACACATCTTGGATATATTCTCAATTTCCTATGTCGATTCCAAGCGAAAAATATTGAAATTCCTTAGGAGGTAGTCATGGAGAGTTAGAAACTGTAGATTAAGTTTTGGAAGAGCCAAGCATCCTTCACCAATGTAATTAATGTTGGTTACAACAATTTCATCCCACATGACTTGTTCATTTGGATAAAGAGGGAGAGCATTTATCGCTTCCTTTTGAGACTGTTGTTTCTCAAAAGTAGAAACCATTACCTCGGTAAGGTAATCCATTCTTTCAACACATGGATCAATATTCTTAAGCAATTTAAGCTTATTAAAGACAACATCCTTAAGTTCTTCTGCAAACAAAACAGAAAGCCTCTTACAAAGATCGTTACGTTTTTCAATGGAGCCCACATTGGCCAATGCTAGATCTCAGAGCTTAGGAATTTCCTTAAAAGCCAAAAGTTGAAAATCTTGTAGCCGAGAGAAATGAGCGAGCAAAACATAATCATCACTAAGTTGAGTGCCAACATGGTCATCTATCTATGCCTGTTTTGCAACTATTGCAACTTTCCAAGAAGGTGTCAGTTTCTTTCCTCTTACAAATTGTCGAGAGCCTTCATCCTCAATGTGAAAACAAAAGGAATCACGATCCCTTCTCTATATTTTGGCCGGTACATGTACAAGAAGGCTTGGCGGTGCATCTTCTGCAATACTCTATTAAAGAGTACCAATGGCAACTTTCGTAGCAGCAATTTTAATAAGATTCATAAAATCCATATTGCCTCTTACAGTTTCTTTATCATTATGTAGATCACCTCCATTTTTATCTTCACCAGTAGTTTCATCATCCTTCTCTTTATTGACATCCCGGATTAACTGCTCAAAAACCCCTAAGATTATATCTGTGTTTGCCTATTTTAGAGTCACAACTTTCAACACCTTGAATTTTAGGCCAGGCATCCCAACTTTAAGAAATTTAAGAACTCATCTCAATCCCTCATCTCTCACATCTGCATAATCATTTTTATATGTGTCATTATCTGAGTCTTCAGTAGTTTTAGGTGATATTGAAAAAGAAGCATCTGCATATTTTCCATTCTGTTGCAAGTAGACCACCTGCTCCTCGTATTTATGATCATTGTCTTTTGTTACGAAAATTTCAAACAAAGGAATGCCTAGAGCTCCTGCAGCCAGTTGCCTTGTGTTGTAACTCTTGGCAATAGATCTCTCATGTTGAGAATCAATATGGATAATTCTTCCATATGGATCATTTGCACCCTCTACCAAACCAGCCCACCATCCAACCTCATGTTTAATCATTCCTTGTAAACCTAGAGTACAATGATCATGTGATGGCACCAGTATAGGATTTGAAGTGCATGAATAGTTCCCTGAAACATAATTAGCCCAATTTGAAGAAGTGGAATGTTGCTCAATAATGTGTACTGCCTGGATTTAGCCTCCTATTTCCTTTGAATCCAAATGAAATCTTCCTTTCACCATATAATTTCTTCGCAACACCTCGAATCTAGTTCAGAAGCCCAAAATTGTGGAAACAACAGAGCCCACCTAATGCAATATTTTGATTGGGTTGCAGTTAACAGGACAAACAAAACCATCAACTTCTATTTGAATTAGAGGCAATTAAGTTGGACTAAATCCTGTGTTTTATAGGCAACTAAGTTAGACTAGAGTTGATAAAAACATTTTTAGCATGGAATTTTGTTTCCAACTTCTGTTTTTATTAAATACAACAAAGTTTGATCAAATGCTGCATATTTTTGTTGTCTCAGAGTAAGTTGCACTAAAATAAAATTGTGTGCCTTCTCTTCAACTGATTCTACCATAGCTATTTATTGCAATTTATTGTGACATATTGGTAAAATGACCATTATTCTGATAAAGAAGTTGTGTTTTTAGAATCGCTAACTGCTGCGAAATTATCTTTGGACATGTCAGTAGTTTAACAGTTTCATGTAGCAAAATCAAGGACAACTGGTTTAGCTTTGAAGATTCTATAATATATGTCATGGAAGGTGATGTGAGTCCTACTAGTCCTACCCAACTTGAGCTTCCAAGGTAATAATTGGTTTCCTGCACTTGTGATTTTAGAAGTGCTCAAACCTCGTTGGCCTTTTATAACCTTTGGTCTGTGGTTTTTCCATAGAAGCTTTGGGATATTTGTAATCATGGTTGTATATAGCGAAAATGGTTGTTCTCTATTCTAATATTGACACTAAGAAGACAATATTAATTGAAGTGCTATACAACAATATTAACTGAAGTGTTTATATAAACAATTGGCTTAATCCTCTTGGGAAAGAATAGTGAAAGGATTATTTTCAATTTCTGGAAAATATTTTCTCCTATCATTTCATCCTTGGACATTTAAGCCCATCTTGCGAGAACCTTCATTCAGATAATCGTTATATAAAATCTTGGAAGTCTGATCCCATGCTTCTCAACTGGTTTTCGAATTTGAAAGTCCCATATCATGTTTTTCAATTGATTTTGGTATTATAGATGTTTTCTCTGGTAGAATTGTGTACATGGATGTTCTTTGGAAGACATTTTTTGTAAATTTGATCTTGCATAGGTCGCTTTGTTATAGGGCAATAAGGCTCTTGGTTCTTGGTGTTCAAGGCATTACTTTTATATTGTTTAGCCTAAATTTTCAAGTGGTTCTCTGATTATAGAAATTTCAGGGTCATTCCTATTTCAAGGAAGTGATATTAGTTCTTAATATTGTTTCCAGGGTCGTTTCTATTTCCTATATGATGTTACTTCCAATGTAATCGCTCATTATGTAAAAGAGACCTTAAGGAGAAATCCACTATATCTAGCTTGAGTGGGCCTAATGGTTAAGAGGATGTGTTTCCTCCTAAGAGGTCACAGGTTCAAAACTATAGGGGGTAGAGTATGTATGCCTTCATTAACTTAGCGGTCAAATCATTGTGCAGAGGTGGGTCCCTTGTCCCACAAGTAAGGGGGTCTCATACACCAATGTGGTGTCTGGCTTGGTTGTGACCTTAAAATTGGATAATTAAAATATCCTCTAGAAATTTTAGAATTGTATTTCAAAGGTATGAGAGTGCAAGGAAGCCTTGTCTTTAGTGAGGTGCATGATAAGGTAATGCTTTCCTTCAACATGTAGAAAATCTTGTAGACGTTTGGAGGTTTATTTTGGAATACACCATTGTTTTGAGCTAGCCAAATGGAGCAGATCACCTCTACAACCAAAATTTTGTCTTATGTTCTAGTTGTAGTCCATTCATTTAATGCCTCTGTGTTATCTCCAATCCATTGTTGCATTTTACATAGTCTATGAGTGATAGCCCATATCTCATTGGTGAGATGATAGTGAATCAAAATGTGATTTCATGCTTTTGTGTTATTCCCTTAAGAGCGCATGTGTTGGGACTTGTCCATCCTCTTCTTCTAAGCATGTGTAGGTTGGGATTGCACCCTTGATTTGAGATTTGGGGCCCCAACCTTGGTTGTAGATAGTTGTCTTGCATCTAGAGGGTCTAGACTTGTGCTTGAACACCTTATTTTTTGCAAACCTATTCATAAAGATTCATCAATTGATTTTTCATCATCATATAGATCAATTTATATGTTATTTTATATACATGCACATAATCAATCTTCCTAAAACATGGTTGATCTTTGTGTGCCTTAGACCATTAAATGGCACAAATCATAGTGAGATGTGCTTGAGTGTGTGTTAAGTAATTGCATTGTGGGAGAACTAATATGCATTTACAATGTATATCAAAAGAAGAAAGGTGCAACTAATATGCATTTACAATGTATATCAAAATAAGAAAGTTGCATTGTAGAATGCATGTGGGGTTATAAGAGAGGCATCATGTCACTATACAAGGGATATAAAAATAAAAGGGTATAAAAAATGGATACATACAATATTTAGTGAAAATAGGGGTTTTATAAATTCGAAGGTGTATTGGATTTATATTGGTAGGGGGTTAAATAATGTGATTTTTAGAGGTATTTTCCAATTTGTAGTCAAATTAAGGGTATTGTTTAGTATGCCACGAACGCACATGCTATGTCAGAGGTTTAGTGACTGAAGCCCTGTGGATAGACCATACATTTGCAGGAAGTGCTCGAGCTTGAGAAAGCGTATGTATTCATCTATATTATTTAATTAATCCAATAGATAGGAAGGCGTTTTGAGAAGTTGCTTTCCCCTAGATAAATCTTTGTGTATGTGTGATCAATCTTCTTGTATGTTTATGATTTGTGTTCTCGATCATGAATTAATTTTCAAAGAACATTAGAGTAGATTTGAGTCTTGTGTTGTAGTAAATTACATGAGAAGTTTCAGATCTACACATTAATTTCTACAGTGGATTACTCACTGGTACTTCATTCATTGTTTCTTGATACTGGACACTCGGCACATAGGTCATTTGTTGATTATAGTCTCTGGTTGTTTTATCAAAGAAAGTGCACTCAGACAAATTATCTTTTGAGTTTACTTCAGGATTATCTTGATGGTCTGACTGGTTTTTCTCTGTCTGATTCTCCTTCGACTAATTCTGCTTTGATTGATTTTTCTCTGATTGATTTTGTTCTGATTGGTTCTGCTCTGACTAGTTATGCTCCGACTAGTTCTACTATGACTAGCGATGTTCTTCTACAATACAAGTTGGAAAAGTAACGTGTGTCATTTATCAAATCAATTCCAATCAGTATTTTAGTGTGTTTTTCGGTAGCCCGCTCCTTTTGATTATGACTTTGATATAAAGTACCATTTTGTTGATTTTGCTAATTGGAAGAAGTTCCATTATGTTGACGACTACGATTCAGTGAAGCCTAAAAAATATCATCCAATGTTTGATGAACTTTATCGACAAATACACCTTAGCGTTCTCCATTGCGTTTTGAACTTGTGCCTAGATGGATGTCAGTTTGGGTCTTTGAGTCTTCTTGGTTGTTTTTTCTTTTGACTACGATTTCCTGATAGCTTTGTTGAGTTGTAGTCGTTTTTTAGGGTCTTTTAGGTGGATTTATTTAAGTTATTTCTGGCATTGGGTTGATTTGTTCATGGTTGGAGTGATCTTAGGACTATGAAACTCTTTGCAAGCACACTTATGATAAGTTTCAAGTAAAGGAACTGATAAATCAATTTTGAATGGTTGTAAATACAATGTGGTTTATGCTTCTTCTTCTTCTAGTTCAACAACATCCAAGGGGGTAATGATATCATGGTGAGGGTAAAAAAATTTGAAGGGAACGTTGTAATTGGTGTTATATTGTCGGTGAAGTTCATTGAATATTTTATCAATGGATGGTTGGTACAGGAGTTCCTAGGGGTCAAGTTTCAAGGAATTTTTATACCATACTTTGGTATAATATAAACATGATTGTAGATGAGAATAGGGGGGTAGGGATCTTCAAACATGCTAAGGTACTCACCACTTATTGGAGACATCCTTAATATGGAGTAGCCAATTTTGAAAAGTTCAAGGGGGCCTAAAGGCTGTGGCTTTCCTAACTAACTATGGGAGAAATTTCTAAAATTTTTCATGTGAGGCATATCTTTTTTCATGTAGTCTGCCTCCCCAACCAGTGGGCTAGACTTCATGGCTAACCAAATTAACAGAGAGGGAAAATGGATGGTCTTACTCGAATTATGGCAACTTTGGCAGTTTTCGTTGAGAAGTTCTTCTACATACTCCACCAAATTGTATTATTTGCCATATTTTTCTGTTTCCCCAATTGCTTCGAGCATTGTCAATTTGACATTTTAGGCTCGACCAAAAGTTGTAAGGCACAAGGGGACTATTGTGAAACCCATTTGGTCTGTGGATCATGAACTTGACTGAAAACTAACCCTTTGGAATCTTTTTCTTGATGCTCTGCCAACGGACTGCGTGAGCCACTTAGTACCATCGGTTGTAGTCTGCGCTTTTTCTCCTTTATATGGAAGCCATGTGATTAAATGCATAGTTGTCCCGGAAATTGATTGAGGCTAGGTAAGCCAAATCTTTCCACTATGGTATTTTTCGATTAGGTATTTAGAAACCTCCTCCTTCATTCCTGGCAGGTCTCCCACTATTGGTGCAATGAGGATATCTAGAATTCCTACTTTTTGCAGCAATTGAGTCTAAGGATTGCACTGGTCTCTAGATTTAGCCCATTTGAGGAAAGATTCAAAATGCTTCTCCCATGAGGGTTCATCAACTTTTGCTTGCCTAATATTTTGCATGTGAATTTCTAACTCTGTTTTTCTAACAAGATTAAACTTTGCTTTGATTCGTGGCTCCAGTATGATTTCTTCATCTTCCGAATGGACTTTGCACTTTTCCATTGAAAAATCGTTCTGAAATTCTTCATTTCACAGGAAATCCAAGATCTCAGAGTTAGAAATCACTGGACTTGGGATATTTGAGATATCGTCAAGGTCACAAGGAGCATCAAACGAAATTTATGGCAAGATTTTAACTAAACCTCAGCGTTCATTGATTTTTATAGAAGTGGAATTAATTGCACCATCATTATCGCTTGGTTTCTCTTTGTTGAAACGTCTTGTTGATTTTTTATTCTCTCCTCGAACATCACTTGGTGTGTGCATGTCATTTGATCGCCACCTTCCTCGCGGGGTGATAAACAATTTTGGAGTGATTTGGAATGATTTTTGATATACGTCTGATAATGACATGACGTGTTAAGTCTACGATATGTCAGGATAAACGGATGTACCTCAGTGCCCTAATTTTTAAATTCATATTTTTGTTTTTATGTGATATGTTGTTAGGTTCGCATTTGGTGTATTTATTAGAAATTGGTTTTCTAAAATTGTTTCCCGAAGGTTGGTCGGAGCCCCTATATTGCGTCTTTATCCTATCAAATCGTACTTTATGACTTTGTTCTGTTGGACGGTTCCTTCCTGGTTCATGTCAACTTTTATCCCATTGGAATGGTTTATCAGTTGATGTGGAAGTTTTATATTGGTTTCTAAGTTTTTCTTTGATTTTTGGTCATCGCTCGTCTCAAAATTGATGTTGTTCCATACTTTGTTTTGCTCTTAAAAGATTGCATAACTCAATTTATTGTTCCATTATGTTATTTAGTTTTCCTTCTTATTTAGTATTTCACTACCTTTATTGGATCTTCAACTATTATGTCAGTTATGTTTATCACTAATTTATAACTATTTTTTGTAAATAGAATTAACTATGAAAAAAATTGATTAGTTCTAATTTATTTGTTTGTTAACCCATTACAAAATAATATCGGGGATAACCCATACTAAATATTATTAAGGAATATATATTTTAAGACGAGAACCATTAACAAGTGATTTGAAAAGGTGTCTTTGTAGTGTTTTTAGTTGAACAGCTCTAGAAGGTCTAATGTCTTCTATGACAAATGGTCCTAGCTATGTTATTTCAAGTTTCTTTGGTTTACCCTTTACTCTATTATTGTATAGTAAGACTAAGTTACCAACTTGAAAGTTATTAGCTTGTAGATTCCTATCGTGTCATTCTTTTTGTTGAACTTTATTGATTTGTTGTTGATAAAGAGCATAGAGTCGGTCTTCCTCCAGTTGATGTAGTTGTCTAAGTCGTTATGTTTGTAGTTTTGTATTATATTTTAATATAGTTGATACATTGTGTGCATTTGTCGAGCAATGAAATGGTACAACCGCTTCTTGTTCATAAACAAGTTTGAATGGAATTGATCTCGTCGACTATTTATATGTTATGTGATATGCCCATAGGATAGTTGGAACCTTTTCATCCCATTCGTATCTATCTATATTATATATTTTTGTTAATCCTTTATATAATGTCTTATTAAATGATTTGACATAATTGTTTTCTTGTGGGTGATATAAGGTAGTCTTCCTATGTTCAACCATAACTTTTTTCATTAATACTTGAATTGTACTATTGGAAAAATGTGTCCCGTTATCACTGATAATAATCATAAGGCAGCCAAATCATGTTATTGTGTTTTCATAAATGAACTTTGTTTCTACCTCCTTAGTGCACGACTCGACTGGTTCTGCTTCTACCCATTTTGTTAAGTACTTGACTATTATTATTATATATCTTGCTCATGTTTGTTTGGCCATTTTGGGAATGGTCTAACAAATTCAATCGTCCAAATCTCAAAAGGTAGTGATGGAACAATTGAGTGGAGTGGCATTTGATGTTTCGGCAGTGTTCGTCTTAATCTTTGGCATATGTCACATTTTTGTAATAGTTTCAGTAGTCTCAAAATAGTGTCGTCCACCATAACCCTGCTTGCAATATTTTTTGTACAGTTGTCTTTCCCTGAAAATGACCTCTCGCTACCCCTTTGTGTGCTTCGTCGATGATATCTTCTCTAAATTCATGTTCTAAGACAAATCTTCTAAGTATTTTGTCGATACCAAGCTTATATAATTTTCCATTTAAAAATGTAAATGGTGTTGCTTTAATTACAAGAGTATTTTTCTTCTTTTCGGGCAGTCCTTCAGGTGCCTTACAAGTATGTAGAAATTCTTCTATTTCAGTGAGCTCTGAAGGAACTACTTCAACTCTAAATAAATGTGCGTATGAAAGGCCATCATCAATAGCAGTTGGTTCTTCTTAATATTCTAGTCACCATAAGTGGTTGGGACCAACATTGTTTTCTCTTGGTTGAATGATGACTTCAAATTTAAATTCCTGAAATAATAAAAACCATTAACAGATCTGCCCTTGATGAATTGGTTTGTTCACAAGGTACTTTAGTTCTTGATGATCTGTGTAGAATATGAAAGGGTTCACGGGAAGGTAATGTCGGAAATTTTGTAAAGAAAAGATCATTGCTAATGCTTCTTGTTTCGTCATCGAGTAATTACTTTCGGCGTTATTGAGTTTCCAACTAGCATAAGCATTTGGATAGTCTAACGATTCATTGTCGAGTTGCGCCAACACTGCTCCAACTACAAAATTTGATGCATCGACATCTACGTGGAATTTTTTTGACCAGTCGAGAAACTTAAGTAGTTTCTCTTTTCGCAATTGAAAATACTCATTTCACTCGTTAAACTAAATAAATGGAACATCTTTCTTTAGAAGCTCATCTATAATATTAGAGTAATGTCTAATGAATTGTTTGTATATCCTATGTGTCCTAGGAATTGGCATTTTCTTGTCTTAGCAAGAATAATGGTTTCAGGATAAATGTGTGTTCATACATTGGTCCTGTGTTTATAAATTTGCATTCCCGTGAACTATGATTCAATGATAGAAAAAGTGCTATATCCATTGCTTATTGCATCAAGATATATTAGATATTAAGCAAAGTGTTTCCTAATGAACGTATCATTTCAATAACATTTACTTTGCTCTCGGAATGTTCCCTTATTATTCTTTTGAATGCATGTGTCATCACTGTTATCAATTTTTGTCATGTAAGATGTGCAATATGATGTAATTGCATATGCATTAAGCACAAACTGGGCATCAATATTTGCATTCCACAATTGTGGCATGTTCTTTGCAAATCTATTGTTCCAAATGTGATATGGTTTTTGTTCCAATAAAATCATCGGTTGTTTCAATGTACTTTGTATTGTTACGATGTAATCATCTTTAGTCAAATGTATATCATCCAAAAAATATTCAAAAGTACTATTGCTATCATATTTTCTGGTTTCTAGGATATCATATAATAATTTTGCTTTTTCATTCATTGTGTCATCTACCAAGGCAATTGGTTCAAGAACTTTTGTGCTTCTCATGGGTGGCATTGGAAAATTGTATCTACAATGTGAATTCTCTCTTTTTACAATTTTTTTTATGATGGTGTTGATGTATTTTTGCAAGCTTTGGATCAAGGTGATCTATGTTACAAATCAAATAACTGTCAAACAAGTTTTCAATGTCAGTGTTACTATTGAATCCATATATCAATGCATTTTCTACCCGTAGCAACCCATGCTCATGTTCGCTTCCTCTATTTTGGAACTCAGTTACAAAGTATTAATCCACTATGTTTCGAAAGAATGCTTTATCTTGAGATATCATTTGTTTTAATGCATTAATTCTATGCATATAATAACGACTACATGTTACTGCATTTGTCCTTATTGAGCTGAGAGGTTCATTCTACAACCTAGTATGATGTGTAACAATGTCCGTCCGTCATCAAAGTTGAAATTTTTCTCATGTCGGTCAAAATAAAAATAAAAATTAAAATCTTAAAAAAATAAAAAAAAAATAATAACTACAAAAAACATTTGAATAATGTTGGCTCATAGAAAAATTTGCACATGAAGGAATTGGATCCCTCTCAGCTCATATTAGATTTGTATTTAAGATGGATCTATGCTAGTTAGATAGTTAATATTGTAGTCTTCTATTGTTTCAATATGTTTTTTTCTTCTTCTTTTGTCATGTAATCTGGTCAATGTGTTAACTAATGGAGCCCATCGATGTTCAGCACTTGTAAATGTAAAAAATAAGTTTGGTGGTCCTTGTTGATGTATCATGGAAAATATACTTTTGTTCATTTGTTGCAAAAAATCAAGAAAAAATCTTATGTGTTTGAAATCCATGTAACCAATGTCACTTCTAAGAATCTTGTCCAAGTTGGGTTTGTATTTAACATATTTGGCTCGTAACTCTCTTCCTTTTAATTTTCCTTTTTTTATTCTTATTGCAACGTGTGAAAGGAATTTTTCAATTATTATTCGCAATGTTTTGAAAAACAAATTAGTTATGTGGTGAGCGAAATCACCACTATAATGTATCAACTCCTATTGCACAATTTTTTGGTAGTAGAATCTTTCAACAATGTCACTATCACACGGGTCTCTAAATAAAAGGGATGGAAAGTTCATCCTCAATCTCTAAAAATTCCAAGGGGTCATTGTACTTCATATGGAGAAACCTTGAATAAGTCGTCTTGCAAATGATGGATGCAATGGGACCCTTGTATCTATGTACCAACATTTTAGTTGGTGTTTCTTTTTTTGAATCGTTGGTTGTTTCATTTTTGTCTTCAATATAAATGTTTTTAGTTGAAGCATTTAAAGCAGTTGATTGTAGAATTTTATTCCAATCTCTATTTATCTTTATGTTCTTAGCTTTATAAAGGTGTCGAGAACATAGTTCTCTCAATGCCTTCATCACATTGTGCACGCAAATTAATCTTGTTTTAAATGCATTTTTATATTCCAATCATCTTTTCAATGCAACAATGATTTTTTTGTGTCCTCCATAGATTGTGGAAATGCATTTTGGACAATGTATGTTTGGACAGGAACATTGATAATCGATCCTGTTAAGCCCATTTTTGGTCGTTTATAGGCCCATTGTCTTATTTGTTCAAATATAATTCTCAACGTGATAAGACACTCTTCAAGTTCCGAGAGTGTGGTTACAATTTGCAATTGTTTAATCCACCAATCCTCTCAGGAACAAAAAATTGCCGAAATTTTCCATTTTGAAGTTCCCTTTTGCAAACTTTGCATATTACTCTTGTATGAATATTTTTATGACTATCAGATAAATCTACATATATTTGTTACAGGTCATGTCCAATGCTTACTAGATTCTTCTATATCTGCAATTGTTTACATATTGGACCCTTTTTTTCAGGTGTGTCTTCTATCTTGGCTAGGAAAATTGTCAAGGGATCTTTCTTGGACAATTAACAATGTTGAATTTGCATTTTTTATTTGCATGATTGTATATGGTTCTTTGTTTCTAAACGCAATAGTTGTGTTAATATATGGACATTGATCTTATTGTTTTTTTGTGTTTTCAATGGCGTCATGGAACATTTCAATGTGTCTTTATGCCTATTTGAATTTGCTAGCATGGGTCCATGTTCGATCTGCAAAAAGGTTGTTCCTATTGGTAGCATTTGATAGTGTATTGTATCTATTTCTATGTTCATCTAATTTTAAAGGTGCATAATGAGTATGGAGTGTATCCATTTGAAGTGACACTAATCTATATGTTTGGCTTGAACAATTGTTGCATTCAAAATAATTGACAATGCTTCTAGTTAGCAATGACAAATCTCGTATGTTCACTTTGAAAATTATCGCTACTCATTGCAAATAATGCAATGCATCCTGTGTTTATGACATCATTTGATAGATATTTTTGTAAATAATGCAATGCATCCTGTGCATTGCACATTATCGAATTGAAAATTTATTGGACAATGTAAAGTCTCGAGGACCTTTGTATCAAAGGCAAGTGCTATCAAATTACAAAGTTTAGAGAACATGTTATCTCCACAAATGGATATAGGATTTTTCACCTTATGTGATTCATGGGCTTGCATTTTGTCATTGATTGCTTTGTGATAGATTTGTATATATTTGCAAGAAGGAGAAAAGTATTCACTGCATGTTACAATGCTTTGGCCTATTTTCTTGTACAACAATGGTTCATAGTGACTGTTAAGAGGATTATCATCATGGAACAATATATGTAATGGGTTTTTTGTTTTGCTTGAAATGAACAACAGATACCTTTTTTTTTGTACTTAACCAGATTCCTATTGGTAATTTCAACCATTTGGCCAACTAGCGTATGCAAAATGTATCTCCCCATAGTCCTTGTTCATTTTCAATATGACCATTTGAAGCAAGGAGATTCATCCTCTGCAAATATGTTTCAAAATCATGAATTCCATGAAGTTGAAATAGGAAATTAGGTGCTAGCTCATAATTAAATGATTTTATTTCTTCTATTTGGCCTTGTTCAAGACATATCAAGAAGTGGTCAATTGTGTCATTTCACAATTCAATCGATGTATAGCGGAAATGAAAAAGTACTTCAATTGTTGTTAGGATATTCCAACACATAGGAAATAGTTAAGTATAACTTGGTCTAGTGTAGAGTTAGGTAAACTATGTTTCTTTACTATGTACTTTTGTAACTTACAATCCGACGGTTCATTCTCTCCTCGGTATTACCGACACTTGATTTGTGGCTTAACACCCAATTGGTCCATGATCTCTATTTAAAGAGCATGGAGGGTCATTTGTAGGGCAACCGTTCATGAGAGAAGCTTATGTAAATTTTCATTCTTTTATTAATAAATTTCCTGAAGTGGCCGCGTTGGCTCAAGTCATGGACTGTTTCCCTCTTTGAGGGTTTTAACCACGTCAACAATACTGGTGTATTGATCTGTGATCTGTTTGTGAGCGGTGTCCTTTGGTGTTCTATCTGAGGAACTTACCCTGTAAATTCCTACATGGTATCAGAGCCAAGTTGAGGGCCGCATCCATTGGTGATCCAAATCTGAAGCCGGTAGAACTGCATCCGACTGTCGTTTCCTAGATCTACTATTTCTGACTGCTTTCGGGCTGAAAGGATTGCTCTATTATGTTAGGAGCATTTGTTCCAGTGAGGAACCCCTTTCGTTTCACGCGAAAAGGTTTCCGGTAGCCCTAGCTACATCATTTTTAAGATTTGGAGGTATACAGTGTTTATTTGTAGTTTTTAGTTATTTTCTCTCTGTTTATTTCGATTTATTTAGCTCTTTATTTTTTTTATTACCAGATCTATACCTTTCATTTTTGTGTATGCTCTTTGCCCCGCGACTCTGTGCGATCTGGGCAAATCAGAAACAGAAAGGAAGGATTTTTCTCATGTGTATGCTCTTTTCCGTCACGCCTTAGTGTGATCTCGGAAAATCAAAAACATTGAGGAAAATAATTAGTTTCCGGCTAAAGCTAATCTCAAGCCGTAAAGTTTGTTTTTTTTGTATGTCCATGTTGGGTTTTGTGTTTTTTTTGTAGGCAAAAAAGAGCTTTCTCAAGTAAGCACGCACCCCAAAGCTTCAGTGACTAAAAAAAAAAAAAACCCTTCCTCTTTTCCAAAAATTACTAACCTTTTAATCTAGCTCACTTGGTCCAAAGCTACTTTATGAGAATAGAGGTCTTGAGTTCAAGTCTTTCTTTTTGTTGAGCTAATTAGATTAATTTTGGAAAGGGGGTGGATTTTTTTTAAATATAACATTATCATTCATTTCCGCACATTCCCGCACTTTGTCGACATCTTCAACAACTTTTCTTCAAAAAGCCATAACTTCTTCATCCAAAAGTCGTTTTCAGAGCCATTTTTTTTTAATCAGCCTATTTTTTCAAGATATTTCCATTGGAACACTTATTTTCAGCATCTACAGCTTCAGTTTCTGTTAAAATGGAAAGTCCATGCCAAGTTATTCTTAACAGCACCAACTAATTCCAATGGTGGTCCTATATTGTGGATTTACTTAGAAGTGAAGGTCTTTACAGAACAGCCTCAAGACAAGAAACCAAACCGAAAGATGAAGATAAGGCAGCCAAATGGGAAAATAGGAAAGATCAAGCACGTGGGTTGATAGGGATGTCTATTTCTCTAGACCTTAGATTCCATATCACAGAACTTGATACTCCTAATAAAGCAATGAAATAGATCACCAAAGTCTTTGGAATTAAAAATAAACTTAGAGCCCATCAACTCGAAAATGAGTTGCTTACATTGGACCCCAATAATTTTTCTTCCATTGAAGATTTTATGTCAAAGTTCAAGACCCTTAGACTTCTCTTGGAAGGTGTTAAGGTTAAGAAAGAAGATGGTAACCTTATCTATTCCATTCTTACTAAGTTGGGACCAGCCTACTCTGTGTTTGTTTCCACCTTCCATTCTACAAGAGAAGCCTTCATTTCTCAAGGACAATACTACAAGTCCCCTTCCTTTGACTCCTTTTGTGATTCTTTAATAAGAGAACAAGAAAAACTCTTACACCTTGGTCTTCTTAATCTTGGAAACTCTTCTAAGAAAGCCTTAGCCGCCCAGCAGCAACCAAATTCAAATAATCCTAAGAAGCCGTATCTCAAAAAGAATGGTCCTAAACCAAACAAGGGTCCTAAGCAATTTCAGCCTCAAAATGAAAAATCATTTCAACAAAATGATAAGGAAAATAAAAACAAAGGGAAGAAGACTGATAGGCATTGCCACTTTTGTAATTGAGATGGCCACTTAGAATCCAAATGCTTTAAGAAGATGGAAGCCTTGGAAGCAGTAATGAAGAAGCATAACATCCATTTGGAGCACTCTTCAACTTCAACTTCATCTTCAGGGATAGCACTTTCTACATGTGGTTGTCAAACATCTCGGTCTGGATATGCACTAAATGTATCTTCTTCTTCTAATTCTCATGAGTGACTCATTGATTCTGGAGCTTCTTATCACATGGCCAAAAACAAAGCCATGTTTTCTTCTTTAAATGATTGTAACACCAAAAATATATATGTTGGTGATGATAGATCTCTTAGTGTTGTAGGGACTGGAATTGTTCATATAGACAATGGTCAATTTAATGATGTATTAGGTGTTCCAACCTTATCCTGCAACCTTCTATCTGTATATCAGACAACTCATTCAGGTGAAGATAAAATCGTTGAATTTTCACCTCAAGATGTTGTAATTAAGGACCTAAGAGATCCTAAACAGATTTTAGCTACTGGCATTGCTAATAATTCTACAAGGTTTTATATGTTTAACAACTTTGGGTCATCAAATATTCCCTCGGTATTTATTGCTCACAATGATGAAGTGAGCAAACTTTGGCATGAGCGATTTGGTCACTTAAACTATCGCTCCCTTCAGAATCTATGTAAAGAAAATATGGTGACAGGTCTTCCAATGGTATCTTGCAGAGATGGTGTTTGTTCCGGATGTGTACTCGGAAAACATCATTGGGATAGTTTTGAAAAACGTGCCTCTTGGCACACCTCAACCCCTTTACAGCTTGTGCATAGTGATTTATGTGGTCCACTTCCAGTTGTTTCATTCTCTGGCTACAAGTATTTCTTAACTTTCATTGATGATTTCTCCAGATGCACTTGGGTATACTTCTTAAAACTCAAGAGTGACGTATTTAACATGTTCATGGCCTTTAAGGCCTTTGTTGAAAACCAATTTGGACATCAAATTCTTAAGCTAAGATCTGATAATGGCGGAGAATATGTTAACAACAAATTCATCAACTTTTGCACTGAGAATGGAATTCAAATGCAACATACTGTTCCATATACTCCATAACAAAATGGTGTAGCTGAATGGAAGAATCGCACCTTAAAGGAAATGGCTAATTGCATGCTTCAATCTAAGGGACTTAGTCTTAATTTTTGGGTAGAAGCAATTAACTATGCAAATTACATAATAAATCGCACTCCTACTAAGGTTTTAAGAATATCACTCCATAATAAGCATGGATCTCAATTAAACCAAATGTAAGTTACTTTCATGTTTTTGGAAGTGAACCATGGGCCCATATTCCAGATGACAAACATAAAGCTTTAGAACCTAAGAGTGAAAAATGTATTTTTGTTGGATATTCTGAAGATGTCAAAGGATATAGAATTATTCCACTTAAGTCCAAAAACTTTATCATTAGAAGAGATGTAAAGTTTGTTGAAAATATATCGGCCTACGAGCCTAGTTCGACAGATGTGCCACCTCTCTCTATCTCTTCTACTTTTGAAAATATTTCTTCTTCAGATGATGAAAGCGAGGATGACAATCCTCCCGCACCTTCTCAGGATCCTTCTTCAGCTCCTCAGCTTCCAAAATGGGTCCGCGTTACTTGGGATGCAGCAGGCGCTCTTGCCGGTAATCCTACAGATCAGCGACGTACACGTTCTCAGTTCGATAGAGCCTCTTCTTTACTGGCTCAAGCTTTAGCGAATTATGATCCTGACACCTTTGCAGAAGCTTCAGGCCATCCAAATTGGGACACAGCTATGAATGAAGAATATCGTTCATTATTGGCAAATGATACATGGGATCTTGTTCCTCTACCAAAGGGACGAAAACTTGTTAGATGCAAATGTGTTTACAGAACCAAGTATGGACCAGATGAAATAGTTGATAAACATAAAGCTCGTCTTGTTGCTAAGGGTTTTTCACACGTTGAAGGCATTGACTATACTGAAACCTTCTCCCCTATTGCCAAAATGAACTCTATCCGCCTTGTTCTTTCCCTTGCTGCCTCTTTCAAATGGGAAGTCCATCAAATGGATGTTAAATCTGCCTTCTTGCATGGTGATTTGCACGAAGAAATATATATGGAACAACCTACTGGCTTTATACAAACAAACTCTAGCCTTATATGTCGACTTAAGAAATCCCTTTATGGTCTCAAGCAAGATCCTCGGGCTTGGTATGCCAAAATGGATAGCTTTCTTTTAGAAACTAGCTTTTCTAGGTGTCATTCTGACAATACTGTCTACACCAAGAAAGTGGGAAAGTCTCTTATCATTCTTGTTCTTTATGTTGATGATCTTATCCTTACTGGTAGTGATCCCAACCTTATAAACCATGTGAAGTCCAGCCTTAAAAAGAAGTTTGAAATGACAGACTTAGGAAACTTTCATTATTTTCTTGGTCTTCAAGTCTTGCAATCCAAGGAAGGTATTTCCCTTTCCTAGTCCAAGTATGCCTGTGATCTTCTACGTCATTTTCACATGGAAGACTGTAAGCTAGCCCCTTCTCCCTTTCAGTCTGGAGCCAAACTTTCAGTCACTTGTACTTCCCTTGAAGTTGATGCTACCTTATATCATCAAGTTGTAGGAAAAGTTTTGTATCTGACCCATACTCGTCTTGACCTTTCCTTTGTTGTTGGCCTTATTGCTCGGTTTATGCAAAACCCACATGAAAGTCATTGGAAAGCGGTTAAAATAATACTTTGTTATGTTCGAGGTACAATTCAGTTTGGGATTCATTACAGTGCAGAACCATCTCCTCTATTGGTTGGTTTCACTGATTCTGATTGGGCTGGTGACCCTGATGATCGGAAGTCTACTGCAGGTTATGTGTTCACTCTTGGTTCAGGACCTATTACATGGGCTTGCAAGAAACAAGGTGCCATTTCTCTTTCTTCAGCAGAAGCAGAGTATCGTGGTGCCGTAGAAGCTAGTAGGGAAGCCCTGTGGCTTCGTCAGATCCTGTCAGAGTTTGGCTTTCAGCAGCAACATCCAACTACACTTTGGTGTGATAATCAAAGTGCCATTCAAATATGCAAAGATCCAGTCCAAAATCAGCGCAGCAAACACATTTAACTGCACATGCACTTCATCAGAAAGCTCGTTCACGACCATGTTCTTGAAGTGCAATATTGTTCAACAGATGATCAAATTGTAGACATCTTTACAAAGGCTATCACAAAGGCGAAGTTTACTAAACTTCGATTTATGGTTGGAGTTCAAGAAGTTGTCACTAAGGGGGCATAGGCTCTAATGCCTCCTTCCTTCTCCTATTGTGTCATATTTGTACATCCTTCATGCCTATCCCAAGTTGTTCTTAAGGGGGGATGTTAGGATATTCCGACACATAGGAAATAGTTAAGTATAACTTAGTCTAGAGTAGAGTTAGGTAAAGTGTGTTTCTTTACTATGTACTTTTGTAACTTACAATCTGACGATTCATTCTCTCCACAGTATTACCAACACTTGATCCGTGGCTTAACACCTGATTGGTCTATGATCTCTATTTAAAGAGCATGGAGGGTCATTTGTAGGGTAACCGGTCATGAGAGAAGCTTATGTAAATTTTCATTCTTTTATTAATAAATTGCCTGAAGTGGTCGTGTTGGCTCAGGCCGTGGACTGTTTCCCTCTTTGAGGGTTTTAACCATGTCAACAATACTTGTGTATTGATTTGTGATCTGTTTGTGAGCGGTGTCCTTTGGTGTTCTGTCTGAGGAACTTACCCTGTAAATTCCTATAATTGCAATGAAAAGACAATTGCCTGGGGTGTATGAAAATTCTTGAAGTCTGAAAATATTATTTGTGTTCAAGACATCGTCAATAGTTGCATGATTGTTGCATTGCTTTTTTGATTTCCAACTATCAACATCAATTATGTCAGGCATTTTGTATATTTATCCTGTGAAAGTTTTCATTGAAATTGGTTAGCTAAATGCAATTTCCCTGTGCTTGTGACAACTCTACTTGCAATGAAACAAGGCAAAAAAAGAATGGTATAATGCAACATGAAACTAATTCTACATTTCCACTTTCATGTATTTACTAAACACATCTGCAAAAGAAAACAATGCAATTGGCATATGAGTTTCTATCTGTGAAAGTATTGACTTATAACATATAACAAAAGAAATACAAGTCATAAAGCAAGTAGGATAACGATCAGTGAATGGAATAAGCCTCATTTTTTCTCTAGTTTATGTTCCCTAGTAGGTTAAAGATATTAGTTATTATGTGCAATTTCTTATAACATCTAAAGGAAGATGCACTTCCTAGGAAATTGAAGTTTGTTTATGGCATAACTTTTTCATTGTTTCTTGGTTGTCTAGCAATGTTCTTTGTCGTAAATGAGACTAACTCTAAAGTTTTTTTTAAAATCTAGCTAGATTAAATATTCATATTACTTAATGTTTACAATGTTTTTAAATGCAACTACAACACTCAAATGGAAACATCAATTATTTCAGGAATTTTTGTATAGTTATCCTGTGAAATGTTTCATTGACACTGGTTAGCTAAGTGTAGTTGCCCTGTGTTTGTGACAACTCTACTTGCAATGAAACAAGGGGAAAAAAAGGAATGGTACAATGCAACATGCAACTATTTCTACATTGTGACTTTCATGTATTTGCAAAACACATCTGCAAAAGAGAACAATGCAGTTGTCATATGAGTTTCTATTTGTGAAAATATTGACTTATGACATATAACAATAGCAATACAAGTCTTCAAGCAAGAAGAATAACGATCAGCGAATGGACTACAACTTTCATTTTTTCTCTAGTGTGTGTTCCCTAGTAGGTTAAACATATTAGTTATTATGTCAAATTTCTTATAACATCTAAAGGAATATGCACTTCCTAGGAAATTCAAGTTTGTTTATGGCATAACTTTCTGATTTTTCCCTGGTTGTATAGCAATGTTCTTTGTTGTACATGAGACTAACTCTAAAGTTTTTTTTAGATCTAGCTAGAGTAAATATTCATATTACTTAATGTTTAGAATGTTTTTAGATGCAACTGCAACACTCAATTGGAAACAAATGTGAAAAATAGTCCTATTCATGAGCCTGAGTGCCGACAATGAACAATGAAAGTGAAAAGGCATGTTTAAAATGATAAAGCCACATATTATTTTTAAATGGATTTTGTCAATAGCGAAAATAAAACTATGAGCTTTTACATAGACATATTCCTCACAACACAGAGTGAACCATAAGGACACAAAAGGGGTTAAGCAAAGCAGACAACCAATGAATCTGTTGCATTTTGAAAAAATACAAACTGAGAAGGCCACATACCTTATTGACAATGTCAGTACAGATTCAATTTCACCAAGGTTCCCAAAGTTCATGTTCTTTCAAATACCTTTCTGTCAGCTCCTTCAGGTGTTGTCAACCCATGAAAATTGTTGGCAACGCTGAAATGCTATCTGAAGTATTCGCCACAAAATGAATTGTACCAGTCATAAACATTTGGAGACTTACTATTTTATTTCTTTGGCAACAACACGAAATATTTTATTAAGTGTTAAAGTTGTAAGTAATTTCATTGATTGCATAGGATTGCATAAAATTTAGTGAACATTGCAATACAATCTAGAGCTCAAAAGATTTGATATTTTGTCATCATTATTACTGTGACTATATTATTATGAAATTTTGTGTGTAGTACTGAATAATATTCATAATAATAAATTTTTAGTCATATAAAATAAATGGAAATACAAAACTCTAAAACTATAATCTTTTCTTGATTACGCTAAAGTTACAATGTTTATGTTGCACAATCAGTCAGGAATGGATAGTGAAACAACTTGGTGAATAGAGAAAAGTCTTGATCACTGACTTCCTTTGGAAATTTTACCTGGGCCATTAATGTTTTCTATCGTTGCAAGTGTGGGAGTATCGTCAAATATTTTTCCCTTGAGCTTGCACATTGATGCGTGTATTGTGATTGATTTGGCTCAAATATTTATGTTTTCATTACATGGAAACCCTAAACAAAATAAATGGAAATATTAAAGCACGAGTATAAGAGAGGTGTTGTTATATTAAATTTCATTTGAAATTTGTACAAACAATAAATAATGCGTTAAAGGAGAAGGTGGAATATGCAATTAATACAAAGCAAGTAAAATCAATAGAAAGCCAAATCACAGTTGTGAATCCTACAATGGAATTTATACTACTTTGATTTACTTGCTACCTCACTCGATGCCATCTTAATTTCAATTGTTATCCAGATCATACTCAATTAATATGCCTAAAATTATTCTTGCATATATTTAGACCCTTAAGCAGGGGAAAAAAGGGCCTAAATATAACATATTAACATATTTTCTTTATTGCAATCAATAGGTGACATGGCAATAGGTTTTCAACCCAGACTACCAACTCATGAGGGTCACAATGTTATGTTACAGAATGCAATGACACATTAGAAAAACTCTAAATTTGCATGAAGGCTTTTGTATCTAGCTGAGGAATTGATTTTCATTGTGTAAAACCTTGACTATGCAAATTTTAACCAGAAAATGTAAAGCTCTAGCTGTTCAATTTTAACCAGAAGAATACATGGAATTAGTTGAAGGTGTTTTGCACTATGGTTATTCCCGCAGCTGCAGATACTAAACCTCCCTCTACCTCCCAACCCATCTGGGGTCTACCTGTACAGCCCCTAGATCCATAAGACAAATCTTCTGGCCCCGTGCCCAAAATTCCAAGAATAATCAAGCTCACTATCTGTAATTATGTTAAAAATTCCCGTCTCTTCCCCAAAATCTCCTCTAGTTTCATCGAATTCTCTCTAACTCCCAAAATGAACTCCCCCCTTCCTGAAATGCCTTTCCCATCTTATATAGAATCATGCCTCCAAATGGTGACCCCTTGTTCGAGGTTCCTCCAACGAAGGGATAATGTGATAAGCTTTAGCTGAAGTCTAAGCAAGCATCTGCCACCTGCGTTAATGGTTGATAGCAAAGTCCTTTTAATGTAAAAAAATTATATCTTATTGTATTCGGTTTACGTTATAACTCCGTATGCCTTTATGTTATGTTCCCTGTTGACTTTACATATATATTATGGATTCTTTTAAGTTTTTATAGTTTGTAGATTTTATATTCTCCTTTTAAATTATATATATATATATATATATATATATATTTCCTTTGTATATTTTGTATTGTATTTCTCTTACTATTTGTATAATATGTATAATGTTTAATTTATTTTTAAACCATATATATATATATATATATATAGATATATTCCCTTTTATTTTGTGCAATACATTGTCTTTCTCATTTATCTTGTATAGTTATATATATTATGATGGTGGTAAGTACCTTACTCAATATATTTAATATTTATGTGAGTTAGGTATTCACTTAGAACTTTCGATAATTAATTCATTTATATTTTCTTGACAATTTCCATAATAAGTTAGTATGTATACTAGCGCACTGCATGTGATGCATGCATATGTAGCTATCATATGCATGCCTCGTATACATGCTAATATTCTTATGCTGCCTATAATTTGAGATGGCCATTACACATTGCATTGTTGTTGAGATTCTTGTGGTCGATAGCTCTACCCTGCAAACTGTGTCAACATTGACTTGAAGCACTACCGTATCACCTAAATTGAACGCTCTACAAGAGTCACCAAGTTCTTAGCAGGAAGTCGTTGAAAGATTACATGCGCAGACTTGCGTGGCATTCCAAGTCCCCAACACAGAAATGTTTACATACAATGCATCAAATTCATGCTTTTCCATAGTATTCAGTTTCATAATTGAACCCTGAAAACATGTTCCTCATGCCCTTAATGAATGTCAATCTTCGTGTAGCCTTCTCTATTCTCTGAGAACCTCATAGGCTAGGAAACAATCACCTTGTTGTAAGCTCTAGAGGGATAGCACTAGTGGATGTTGTGGTGAGTAGTTTTGGCTTTGGCAACACGTCCGTGAAGGTCGACCCCATTGCAGAACCATTGTAGATGAGCCATATGAAAATCTATGCTAGGGAAATCATGGTAAAAGCCACCGGATCCAAAATCTAACAAAGTTCTCATTCAGACCCTGCACATATTCGCATCTCGAATAACACTTATCCATCCATATCTGACATGACCTAGTTGTGGTAACTTCGGATTTGACAAACACGGATAACATTGTCAGTATGTAGCGAAAGAAGCACTAAGATGGAAGCAGGCAGATTTTACGAGAGGAGCAAACGAGCAAAGCATCGGGTGTCGTGAGGTAGTCAGAGTCAGGACTGGCCCGTCATCATGCAGGTTAATGTACCAAGGAACAGGATCGACGCCGACTCTAATGTACCAACGATGAGAACGGACCCCGACTAGGTCAGAGGTCGAGAGTCGTGTAACAAAGCTAGTTGCGCCAATGAATAGGGTCGACCCCGATAGGGCTTTGAACTGACTACTGCCACCAGGGCCATTGAGGCACTGCCACCTAGACGATGGACGATCTTGTCACAATGTTATACCACCACATGGAGTACTAAGCTAAAATTAGGCCTGCCCATGGATAAGGCCCACTCAGCCAAGCATTTCAAGTTGCTACTCCGACTTGGGCCAATGTGTTACTACTATGTGGAGAATAGAAATATAAATTTCATATATATATATATATATATAGTCATAGTCAGGAATGTGCACCGGTCAAGCAAGTCGATGCACCAACGAATAGCATTGACCCCGACTACGTTGGAGGTTAGGGGTCGAGCCCAGAAACAATGGAAGTGGCCCTAGAGAGTCGACTCTGACTACTCCTTGATCTGTATTGCCACTACCACATGGGCCACTGAACCACTGCCACTTGGGAAAATTTTTATTGGCCAATGGATAGGGTTGACTCTAAATGGGCTTTGAACTTACTACTGCCACCAGGGCCACAGAGGCACTTCTAGCTAAACAATGTATGGTCTTGTCACAATGATATACTGCCACGTGGAGTACTCAACTAAAACTAGACTCGCCCATGGATAGGACCTACTCCGCCAGGATTT
The DNA here is from genome assembly GCA_031772625.1 of Pinus tabuliformis. Taxonomy (NCBI): domain Eukaryota; kingdom Viridiplantae; phylum Streptophyta; class Pinopsida; order Pinales; family Pinaceae; genus Pinus; species Pinus tabuliformis. The sequence goes on from CM062815.1 coordinate 879,400,555, forward strand.
TCAAATGGTTATTTCCACCTGGGCCAATGTGCTACTGCCATGTGGAGAATAGAAATATAAATTGCATGCATATATATATATATATATATAGAGAGAGAGAGAGAGAGAGAGTTGTGATTAGGAATGTGCCTCGGTCAAGCAGGTTGATGCACCAATGAAGAGCATCGAACCTGACTAGGTCGGTTGTTGGGGATTGGGCCAACGAACAACAAAAGTGGCCCCTGAGAGCACCAATTTTAACTGGTCCTTGATCTAAATAACGCCACTATCACGTGGGCCATTGAAATATTGTCACTTGGGAAAAGTTGTGTTCTTTGTTGTGGAAATAAGATAATTAATTAATTTATAAAAATGAATACAAATATAAGAAATAATTAATAATATAAATTGTGATATATATATATATATATATATATATATATATGGTTGTAGTCGAGAATGTGTCCGGTCAACCAGGTCGATGCACCAACGAAGAGCACTGACCTCAACTAGGTCAGAGGTTGGGGGTCGGACCCAGAAACAACAGAAGTGGCCACCCTCAGCGCCGACTCTGAATGACACTAACACCTGGGCTATTGAACCGCTTTGACGTGGGAAAAGTATATTAGTTATTATGCCAATAACATAATTAACTTATTTTTAAACGCAAAAGGAAGAGGAGCCTAACCTCCGATGTGAAAGTCGGACCTGCTCTCTCGATCGCTCCATTTAGGCCCACTTGCCCTCACATGATGACAGAAGGGACATTTGTGTTTTTCTTCTTCATTTAATATTAATTGTGCTTTGATGTATGGGAATGACCCAGGTTAAAACCTCATACGAATTTATTCGATTTGCTTTATAATTCGCAGAATTTGTAGTCTTTTCTTTTTAAGTACGACAAATCCAATGACATAAACATTGTATTCACTCTCATCGTACATTGTATTAATTCAACACCCTTGCAAATGCACTTGTGCCGTGAGTTAGTCGTAATCAAAACAATGTGCTACAAGTCCATTGCAAATAGGAAGGAGTAAATCGACCTCGGCCTACTTTGGGAGTAGTGTATGCTTCGAAATTATGTAAATGGAATTAACTTGCTTACACGTTAGATTTGAAGCCAAACAGAAGCGTACCATCACATAATCGTACCATGATAAGCTGCGTTATTGTAAAAGGTGGCGAAACATCATTGCTAAATAAAACCCAAATCCCATTAACCAACCAAATGCAAATAAATATAATTCAAATATTTAAAAAAAATTATCGTTTTTGTTTTCTAATATTCACTTTAGAAATTGCCTCTTTAAGTTTTGGTAAATCCAACTGCAAACCAACGTCCTTTGTAAATGTGTGAATTGATTGTGTATGTGCTCTTCCAACTGTCTCAGTTATCATTTGCGTGGCAAAAAACGGGATTGGCATTAAGCGGTATCCAAAACACAACTTGTAACTTGGTAAATTCGAAGGCATTTTGTTTGAGAATCATAACTCGCGGCATCACTGTAAATAAAATCTTCGTTTATATTTCCCAATTCAAAGCCAAAGGTAAGCGACATGGATAAAGCTCAACCAACGAGTTTGGGGAGAGAGGAAGTGGTCATCACTGGCACGAATAGTAAATCTCCTGTGGAGAAAGTGAAATCTAATCTCGTGTTTTCTTTTGGATGCTACGCATCTGATGGAGAAACTTTCCTGCAAAATATTTTCGGGAGACCAAATCACTCAGAAAAATTCTCAAGCTGATCTTAATCATTCATACTTGTCAGTAATATTCCCTCTTTTATTTTTACTCATTTTCCACTGTTGGCATCTGTGGAGTGATGTATTAGTTTGAACCAGACACGTGGTGTATGACCTTTTAAATTGGTGTGTCTCGCTTAACTATACGTGGATGTATTTTGGCATATCTGGGCAGTTCTGATGTGTTGGAATTGACATCGAATATCATTTTCTTTTGGGCACCTGAAGGTTACATCCCATATTCACTGTCCCAATAGAACACATAATTTAGATGAGTTGTTTTTAGAGATATTTTTCGAAGTTTTTTGGTTTAATTTTTCTAAAATCTAGTAGGAATTTATTGAAATCAATAGTTAATCCCTGCATAATTAAAATGCCTTGGGGTTTTCAAAGTGTAGTGAAAAAATCAGTTTAAGTAACACAAATCAATATTTCACTTTAAAAATTTTCCACAGAAATTCCTACATCTGAAAGTTTAAAAAGTCTCACTAAAGACAACTCAGAATTTAAATAAATACTTAAAAATTAAATTATTTTAACATCTACCAAGTTAAAATAATTTAAATAAGTACTTAAAAATTAAATTATTTTAACATCTACCTGGTTAAAATAGTTAATGAGACATTGTTTTTTTCAGTTTTTTGATAAATCTCTGACTGAATAGCTTATAAAACAGACCGATTATTTTTCCCAACTTATCCTCAAACCATAGTTTATAAGACATTGTTTTTTTCAGTTTTTTGATAAATCTCTCGCTAAATAACTTATAAAACAAACCGCTTATTTTTCCCAACTTATCCACAAACCCCTCTATAAATAAACTATCCTAAAAACTAGCTGCCAAATACCAAAATATCTGCTACCTTTTATCTTAAAAAACAACCGATTGTAAACAAAATATTTTTTTGTTTCCACTTCTGCTAAAAATAAAAATAAAAATACATTTACGGTCGTATTGTGGTCGAGTAGCGTTGGCAAATCATTCGGGCTCCATGCTCATTGTAAAGTCGAATGATGGGTCAATAGTAATGTTTGATATGTGCTCTCTAATAATTTTATTTTTGAATGTTTTAGCCCATATAATTTTATTTTTGAATGTTTTCGCATTATGGAATTATTATTTTTCACTGTGCAGAGTTAACATTAAATTATACTAGTATGTGTACTAATTGTTGCAAAGAAAACGTCGTGAGGCAGTAGAAAAAGAACTAATAGCTTGAAATGCCTTGTAAAATAAATACAATCCCTACACAATATTATAATGCAATGTTTCAAAATTATATATTTACAGGATCAAAGATCATTCATTACTAAATCGTTATATCAAAATAGCCTTAAATAATACATTGACATTACTAATCATTATATCAAAATTACCTTAAATAATACACTCATAGAGAATAAAAACTTAATAATCCCAAGTACCTTCCCCTTCCATAAACAAAACCACTATATGGCATACTCTTAAATAATTAAAAAAAACATAGAATATAAACCCAAGCCTATACATCTATTCATGAATAATTTAAAAATCTAGAAATTACTAAATCGTTATATCAAAATAACCTTAAATAATACACTCATAGAGAATAAAAACTTAATAATCCCAGGCACCTTCCATAAACAAAACCGCTATATAGTGTACTCTCGAATAATTAAAAAAAACATAGAATATAAACCTAAGCTTATACATCTACTCATGAATAATTTAAAAATCCAGAAAATACAAACCCATGTTTACATGTGAAGAAATGAGATAGTCTTATCTTCCATCATTATTTTTAAAGCAATAGCAGTTGTTTTGAGATACTATTGCCCTTTTTTAAACTTATTAATTCACTTACTTATTACAATTATTATAATCATTAGAAAATATAAACATGGTTTTTAAGTATCTATGCCCAATTATCACTTGTACATGTAAAAATCGATAGTAATTTGAGTTCTCTTCTTCGTAGACTACTTTTCACTGAAAAATTATACAACTATTGCTTATGTTAGATATAACGTTTCATAAGCTCTGGTTTATAATAATTTGAACTCCCATCTTGCAACAGCCTAGAAGTGTCTTCCCTCGTTAAAAGAGAAAAGATATCTAAACGGTAGCTCCCACAGAAGTGGCAAGATGTTTGGTTCCTGAAACAAATACATTGAGTTCTCTGCAAAACCTTTAACTCTACGTTGTTTCAGTCAGAGACATACCCACACGGGCTGTAATTAAACTATTAAGTGGATGGCAAGATGTTTGGTTCCTGAAACAAATACATTGAGTTCTTTGCAAAACCTTTAAGTCTACGTTGTTTCAGTCAGAGACATACCCACACGGGCTGTAATTAAACTATTAAGTGGATGGGATCATACTTTGTACGATACTCTTACTCTGGTTCTGTTTTCCAATTTTTTCACACACAGTTATAATTCAATTCAGTTTGTGTATGTTGTTTAATCACACACAGTTATAATTCAATTCAGGTTGTGTAGGTTGTTTCAGGTTGTGTAGGTTGTTTAGTTTGTATTAGTAAAAAGGTAAATATTAAGTACATTATAATAAATTGTAATAAATTAATGATTGATTTACTATTTTATTTGGGCTAGTCAAACTTAGAGTAAATAGTGATAAAGTGTTCTATTAAAATATTACACTGTGTAAATTTCACTCTCACTCTCCATTATGTAAAATTCACTAATTAACTCTGTCAGCAAAATTCTAGCCAGCAGATTTGCCATGTCCTTCATAATCTATACCAAATACTGCATACCTGACTTTTGCAAGCCTCATTCCTGTGTCTGATAATACGTCCAAATGGGTTGATTAGTTCTGAAGATAAATTAATACGAAATTTCTGTTGACAGAGACAACCAAATAATTGTTGATTTATTAAAATCCATGAAACCAAGATAACCAGGACGAGCCCAGTTTGAGTACCTTCCATAAAAACGCTACACTCCATACCATATCTTGGAATAGAAAACAAATTACACAATAGAAATCTGATATTGTCAACAAATTTAACAAACTCCCAAATCTATAAAATCGTGATTAATGTTGCGTTATGAAGTGGGCTCTGCACAGTGGTTTGAAAGGGCATCTGATCCTGACCATGACAAAGACATATCACAGCTTTGGCTTCCCTTTCTGTGGGAACCCATTCGCAAGTAAATAACTTCACGCCTAAGGAATTGATAATGAACTCCTGCATATGGATTAAATTTAAACAACATCAGTCATGGAAATCTATGAGCATTAGGAAATTTAGTTTAAAGAACATCAGTTATTTGTGATTATTATGGTAGTTTTCTATTATTCACCTCTTCATATTTGACATTACTGAGCTGCTCCCTTGACATGTCGACACACACTTGAAAAGAAAATCCAGTAGATTGAGAAATTGTTTTACAAAAGTTCTTCGAATATTTTTTGAACTGTAATCTGTAAGGCTGAACAACAGAGAAAATTGACAAAAACTCAAGGCTAAAACCGATGCATGAACAAAAATTCCATTTATAAAAAAAATGACTTTTCCTAGTTTCTTATCTAGAACTAAACTAATTGGAAACAATCTAAGAAAAACAGTATTACTTATAATTCGTATTATGGAATCAAATCTTAAATTAATTTATCTTAAACCATAAATGGAAACAACTTTATAAAAATAGCAATACCTTTGATGCTTATTATGAAATCAATCTTAAATTAATTTTCGAGCCTTGGCAATGTGATAAAGCATACTCTGAACTTTGATGCCACAACATACAAGTGTCCAAATTCCATTGGTCTCAAGTTGTCCAGAAGCTATGCATTACATCCAAAGAAAAAGTATCTGCTCATATTTAGATGCATCTTGAGAAGCATAAAGAGAGATGCTATGTCATAGTAGCGAAATTCTCCAATCTAAATGTGTCATATATTTTACTCCTTTGTTGAAAAGGTTGGTAAGATGTGGGACACCTACCTATATGAGAGGCAAGTGGACAAAAAAAAAATAACATCTCATTCTCCAATATGTGGTGTAGTGGGGCTTTCACTACTATAGAACTTTATTCTTTTAAGATTAATTTGACATAAAAATTTAACACTTTGAGCTTAATCTTCAAATTTGTTTTGTCATACAAATGTTTATGCTTTGGATTCTTTATGATTTTAATCCTTATCTATGTTTAATAGGTTTGGGATTAAAATAAATATATACATTTTAAAATGTTGGGGAAGTAAGATTTGAAAGAATTTGTATACTCTTGTTTGCACCTAAACAAAGAAAGGTGTATACTTCAATATACTCAAATATGGATTAAGCATAATGTAACTAGTTTATATTATGTAACATTAATAAACTTAAATAAAATATAAAATAAGTTTAGATTAAAACAAATATATCAAAATAATAAATAATCATTGTTTTTATAATTGAATTATCTATGTTTCAAATATTATAATAAGAAAATTTTTAGATCTTATTTCTTTGACCACTTGGTAGATCCCATTAAAGATCGATCAAGATAGTTTAATTATAAATTATAATTAGTTGTTAACTTTATTTTTTTATTTTTAATTTAATTTAATTATTTATTTTATTTTATTTTGACTAAATCAAATCTTATAAATAAAATTAAAACATCGCTATCATATTACAGAGTCCTTTGCTCACAAATATTTTAGAAAAGAAGGAAATCCTCTCTCTCTCTCTCTCTCTATATATATATATATGTGTGTGTGTGTGTGTGTGTGTGTGTGTGTGTGGTAACAAAAAATAGTATCTACATCCAAACCAATTTATTAAATGGAAAAATCATTATTCAAATACAATATTAAAAAAATATCCCCATTTAATTGAAGTATGTTGTTTTATTTTAATCCTTATCTATGTTTAATAGGTTTGGGATTAAAATAAATATATATGTTTTAAAATGTTGGGGAACTAACATTTGAAAGAATTTGTATACTCTTGTTTGCACCTAAACAAAGCAAGGTGCACACTACAATATACTCAAATATGGATTGAGCATAATGTAACTAGTTTATATTATGTAACATTAATAAACTTAAATAAAATATAAAATAAGTTTAGATTAAAACAAATATATCAAAATAATAAATAATCATTGTTTTTATAGTTGAATTATCTATCTTTCAAATATTATAATAAGAAAACATGTAGATCTTATTTCTTTGGCCACTTGGTAGATCCCCATTTAAGATGGATCAAGTTAGTTTAATTATTAATTATAATTAGTTGTTAACTTTATTTTTTTTTTTTTAATTTAATTTAATTATTTATTTTATTTTATTTTGACTAAATCAAATCTTATAAAGAAATTTAAAACATGCCTATCATATTAGAGAGTGCTTTGCTCACAAATATTTTAGAAAAGAAGGAAATCCTCATTTTATATATATATATATATATATATATATATATATATGGTAACAAAAAATAGTATCTACATCCAAACCAATTTATTAAATGAAAAAATCATTATTCAAATACAATATTAAAAAATATCTTCATTTAATTGAAGTATGTTGTTTTATTGATTATTTAGTTTAGGGAAAGTAGATTAATTAATATGATTTATGTTATGATTTATTTAATCTAATATTTACTAGTGGATATAAAGATAAAGTACATTTTACCTTATATATTTTAGCATTGCTTTAGATCATGTGATATACACTAATGTTAATAAGATTGAATGCACACTATTTGAACCTTTAAGCGTTTATACTAAAATTATAATAATTGGACATTGTAGATCTCTTAACATCCTATTATATTATTTCCTCCATTATTACATTCTTAGAGATCAAACACTCATAAGTATCAAATCTGGCAAAAGCATGCTCTGATCAAATCCTCCATTTTATACTAATACTACATTCAAATAAATCGCATTAGTCTTAAACCCAAGATACCCAATTTACAAAAAAATTGAGATACATCTCCACACACTCAAGTATTCATTACTACTTGCAAATACTAATACTACATTCAAATAAATCGCATTAGTCTTAAACCCAAGAAACCCAATTTACAAAAAAATTGAAATACATCTCCACACACTCAAGTATTCATTACTACTTGCAAATACTAATACTACATTCAAATAAATCACATTAGTCTTAAACCCAAGATACCCAATTTACAAAAAATTTGAGATACATCTCCACACACTCAAGTATTCATTACTACCTGCAAATACTAATACTACATTCAAATAAATCGTATTAGTATTAAACCCAAGATACCCAATTTAAAATATATATATATATATATATATATATATATATGAAATATGCACATGGTCATTGATTTTTTTTCCAATGAATTGCTCAGGTTGACTGTTTGCATGGGCCATTGTAAAGTTGTATTTATATGGTGAATATATCTTTAATGTGTGAGTCTTCCGTCTTCCGTTTGGGCACGACAATTTTTTTTTAAGCCAATTGTAATTAATTACAGGGATGTTAACTCTGACGATAAATTCATAGCTAGCCTTTTTTCTCTGTCCAGGCTCACCTCCAGTCAGACTTACTCTTGATTTTTTTTCGTTGGCCTTCTCATGAATGTAATAGGTTATATTCCCATGATTTGAAAAAATTTGACCATTCGAATGAAGGTCGGCACGATGCCTCAGATGTAACAACTTTGGCATCACGGGCCTTCGTCACCCGAAACTCAATGCATTTTGCAGCGAGCTCTTGCAGATTAGCCGCATCACTGGCCTTCCTCACCTCAATGCATTTTACAGCGATTCCTTGCAGTGCTCCTGGGAAGCCTCCATTTGTTCCAACAGAGGAAAGATTTCTTCAAACTCGTCATTTGTTCTATCAGTGGCAGTGCATTGCCTCTTGGAATTCACTTCCCAAAAAGATGAAGATGATTTCAGAGGGGTTACTTGTGGCGGTCTCCACAAAACAGACAAATATAATCCCTTTAAATTTGCAAATGATCACAAAACAGACAAATATAATCCCTTTAAATTTGCAAATGATCCGTTAAATGAACGACCAGCAGCAAATCATTTATTTGATTCAACTCTGAGTTTACACCCTCAGAAATGGCAGAGAATCATCAACCACCCATCCACCAAAATCCAGATCTGCTATTTGGCTGACAAAATAATGTGCATAAACAAAGATAAAAGCAAGGGTGGATTTCCTTTGGGTTTTCTTGATGCCTTTCCCAGGATTTCAAAATTTCATTGTTGCGCGCTTAATTTGAAACATGGAGTCGATGTAAAATTATCCACACATAAGCATTATCACTTACAACAAGACCATTACAAACACAGACACCAAACGGAAGTCGTTGAAAGGTGCGAGACAAATGCTGCCGGAGACACGACGGGCAAATTACCCATCAAATTCCATCCTTGCGATTCCCCACCATACACAGTGTTTCTAATTACTGCAACCTGCCATATAAACAGTTTTTCTTCCCATATAAACTAAAGAAAATTCTGTTGTTATGCAGCAACGAGCTTCATATATTACTGGTAGCTGTCTTCTGATAAACGAATAATAGAAAATCAAATATAAACAGATTTTCTTCCCATATAAACTAAAGAAAATTCTGTTGTTATGCAGCAATGAGCTTCATATATTACTGTTGTGCAGCAATGAGCTTCATATATTACTGGTAGTTGTTTTCTGATAAACAAATAATAGAAAATCATATGTTTAAGAGACCATCTCGTTCACTTTACATTAAACTACTGTTAAAAGAAAAGAGAATACAATAATAATCCCGCATATCTTCCATTACTAAATCGTTATATCGAGATAGCCTTAAATAATACACTCACAGAGAATAAAAACTTAATAATCCCGCGCACCTTCCATAAACAGAACCGCTATATGGTGTACTCCTGAATAATTAAAAAAACAAAGAGAAAAAAAAAAAGAGGAGCACAGGAGAGCCGAACCTGGTGGAGGAATTGGTTGAGGGTAACCTACGGGGTGATGAAAACTTGTTTCCAGTCATGGCTGCTTCAGATTCGATTCGAACTCAGAAAGGGAGAATGAGCCATAATAATTAAGCAAGGGTAGTCAGGACATAACTGAAAACTTAATGAGCCATGAGCCAGTCAGTTGAGTGGTAAGGAGTTGAGTGGTAAAGAGTCGGTTATCAGGAGTCGGTTATGAGTGGTAAGGAGTCGGTTACCACGAATCGGTTATGAAGAGCCATAATAATTAAGCAAGGGTAGTCAGGACGTAACTGAAAACTTAATGAGCCATGAGCCAGTCGGTTGAGTGGTAAAGAGTCGGTTACCAGGAGTCGGTTATGAGTGGTAAGGAGTCGGTTACCAGGAATCGGTTATGAAATCAACGGATGGTAACCTTTCAATCGTCTAACACCTCATTTGATGGTGTATAACAACGACAGCTAGGATCAGAGGAGAATTCATTTCAAAGAGAAACGCCTTACGGCGTAATAACTTTTCAATTTATTATGACCTAACACCAAATTCACTCACCCATCACATGATCATGTGATGCAATGTTAGAGTTTGATTTAAATACATATGGTCAGTGGTTTAAAATAAAATAAAATAAATGTTTTTTCAATAAACCTTAAATTTTGTTTACAATGTTTGTTTTCTATTTTGTTTTTCCATGTTTCTTTTGTATTTTGTTTTTCATAATTTACAATAACGTAAACTAAAGCTAATACGTATATTATAAAACAAATATAAAATGTCAAATGTTTATGGTAGTGGTTTAAAATAAAAATTATAAATCTTAAATTTTATGTTTTGTTTTTTATAATTTATATATATATATATATATATATATATATAACTAATACATATATTACAACAATATTATTAATACATATATTACACTAATATTGTTGTAATAGAATGTGATGAAACATTTTATATTTATTATTATTATCATTATATATATATATATAAAATAATAATTATTATTTATAATTATTATATATAATTTATTTTTAATATTAATGATTTTTTTTAATGTAGATATCAAATTAAGTAGAGGAGACAAATAATTGATATGATTTATGTGCAATGTGAATGCGATGTGATAATTAAAAGTGTCACATCACCTTCTTGTGACCAGCAAGAAAGTGTTGTTATGAAAGCAAAAGGTAAGCATCAAGCAAGCCAAGCTATAATTGCAAGAACCAAGTCATGATCAACCCATGAAAAAGCCTCAAAGTCAAGTAATAAAGTCCAGAGAAATCATAAGTCACCCAAACGCCCATAAATAAGGGAGTTATCCAAAAGCGAAAATGAAGGGTCCCCATTATTATTATGAACGTAATAATGTGAAAAATGGGGGTTGTTGTTTTGCCACAACAAGCATGTTGACCACACTGCCTCTACCATGGGAGTGGGATAGCTCGTCCTCTCTCCTTGACGCCATACTCCCCCTTTAATTCCCTATACATTTTCTCCTTTTTCAATAATAGCCCATACATAAGTTTTAATTTCCTTGCCCTTCTATGCTTTTAGTCAGTAAGGCACCTTACACAAACTCATCTTATTCATTAAATGCAATAGGGAAATGGGTGGTTCTTTAATGGAGATTTTTAAGGCTTGCCCCTTCCACAAGAAAGCTTCCCCATAACTGCCCCTCCACAAGCTTATGAATCAGTGTCCTCTCTTAGTCTAGTCATCATTTTTATTTTTTACATTACTTACATTATTACACATATCAATGCACATAGCAATATTAACAAGCGGGTGACATTGGGACTTTGACAAAAGCTGGAAAAGCTACTAATTTTATTGAACGAATTCAACACATCCACCAACAGGTCCATGATATCTTGCAGAAATACAATACTAAGTATAAAAAATGCCATGATCTGTAGAAGGAACACTTTGTGGGGAGCTATCATAATATTTGACCACTCTGCTATGGACCTTACACTATAACCAAGGATATGGGTGACAACACTTATGAGCTAAGTATCCCCCCATTCCTTGGTCTACACCTAGTGTTCAATCTGGACCACCTTTAACCATACTTTCCACCATTGTTAGACACATCATAAATCCCAAAGCAATTGACATCGATAGAACTCAACCCAGATTGCATGAACGGACCTCAACTAATCAAATCATAGAAACACATATTAAGAGCACCCACCAACAAAGGGTTAAGTTATATCAGGTTTTCAAAGTAGGCTAGCTCCTACATCAAGGCAAGTGGCTCACCAAGGGCTAAGTTCAACAAAAGTTTCCCCATCTCATGGAGGAAATCAACACAATGGATACCATTGCTTCCTAATGGGGGAGGAATGATCCAGGTGGATATTGATTTTCACCCACCTATTCCACTATCTTACAACACAATTTTCTTATTTTGGTAGTTTTTAATTTTTGGCATTTTTTAGGCCCTAAACTTTCAGAGTCGTTTTGAGGCCCTGACTAGTGTTTTTTTCGGGAAACGGTTTGATGGCATCATTATGTTCTTTTTCAAAGTTGAAAATTGTACTCCTCAAATAGACCTTTCCAATGGGCTATTGTGCATGCTAAACAGAGATTGTATGCAAAAGTTACAACCCCACGAAGTTGACATTCCAACTTAGCCCATCGAGGCCCATAAGCCTTTAACGCTCCATCTCCTAGGGTTAGGTTTTTGGATGATTAGGCTTACTCATTTCTTCTTCATGATAAAAAGGCCTCTAAGCCTCATTGTAACATAGTTTAGGAAGGTGTGTAGTCATCACATCTCTTCTAAGAGATAAGCCACCACATCTCTTCTAAGAGATAAGCCACCACTATTTGAGCTAGTCTCCTTTCATTTTGCATGTATACAGTTTCAATATTTTCTATTTATTAATTGGAGTCAAGTTTTATTTCATCTTTATATTTTGGTTATAAATTTGTATTTCATTTCATTCCCTTCTTAAATTCAGATCAACATGAAAGTGATGCTTTAGATAGCAATTGAAAGTGAAGATACTTCAATGATTGCAAAACTATTGCTAGAAATGAGGATTGAAGTATTATCTAGATCCATTAAAGAAGATGGAAAAAAAAATTGAGCAAATCCCTTTAGAATCACACCCTACATGTAGTCTAGAAAAATAATAACAAAGTTTGATAAATATAGAAGTTAGAAATATAATTCAACAAAGACTAGTACTAGTAGCAGTAAACAAAGGTATCGAAGTGGATAGAAATTCAACTTTTTTAATGGCAATAAATTCAAAACTCCAACAATCATTTTTGGTCGAATCATTCACAATGCTTTCTAATATGCACCTCTATGATTCTTTGTTCATCCAATTATGCATCCACTTGACTCTACAAGAACCATTATGAATTACATGCAACGATATTTAGTTAATTTCACCGTTAGTACACTCTTATACTAGCATACAATGTTTTCTCAAAGTTTAGAATACTTTGGAAACTATACACGTTGAAAATTATATTCTCCACTCAAGCATAGAGGCATTATTTTTCTAATTGTTTGAAATAATTGGAAACATACTTTGGAAACCAAAACCTATCATCATATTACCATTTTTCATTATCTATCAAACTAATTTAATCATATTTAAGAATAACCTCTCAACTAAAAGTTATAAGCCTTGGAAGTCACCTTTTTTTTCTATTTTGTATCTTTTTCTCACTACTGAAATCAAGCTTGGAGACTTAATTCTTCCATCTATAAAAGAAAATCCAATAAGAACTAATAATTTTTTTATCAGTATAATAAATTACTTTTGATTATTGACACAGAAAATATTTCTTCTTGGTAATTTGATGGTCTTGTGATTTTTTAAATTAATCTAGAATTATCAACTTTTCTTTTTTCTACTTTCTCTAGACCTAAAATTCTTGGCTAAAATCACTCTCCTTAATTGGAATAAAGACAAACTTCACTAGGACCAAAAGTTCCAATTTTTTGAGGACATCAAATGTCAGCTAAGAAATTTTTCCAGAATTATGATCTTCGGTCCTTTTTCCTCCATTGGAAGCTTAAAAAATTCCCAAATAGTAGATTTTGGCTCATTTTTCCACTTCCACTTCCACTTCAAACCTCTGGAATCTAACCAAAATCCAAAATAGGTTTTGTCATGTCTAAGTTTAATCCACACTATCTAAATGTCATATGTAATTGAGTTATTGTCAGTGAGTATGATCCTACTCTTAGAAAACCATTAATTGACATTTTCTAAAATTCTAGAGTTGAATCAATATACCATCTTGGTAGACACCTTTTTAGTCCTCGTCACTATGGATTACATCGAAAATTCCATGTCCATACATGTTATGGCTAAAACTAGACATTTGCTCCAAATTTGTTTTTGTTTTTGTTTTTAACAAAAATATTCTTCTCCTAACTTGGTATGGCATGAGAGTGCTTTGATGTGGAACTATAGTCCACGTAGATTCTACATGGCACCCATCAATTCTATGATGTCCTTCTCTTTTTGCCTTGTATTTTTCCCCTTTGTTGCGACAATATTTGGACCATCAATTCTTGATGTAACCTTGACCATTCATGATACTTGATTCTCTCCTCCATGACCTTTTTCTACTCATTATAATGAGATCAAGACTATGTATATCCTTTCTTAATGTATGCTTGGTGATTTACAATGCTTCCATTTAAATTTTTCTCCTAAATACTCACTACCATGAGCAATTTCTAGATATATTTCTCTAAAATGATCATAACCATTCACAAAAATTATCAAATCTTGAAACCCCAATGAACTCCAACCCTGTGATAAATCCACATATATTAATATATGAAATCAACTTTCGAATGAACATGACCACTGTGTGTTGATTTTTGTATCTTGGGAGGTACTCCAAGCCTTAGGGTTCAAGGTTTGGAGGGAAAAGTGCCACAAGGGTCACTTATGGGCTTGGAACCCAAGCAAGGGGTTTTGAACCCATTAGTATTTGGGTCAAAATCATGATGAATTTGAGATTGAGAAAATTTTAGGTGATAGAGCTTGGTTAGTCAATTCCAATGCTCCAAATATCACTCAAATCGGAGCTGTAGAAACAAAGTTATGAATTTTTTAAGTTGACTAGTAATTATTGGTATTCAAGTCATGCATGCTTGAAGTAGAATTTTCCAATAGATGTGTCTCTTCACTAATTCGTTGAGCCCCTTTATTGGTGTATAAATAAAGGGTGATTTGATGTCATTTAAGCATCCATTTTGCAACATCTTCTCAAGGAAAATAAGCTCTGGAATTGGGATGTGGGAAGAATCCCTAACCGCGGCAAGGGAAGGATACCACATTGAGGTTGAGGATTGTTTTTGGGCTAGAACAAGAGTCTGATTTTTCTGTGATGAGGGTTGGGGAGGCTTAATATTAGGCCGAGTTCCTAAGGAGGAAAATGTTTTTGTTTCGAGTGTGTTTTGGCACCATTTGGAGGATTGTCTCATTGTTGGAGGCTTGTTGTGCTAGGCCACAGGACATATCACATAGTTGGGTTTGTTTAAGGGTTGACATATGCACTAAAGAAGCAGTTTGGGTGAGGAGGAGGCCGCTTAAGGTGTGTCGCAACCCTTTAAGGGCCTTTTTGGTGACTGTTGGGAAGATTTATGGATATAGCGAGTGCCCTAACCAAGTGTCACAAAAAACAATGTGCAAACATTATCACAACAGTGTTTTGGAGAGGTGTTGGGTCAAAGTTTATTGACTAGATTGGATCATATTTTTTGGGTAGCCTTTGGGAGCCAATTTGGAGGTGAGATTGGGTGATCATGTGTTCTCATCGGTGCAAAATCCATAGTGGTTGGATTGGGTGCCATTGATCTGATTGGAGGGTAGTGTGTTGGCTACCTGTTGATGGTGTTGGACCCGCCAACATGTAAGGGGATCTCCTCGGTAAGAAGTCCCAATTAGACCTCAGATCGTTTGGTGTAGGAGTCCCAGCAATGGTTCTTATAGCAATGCCTTGACCATGATTTCGTACAGAGGCAAGTAAGATAACTCTGTTGGTAGCAAGGGTGTGACAGCTGAAGTGAGTCAAGGAAGGTGCATGAGAGGTTATAGCACACAGGGGTTGAGATGAGTGCCCCCCTTGGAAACCTGTAATAGTACACAGCTTGGAAGGGAACACACAAGTGAAGATGCATCACAACATGGAAGGAAAGTTTGCAAGCAATCCAAAGTGATGGTTAAACCAACAGCACATTTCAGAAATATTCATACATTCTTATACAAAATAGCCCATACATGCATGCGTAAGAAAAGAACTACATATATCATTTAGCGTAAACCAGATAGCATAGAATACAATACAACATATGCATGAAACATGCTAGCTCTTGTTATATTAAGAAGTGTAAGTTCTAGTCATACAATACATCCATGTCCAACCACTAGTGCCGATAGCGGAACGTTACAGCCACAACAGCCTGCTCCTCCAAAGAGATGTACTAGCTCTAGGCAGTGGATAAGCCAAGGCTCGTTACAATACTATCCAAGCTCTCTCCAAGATAGTCTTATTGGAAGCTTGGTTGACCAAAATCCTTTACAATGAGTGATGAGGTTTTATTTATAGCAAAGGGTGGGGTGACCCTTAACATTCCCCTTTGTGACAGTTCATCTACCCTCATGACTCTTCATCTACTCTATGATTGTTACATCCAACTATGGACACTTGACTTACACTTGACATGGTGTTACATCACAATGCACATGTGCTCATGTGAGACAAAATGGCTTGAGAAAGCCATGCAAGACATCACTGACACTCGGTCTATTGTGGTGAGACCAACTCTTTGACATGCTTATGATGGTGAAGGTGGTGAGTTGATGCCAAGCTTGGTCATCCATGATGGTGTGCAAGGTGACATCTTGTTGAATCGAACTCTTGTCTCCATTGCATCCGAGTGCATTGGTATGAATCCTCCATCCAACTCGTTTGATAGAATGCGCATGGTCTTCTTGGGTATGGATAAATCGGCAACACATTGATGCATAGTGTTTGTGATAATCTTCAAGCGTGTGTTGGTGGTCATGCGCATCAACTTGTCGAAGTACATGTTCAGCTCTAGTCAGACTTGCTTCTTGTCTTCGCCTTGGTGAGTGTGCTGAATGGGTTGGATTGCATGTGTGCGCATAATGACATGCATGATGTTGCATTCCCATGTATGCAATCAACAACATTGCTCACCTTGTCTACTCTGTGCTAGCTGCCGGGATGGATCCATAACTTGTACGGGCACAGTTTCATCTGTCTATGCATGTTGCACCCCTGTTGTACTTGTTCCTGCTACAACTCATTCACTTGTCTGTGCAACTCATGTTCTTCCTTGAGTTGTTTCTTCAGCACATGAAACTCCTTCTCTGTTTCATTCTCTGTCTTCGCGTGATCTTCATGTTGCATCATCGCCTCATAGCCTGAGTATCCAAAGTTGCTTTCATCATAAGTGGATCTTCTCGAGCTTGCAACTTTGTTTCACCTTTGTGTTGTCAACAACCTTCCTCTTGCATTCGTTGTATCCAGTATGATGCCTTCTACTATTGTTCATGGTGTTGCTTTCTGTGATACTAGTGTCGTCATATCTTGATTTCCTTGTCTACGAACAACTTGATGTCTCCTAGACACTTGATCGACTGCATCCCCAAGTGTGCTTTGAACGGTGTCTTTGACTCTGCTCTCCTGGAAACCATTATACATGTATTGCTGAGAGGGAAATAAACACCTACGATACCTAAAGACATGGAAACACTCATGGCAAGCAATCTGTTAGTCGAAAACCAAAATGAAATTGAGAACTGACTTGCAACATACCTGTGCAACTGATCATGAAGGTCGCACAATTTTGGCCGAGAGGTCGGGAGATTGAGTGCCAAAACTGTGCAAGGCACAATTCGGGCTGTTGGGAGGTTGATTGGCTACCGGAACTATGCAATGCACAGTCCAGTCTGGTTGTTGACTGATGGAACTACGCAATGTGCAATCTGAGCTGGCAATGGTTGCAGTCTCAATGACTGCATTGCGCAATTTTCTGGGCCAACAGTCACTGTCCCTCAGAATTGCGTAATGCAATACTGGAGGATAGTCACTGGACAAAAATCTGCATTTCCTGAGAGGAAGACAGAGCCTTCCCTCTTAGGATTGAGCAATGTTGTCTTGGGGAGGCAGAGTCCAGGCCAAGGCTGCCCAGACCCGCCAACGGGCAACTGAGAGCGAAAGTGAATGTGAATGCGTGGCGATACTGAGTGTCATCATAAGTGAATGATCGTGCATGTAAACGTTGAATGAAAGATTCAAGAAACGGAACAACATGCATGGGGGTGAGGCGAGTCGCCAAATCGACGACCGTTCGTGAAAAATAGTGTCATGCATGCGACACCAGTGAGATGTTAACGAAAACTGAAATGGTGCTAGTACAAGCTAGTATGTATCAAAACAACAGAAAGCGCTCACTAAAATCAAGAAGACAGTGTTCATATGAAGAGAAACACAAAAAAGCAACAGAAATGCAGCATAAGACATGAAAAGCGAGCTTACCCCAAAACAGTTGAGTTGAATGTGTCGACAGCTCCTAGATGTGATGTGGGATGCCAGAGGTGCAAGGTTGAGGTGAGGAATGAGCTCTGTAGCGTCCGGTTGATGAGTTTTGATAAAATCGAGGTTGTGACGCACATGCCACAAATCTAGGGAAAGCGACACTTGGTGGGAGGTTTCTGAAATGACCCTTGCATGTAACCTCTAACTGCCAAATATAGATCCCTGAAACAAGGGATGCCTTTGCATGTTGCCTTGGGAGAAGCAGTTCATGTATGCAAGTCTATTTTTCTCGGTCCCGGAGAGAATTGGTTAACTCAGCTGCACATGCAAGAGGTTGCTCAATTGCTAGGAGAAAATGCGCATTTCTGGCTGGGATCTAGGCTGGCTGCTCAGAAGATTTGCGCAATTTCTGGGCATAGTAGCTGACTACTTCTCAGATTTGTGCAAATTTTGGGCTGAGAAGCCCAACTGGGAAGTATTGTGCAATTTTATGGGTGAAGCTTGCTCAGCAGAATTGTGCAATTCTGGGGCCTAGCAGGCTGCTAGTTAGTATTGTGCAATTTCTAGAGGGAAGGTTGGTTGTCCTCCAAATTTGCGCAAATTCTTGAAGGAGTTGCTCAGCCTACTGCTAGACCAAGTCCGGATGAACAAGTAGTGAGGGGAATGCATCAAGATTTGATTGACAAGTTGTCTTTCTACAAGAAAACCATTGAAGCTTGTGTACTTGACAAAGCAAGACATGTTACTGTGAAAGGTTGGTAGGGAGGCTCCAAAACGAAGCTAAGGAAAAATTTTGGAGGGTAGTTGTAGCAGCTACAACACTACCCAAAGTAGCCCTAGAGCAAAATACAAGAATAATGTTGTTTTGTGCATGATTGGGTGAAGTTTGCAGCCTTATAAGTAGCTCTTTGATGGACAAAAGAGGCTACTAGAAGGCAGATTGAAGCTCAGGAATTAGGCCTACCCGGAGAGCAAATTTATGAGCCCATGTACATGTAGAAGAAGTGACATGCAACATTCTTAGGTGGCATCCCTTCTGGAGTCTCAATGTGTAGTAGCCTTGATGGACTAAGGCACTATTAGTGAGAAGTACGGGAGCGAAGGACCGAAAGGACAAGATATGACATAGAAGCTGCAGCGAAGTTTGTTATTATATCTTGTATACCATAGACTGTTGTATTATTCAAATTTGGTTTAATATAACGAAGATTGGTGATTGTACAATATTTTTCAATTTTGTTAAAAAGTGTGTATATTTGTGCATATGTAATTTGTGCAAAGTAGTTTATGGTTGAGATTCTTGGTTTGGTAGCGTCAGTGATTTTATGACTCTAACCTAGACCCAAGGTCATGGAAATTAAACATGATGTTCAACCTAGTAAAACTCATCAACATAAGCCCATAAACATCAATCTTGAGGTGGATTCCTCTAAGAAATCAATATCATTGATCTAACACATAATTTTCCACAATATCCATTAAATCTTTTTATCAAACACTTCATATACAAACTATAATTCCTTCATGTACTCTAATTCTCACCAATACAACCCCAATATTTTTTTTGTAATTATTACTTTGTATTACTATCAAAAACCAAGGGAGTTACATAATATTTTTCTTTTGAAAGCAATCAAGACGTTGTGAGTCCCATTGTGACCAAAAGTCATGGTTCCAGAAACCAAAAAAAGGGCCATTCTAGACATATATAGACCCAGAAAATAAGTAGTCACTAAAACTATTCCATCTTCCTATCAACCACCCTATACAAAAAATTACAATTACTAGAAGTTGATATAATTACGTCAAGTATACCAACATTAACAACATAGTTACCACAACACGTATACTAAAACAGAAGTATAAGTAGATTAACCAAGGATGATGAGTGTCGATCCTGGAGAGCCATGTTCATGGGAATTATTCTCCGGTAAGTTTGAGTTAGCAGTGATGGCATTGAGAGGAATTACATTAATAATTACATCCTCTTCCTCATGTCCTTTGGATTCAGTATCAGAGTCTGAAACAATATATCTTTCCACCTGTGTCAACCTTACCACTATGTCATCCAAGTTGTAGTGAATGTCCCTCATGATGCGTTTGATTTCTTCCTATCCTGCAAATATTTTGTAGTTATCAATTTGTTTATCCCTGATGACCATGCTTAATAGAGTCTCCATTTGTCGATGAAGGGTGATGGAATTTAGAAAGTGAAGCTAGCTCTTCCTAAATTTGTCAAGATCTGGTACCCATTTGAGACAGCCCCTGCTAATCTCAAAGTCAGAAAAATATTTTCGGTCACCAAATTCCTTGGCTTCCAACTTTATAATTTCCTTCCTAACCTCCAAGGGAGCAACCTCGAAAAATTTAGCTACAGATTCGCATTTGAAGAGTCATCAATGCTTGGATGAGGAGGGCCATGTAGCTTCGCCTCGATGTGTCAGTTGTTGTTGCCTTGGCACCATGAATTTCCTACAATCAACAAGGACTGCTATTGCAACTGGAAACAAGAAAAGATTGCCAATAATATAGTGCAGGAATGAAAATTTGATGTGGGTATTGACACAAGATCGGATTGTTGACAAGAGAGATATGATAAAGGTATGGAGGGTGATATGAGCCGCGAGGGAGACCTGACACCACAAACAAGAATTTAACTGAGTGAACCTATGGTGCAAATGAAAATGAACATATAACTGAATCACCTTAAATCATTCCTTAAGACTGAATGATATGACTTGGACCCGGAGAATAAAATGAATTTTAAAGACCTGGGAGCACTTAAGCATCATTTTAAAACCAAATTGAAAGGTACCTAATCACCAAACCCCACAAATTAGCACTGAAAAATTGAAGGAGACGTCGGTTGGGTCAATGATTTGCAAGGAAGTCGAGCAAATAACGAAGACCAACTCAAAAGACGGGCCAGACCCCATATTGTGCAAGAAAAAAACGGGTCCATGCCCCATATTATGCAAGAACAAAACGAAGAACATGGATGATTACTCCCACCCATAAACCTTGAGTTATGATATGAATGACAATATCAAAGTACACAGAATTTGTGCAGAGAGGAAAAGAAAAACCATTTATGGAGTAGACCTTGAGACAGAACCACTATTCAATGATGAAATCACCATGCTAGAGCTAACCACAATTCCACAAAGCAAATAGTACCATTTTCGTTTACAGACAAACCTCCTATATTCCGTCACCATGTGAGTATCATAGGAACTTTATACCACTTCTTCTACATGGGAAGCCTGGTAAGGGTAGTGAGGAAAAAATTTTGGAAGCCGCATGGTGAGGGCCATGTGTCCTAGGAAGATATGAGACTCCCAAGATCAATACAAGATCGCATGATGCAAACATTAATGAACCAAATTCTTCTATCAGGGAAATCCCGAGTGATGGCCAATCTTCCATAAGAGGAGAACTCCTTATCCGTAGGGACAAAAGGAATGAGATAGTGTGATGAACCCAAAGTGCATGTAGAGGCAAAGCTTGAAGGATGACCATTTAATAAATTGTATCAAACCAGGAGAATTTATGTACCAATGACGCACTCCCGCCACGTGGTTGCTATGTGCATTAATAGAGAGGGCCCATACCACTTAACAAGAACCGCCAAAGGTTGTGTCTTAGGGAGGACACACTTGCTAAGTGTATACATGAAGATTAAATGGGAGTATTGTATGGTGTTCCTGCCAGAGTGGAAATTGCATTGTTGTCGGAATGTTCTCATCGACGATCACCCCCACTGGGGACAATACAACCCCAATTTTATAACCAATGGGTTCCATACCATAATATCATGAACCTAGTCATCTAATTAAGTTTGTAATCAATATAAATTCATGTAATTTGTAGGAAATTATAATTTTTCACTAATAACATTTCCCATAACACACTCATTCAATCATTTAAGTACATAATTGGTATTTTTTGTTCATTCATGGAATTATTAATCACTACTACACATGAAAATACAGTGGCTTGCATACATAAACATTTGTCATAATGAAAATTACATCTCCTTCATGATTATGGTTTCTTATGAGTTACTCGCAAAGCCAATCACAAATATTTCACACTAGTGAAGCTTAATTTACAAAAAAGAGGAATAATATATACCTTCTAAATTAAAATAATGGAATTTTAAATTGTCAAATAATATATATTCTAGAAATCCTAGAATTCCTAGCTAAATTAGTGTTCACTTCCATCCTTATATCTTTAGGAAATAAGCACACAATTCCCATATATGGCAATGATAATATCATTATTTTTTTCTATGTGGTTCACAGACGTTGGAGATCAATGACCGTTATGTCCATGAAATATTTGTACCAGGCAGATCCACCTAAAGGGATCACTTCCTGTCGGATGAACCATGAAACCTAACACTAAGAGTGTTGCGGGAATTGAACACGTCGCCTATCAATAGAAAATTTTATTTAACAACAAGGACTCGACCAATCAATCTAACTCTCGGGGTTTTGATAACATCATTAGTGCTAGCACGCACATGAAAATACATAGTAAAATAGATAAGTGTGTTATGATTTATTACTCAAATTCTACACATATTAATATATTTTTGGTGACCATTGGATTCAACTTCCAAGGTCTCTTGGATTCCCTGTGATGGTTAAAATTCCTCCACACCAACCCTGACATATTAGGCGTCTAACATTCATCCCCTTAATTTGAAGGGTGCATGTGATTCCAAGAAGAAAATTGAAATACAAAGGTGTATAACAACCAATGGCTAGATGTGCTCTCTATATCTGGTGGTTTAATGAATATATGAGGTAGAAGTTGAAGTATTATATTGTTGGTGATTTAAGCATTTCCACAAACTCAGGAACATGGCTTCATGTAGTTCCTAGAACAATTTTGAATCTAGCTAGAATATCAAGTCTTCTGCAAAATGGAAGTGCTTCCTAATGATGTTTTAAAGATAAACATAAACTGATGAAATGGGTATCAAAATCCAAATTATTATACCAGTGGTGGTTTAAGGTAGGCCACCAATCAAATCATGCTCATGGAATATGATTTTTTCTTTGGCTACAACTTTTACTCTAACTTTGGCTAACTATGTCTCTAGGCTCTACTTGTATACTATGATTATGGATGTGGCTAAGGCTCATTTGATATGAATTCAATTCTAGTAGCTAACTATCAATTCCCCCCATGTAAGATAGAAAGTGAGAAGATGAAAATATCTCCATTGCAAGACATATAAGTACTTGAGAACGTGTTGAGAAACCAATTGTAGTAAAAATTAGGTTTGATTTCTCTATCTTGATAATTAATTGTGAATCTTAGATTTCTTCTTTATTATTTGTTACTTCTTCATCAAACAATCATACAAATGATCAATCTTCCTAGCAAATAAAGAGACAAGAGACACCAAAATTAGGCTACTAGCTAGGGAAAAACCCCACAATGGGAGAACCCAACAATCATTCTCTTATAGAATTAGATCAAAATCACCTCCAAGATTCAAAGTTAACACAAGTCAAACTTGGTCCAAATCTGGTCATCTTCCTAAAATTTTGGTCATGTCCTAAAATTTTGGCCCTGGAATTTTGGGCCTATAGTAACAGAGAAAATTTGGCCTATTCAAAAAAATTGTTCTCCACATGTGCAAATTTTTCCTTTTGTATCTTCTTATTTTAAATTTGGCAACTAGGTCCAAACATCACTTTGGACAACTCTTATGAGGCAATAGATGTTTTTCTTGGATTCCTCTTTTCGAGAGGTGTAGGATTGATCTAAAGATCATCCCATTCTGACATGTATAAATGAAGTTATGAATTTATTTTGATTATGGGCAAATTGTCAAGGTCGGCCAGCCATCAAATTAGCCTCCTCCAGCCTTCAACGTTGCATATAAATACAAGGTGCCTCATCCTCATTTTGGCATCTCATCTCATTCATCTTTCTCTCTCTCTCATCTTGATTGGGTACGGATTTCTGTGCCTCTCTCTCTCCACACATGCAAAAGGAAGACTATATTTTCTAGTTGTTGTGTTGACCAGATTTGACTGAAATTTCAGGACGCCAAAATTTCAAGAGACCAAAATTTCAGGAGGTCGAAATTTCATGAGGCCAAAATTTCAAGCGACCAAAATTTCAGGAGGTCGAAATTTCAGGAGGCCAAAATTTCAAGCGACCAAAATTTCAGTAGGCTGAAATTTCAAGAGACCGAAATTTCAGGAGGCTGACTTTGACCAGCATTGACCCTGTTTGATTTCGGTTTTGTGAGGGAGACTTATGTTTGGGCGGGCCATTGTTTTGGGCATAAAAATCGAGGCAATTTGACCCTTGCATTGACCAGTGTCAATTTCCCTAATTCAGGTTGTTGCTTTGACTTTTTTGACCAGATTTGAATGGTTATTTTTGGACAGTTTTAGGCTGCATTATCTTGTTGTTGGAGGCTTAGTTGACCAAGTTTGACCGGGGATTTTTGGAGGTCAATTTAAGCCCTTTTGACCATAATTGACTTTCTAGTTAGGGCTTTTTGTTTATATTGTTTTGACTTATCAGTTTGAGCAAGTGAATATTGTAAATTGTACTCTCTCTCTCTTATGAACTTTTGAAGAATTATAAGAAGAATTGATCAAGGGTTTCCCCACATTGGGGTTTGTCCCTAGCTGGTGCCATATCTTGTGTCCTCTTGTGTTGGCTTGTCTTCTACTATTATTATTTATGTTCTACTACATTTTACTATCATGTTGATGTGATTGTTATACTGGATATAATATTGGGCTAATAAAGAAAATTTAAGTAAAATTGCTCTAAGCATAGAACATACCATTGTTATCCTAAAATTAACTTCTTGTCTCTCTTTTAATTCAATATTATTCTTCTTTTGTTACGTGTAGAAAGTAATTTTCCTTCAAGTGGGTCGAAGTGTCCTTTACATATAGTTGTCCAAGAGGTCGAATAGGTGTCTCTCTAGAGGGCCAGGTTGACTTGTTCCAAGGATGGAGGACTTCCTCATTTGGTGGAATTTGACCAAACAAAAATTTAAATTCCTTTTTCTTACAAATATCCAAATGGGACATGACTCAAGTACATTTTTCTTTGATACATAATAAATAATTTTTTACTCCATAAGCATGAATAACATGCTTTGACCAAAATAAAATATAATAATGACTATAATAAATACATCAATGATAGTTTTATATTACATTATGAAGACCGACACTAGCTACAATTTCAACACTCCCTCCTAACTAGGGAGGTATTCATAATGACCAACATGATAGTCTCAAGTTAAAATATTCATATAAGAAAGGATCCAAATTGATAAGCATCAATGATAATAAAATTAGCATAACCAACATTGTCAAAATACCCAGCCCTTGACAAGTAAGCTTTATCTATCTACTAGATCAGAGCACAATATTGGGAGGCACTAATTTGGACACCATGGCCTCTCAATGTGCATACCCCACCTAGGTGTTCCTAAGGTATGTCCTCTCAAGACCATTTCCTAATCCCAAGGAAAGTTTCATCCACCATACCATTCTTTAACCAAGTCCATGTACTTGATTTACGACTGTTAGTCCTGATCAAAGTACATGACTCAAGAATGTTCATCCAAGATGCTTATCTAATCCACCATTCTCCCTACTCATGTTTATGCACTAGGCTTATATTTGCTAATCATGGCCATAGTACGTGACACGTGGTATAATATCCCCTAGTTAACATTCTCCTTTTTTAAATAATTGTAAATTTTTTTAAATGTTTGAGAAAGGGACACAAATTCTATTGCTTGAGGAAGTTAGTTGATTGTTTTAAATATCATTCATGGGTTGGTTTAGTGGTTTTAATGGATCTAGGTGTGTATCAAAATCAATTAGACAGGTAAGGACATGCCCATGTCACTGTTGAGCTAGGGCTATAAGAAATAAAGGACAAACACTTAATGAAAGGTATGGGTTGTGATGTCAAGAGGGGTTGGAACCATAGACCAATTTGAATGATAGAACCATCATATTCAAGAAGGTAGCGGAGGATGTAATAAAAAATGACAGGATGGAGAGGAGACATTTTTTTTTCTCTAGTCTTTACATGATCTAACACACAAGGGGAGGAGACTCAATGCACACGGGAAAAGAGGAGGTCAAGAGGCTCCTAAGGGTTAAGCACATCGTTGAGAAGGAAGAGAAGGTTATGAGAATCAAGAGAATTCGGGAGAAGAGAAGTTATGATGATATCCAATTGAAAAAGCCCATGGGCTTGTTGACTAATAATCACATAGCAATGGTTGTGCCTTATAGGGCTGATAAATTCATTGGAGGCTATGCTGGTTGATAACCTTTCAGAAATGGAGGCACCCAGGGCTAGTGGGATGATAACACCTAATGGTATTTCCATGGATTGGGCTGAGAACATAGGTGGAAGATTCCACTAAGCTACTAGAAAGTGCAATCTCATTTCTTCAGGTAACATAAGCCGATAAACCCTCCATGCTATTAATAATATCTCTTCCTCCACATCTGAATTGAAACTCTCTATGTCCAAATCCCTAGAGATATTGGGATTTTGTAAGCTCCTCTATATAATAGATAGTGTTCACTGCCTAATGTGAAATTTTTTAATAGCTAGTGGATGAAGGAAAGGTAGCCTTGAGACACCTTGTTTCAGTGGATGATATTGGTGTAATCTCCTGAATAAAATATTATTGCAAGTAAATGAAATACGTCACCATGTTTAGTAGGTTTGATAGCTAGTGGGTGGAGGTGAGGTAGCCTCAAGACACCCTATTCCAGCTGAAGTAGTGGTTGAAAAATCCTCTGAGAACCTTCTACCTCAATCATTGGAATCTTGCTCAGGGGTGACAACTACAAGTAATAGTGGTTGTATCTCATCTATGGTTGGGTGGAGAGTTGAAGTCCCAATATCAGTTGTTGAGCACATTTTAGTAAGATAAGTATATTCAATCCTTTATTCATTGATTGTTATGCCTAAGTCTGATAGGTTGGGTTTAATGTATGTGATGATATTAATTCATTGTGTTGGTTAATTCTTATGACATAATGAGAAATGTGAATTCATGTACAACGTTAAAGGTCCATGAGATGGATGAGGAATGTTTCATTCTTGAAGGACTAATGTATCTTTGTTTACTTATGATTCATGTGATATATGTTATATGTTGGCACAAAGGTGGTAATTGGATAGGGATGTTAATTAGGCATGAAAAATATTGCAAGTGTTATGAATATCTTTACAGGATAAGCTTATTCAAGTGTTCATTATGGGCTTGAAATTTGGCTTAAGATCTACATATGGTGAGATGAACACATCTCTATTAACTAAATAGATAAATAAGATGGGAATGAATTGGTTATTCGTCCCTAAACTAAATTTTGCAAGCTCAAGAAGGATAGTGTTTTTATTGGTTATGTGAAGGTTCAAATATATATGTATTCTTAGGTTAGGTCAAGGCCTTGAGAAGCTCAGAAGAGATGGCACAATGGTATATATATATAAATGATAATTTGTGTACAATGGTTTAACAACCACGTCTATGTGTCGGCAAAGCCCAAGAGGGATAGTACTGGAGTGTGCTTCATAAGTCCCTAGTCGCCATGGTTGAACTTTGACGCAAGTCAAGACATTTGCAGAACCATCAGGGTCAAACCATGGTCAAACCCTTTCACAAATGACGTATAGTGTGGAGAGGGAGGAATACCTTAGCGATATTTTTAGACTCCTAACCTTATACATAAGTTGGATGTATGTGTCAGGTCTCAAGAGAGTTGGTGGAAAGCTAAGTCACTAGCCATACAACCATCATTGCATAATTGAGCATGAGGCCAACGATGGAAGGCGAAGATTAAGTGGTGAAATCAACAACTAGGCAAGGGCATGGGATGATGTAAGCTCAGAGGGGTTTCA
The DNA here is from genome assembly GCA_031772625.1 of Pinus tabuliformis. NCBI lineage: Eukaryota > Viridiplantae > Streptophyta > Pinopsida > Pinales > Pinaceae > Pinus > Pinus tabuliformis. The sequence continues at coordinate 879,428,686 of CM062815.1, forward strand.
TCTCAGAAGCCACAAAATGTCATGTGAAAGGAACACTCGAGCCAATAAGGGCCGAGATAACGTGGCAAGAGTAGGACCATCGGAGCCACTAGGTAAGATAAAGGGTTGCGAACCAATCAAAAGCATTGTTAGCACAAAGGTATGGACCCGGCAAGGCACGTGAGCTCGTACGTTATTCCCCAAGAGTGCAAGGTGGGAAACAAGTTTGAAGGGAGTGGGATGATGTAATCTCGGGCCATGGTGGTAGATATGCGAGCCTGGCAGCCCAACTATTGGTGCAGAAGTGTGAGCCCACAAATAGGTTAACCCAGAGTGTTAACCTCGAAGCCAAGGTTAAGCGCACAATTGTAATGGGTTAGGTAATAGAGCCTGGGAGACAATAAGTTTGATGACAGATAATGACCTGTCAAGTGGTCGGTAATAGATATGTGTGTGTGTGTGTGTACATGCATATAATTTTCATATTAATGCATAGTGCAAGCTTACAAAACCTAAACCCATGAAAGGGTCGGTAGCCAATAGACAAATGACAAGTGGCATAGGGAGATCATCCAGGTGGGTATAGCCATGTGGCTGCCACATGGCTAGATGGATGAGGTGGAACTTTATTATTTGCCTAAAATTCATATGGTCACATATTTTGATCCAAAGGGTGTATTGAAGTAAATTTTTATATCATTGGAATCATCTCGATGAGATGAGCACAATGGTGATGTCAAACTAAGGTTTCGAATAAGTTGAAAAGATAAAAAAAATTAGACCCCATTTCCGTAACAACACCTTCAATCTTTGGTTAGCATAGTAATTTCCTCATCTTAATAAATGTTATGGTAAGGATTAGGAGGGGGGCTATTACATATGGAGAATAATGTATCTGTCCTCACTCCCTCTCATCCAGGGAGGATATATCCACAATTCCAAGCTTGTCTCACAATACTCAAACTTTCCCTTAGGAAGGGACTTCAATAATGTGTTGAGACAATCAATTGTTCCTATAAGTACTAACTAACTATTGCACATTAAATTGTCAACCCGGGGTTTCTTCTTTCTATTTCAAGGTTATCGGCACATTTTATGCAAGAGAAATGTCGGTATGACTAATTACTTCTACCCTATTGAAACGAAAAGATGCAATGTTAAATGAATCAACTCATAATGCAATTTATAACTAAAGAAAACCATTCATAACATCAACTTCTAAATGATTTTCTGAAGGAAACAGCAAAGGAAAACCTATTAAGGATCAAGTTGTTACATAGGGAACAACAGCTACATAATGGAAAAACGGCACTACAAAATCATACCATCGAAAGAAATTAAGTGCGCAAGATAATGATCTATGATAATGTACAGGAAATAGAAGGAAATGACGATATTCCTAATATGTTAACTAAAGAAAATCTACTTGGTAGCAAACTTTATGAATTCTATTTAAAACCGACCATGTGATTTAATAAATAAGCAACGATAAATGAAGAGTAATTATGCAAATGGAATAGTTGAAACAAAAGAACTAAACACCAATTTAATAGTACAGATAAAGAAAGTGTTGCTTCCATGATTGGGCCCAAATCATCGGAATTGAAATGCCTTATAAAAGGAATTAGTATAGAAAATTAACTTTGAGTAGTAAACGCTCCCATTCAATTAAAGAAAATCAATTAAAATTGATGTCTTGTCAAGTCTAAACTGAATTAAAAACAATATTACAACTGAACAACCCCTTTCGAGGCTCAATTTCAATTTTTTATACCATGTTGGTAAAAGATAAGAATAGTGAATCTATTTATGATAAAGAGCGATCATGAGAATCTAAAGATTCTTAGGATGCTCATTTTAAGCTACAAGAGATCTTGATATATCTGGATGACCAAGTCATAAGCTTGTCCTTAATTGATTTACTCTAAACAAGGTTCAACAGATCCGATCTCCCATGATCATTCCAGGAAATAGCATCGAATGCCAATTCATCAATAGATACATGTCCAAAACAAGGATCCAATCATAAGTAAATAATGCTTTAGTGATCATATCCGTTCATAAAGGTAATAAAATAATAAAAACATATAAAACACTTCTAGAATCCATAATTCATAAGTTATCATAGCCTAATTGCAAAACAAAACTTATAAAATAATATAAAAACTAAGTAAGGTAAGGAAATTATGCCAACTATGAGGCCCAACATCGCCCCCCAACTGACCTTTTTGCATGACCTCATGCAAACAAATGATTAATATGTAAGGCAGTTAAGGAGTAAGCTTCATAAGCTTCCTCCCCTCTATGTATGAATCCATTTCTAGTTCTAAGTTCCTCAAAATCCACATATTTACCTGCCTCTAATAAATCATAATTAGACTTATAAAAATATTTTGGGCACCAGATCATGGGACATCTATACATTCACCCTACCAAGTTAACATAGTCCTGTACTCTAGTCATGGCATACTAAAAATCATGGTAGCCAAAGGGTTATCTATTTTTTATTTCATTAGGTGATGCATGCCATCTCACTTTAGCTCCAAAAAGAGCCTAATATCTGATATCTTCCAAATATTCCAACCCCGAAATCAAAACATCATCATGAATAAGTGCAAGTACAGAAGAAACACCGGGTTTTTCTATAGATACCATGACTAATTTGTGTGAGAGAAGGGTTATTAGGCTCCCCTATGACCCAAAGATCAAGACCATGTTCTCTCCTCTAGAAGGTGTGATAAGTTTTTGCCCATTTCACCTAGTTCCTATCAAATGACATGCAATCCTGGAATTGAATGTCTCCAATAAATGGAATAGGATTTTGTTCCACATGTTCTTCCAAAACTAAATTATGCATATATAATTCACACAAAAGATATTGTGTGTACTCATCCTACTTATGGAAAGTAGTAATGAAATCCAATACATTTCTAAACTCATATAGTTGTCCAGACTGTATAGCTTTAACTTTGAGCAACCGATATCACTCAAGTAAGTAAAAGGAATAATTCTGAGCTGGGGACCTGCATGCCAAGGTATCTGAATAAATGGAGCAGATTTCCTTTATTTGATTTGTAGTGTTATTAAGGAAATACTTTAAATTATGTATTTTCTTCTCATATGCTCTCAGTTGCACATAAGTCTCATCCTTTATTGTTGTCAGTGCTCTGAATCATTTAAGCAATTCCTTATGTTCCCTCTGAGGCACCACTTTTATTTGGTATCTTGCTATAGTCTCTCGTTGTATTTCCATAGTTTTGTGAAAGACTTTAATGGTCGCTCTATAATTAAGGGAGTATATAGAGGCACATCCTATGTTTTTACTCCTCTGTCATTAAGGGTAAGTGTTGGATTAGTCTGAGTTCCTGCTTCAATGAGGCTAGGAGGAACATCAATCATTTGTATCTTAGAATCAGTTTGAGTTCCTACTTAAGTAGAAACAAGAAAAAAACTTTGTATGGGTACTTGTTTCATTAGAGACAGATGTGAGATTAGTATGGGTTTCAATCTCTTGAGTTTCCTTCTTCCTTCTAATTTTCTTCACATGACCTTTATGAAACTTCTTACTATCATGCAGTCAATTTTTTATTTTTCGTATCTTCCTTCGCAGTTTCTTATTTTCTTCTTTCAATTTATCAATCTCCTCATGAAATTTACCTTTTCATTTATTTCTCACAACCCTGGTACCTGTAGTCTTTTGAAAAAAAATTGTTAACCAAGGTTGTTGAATTAAAAGGATAAGAAATAGCAACTATTATCTCGGGCTTTTCAGCAATAATTTCCTGATTAGGTTCGACTATCAAAGGGCAAGTCAATGAATTATCAACTTCCATCGTCATTACATTAGTTACCGATTTCAGGAAACCTTTGTTAGGAAGATTGGCTTGAGGTTCAACTGAAAATCTAGTACCATCATCTCAGCATTCACCAATTAGATATTCAAGGGACTGTGGAGTTGCTTCCTCCAAAGAGGAGGGCTCCATTATAGTAGAAACATTGCTTTCAAAATTCTCTTGGAAAGGAATAGCTTCAGGGCCATCATCTGATTCCAAAATAACAGTAGCTGAAGAATTAACAGGATAGGTTAGGGGTGGTGAATTAGGTGAAGCCCCCTGGTCAAAATTTTCAGGATGAGCTACAAGTTCTTCTACTCAAGTAGTCATCGCTTCTCCTAAATTTGCAGTTTCCAATAAACTCTCTATCCCTTCTAATTCTTGAGCTATTTCTATTTCCTTCTCTATCTGTTTCGAGGCTAGTAAATCTTGAGCTAATTTTTCTCCAAGGGTTTCGTGGTGCATCTCTTCTATATTGGATAAATATTGGGTTGAACTTCCTTCTGGTAACTGCTCAAGAGGATTCAAAGAACTTTTACCTTACTTAACTAGTCTAGTTGAGCTCCTTCTTTTCTTGGGTAGCGAAGCTAGAACATATGCCATTTTTCTCTTCTCTACTCTGTTTTTGAGGTTTTACAGTTTCTGTAGTTCCCTGTGGGGTATCTTCTATCACTAAAACTTAATTTGAATTATCCCGATTGTCTTCTTCTAGATGCTCATTACTAACTGAAACGTTCCCAGATGTTCCAATAATTGCTTCATTTCCTAAAGGAATGCCTTGACCAATGTCAGGGTTTCCAAGGAACCCTTCCCAAGTCTATTGAACTTGATTGATACTTCTTATGATTAATAATTTGATAAGTCCATGGTGACTGACGACTGAGACTTGGTCTTTGGACCTTCTTAACCTAGTAGTGGTCTCATGCAACAACGAATTGAGAGAGTAGGGAAGGATTAGAGTTACCTTTCGCGTTTCCGTTAATTTGAGATGATGTCCCCTCACCACATCATACCTTTCGCCACATGTAATATATTGTTAGGCAATCCCTGCTACTTATTTCCACTATTCTGGTAATGAATTGGGGTTATACTCCTTTCCTTTATTGAACAAGAGGGATGCGTTATGGAGGGAAGTATGTATATCGTACCATTTTTCTCCCTCTATCAGAAGACCTGTTGCTTCCACTACTACACCTTCGTTCACTTGTATTTGTGTGTTTCTTACCATTTCTATATCATTATCCATATTCCTTGTGAATTCTAATGCTACCTTGTTATCAAAGCCCTGTAATGGTTCAAAATACTCCATCCAGCCAGCTTGGATCAAGTGCACCTGATCTGGGGCCTATAATTGAGTAGATTCATATCGAACTGAATGGTCGCTAATTGTTGATTGTTAAACAGGAAGCAATTTTGCAGTTGGAAACAACAGAATTCAAAATATATGCTAATAGTAATTTTGCACAGAGTATAGAGGCTCAATGATCATGACATGCAATGATATTTTGGAAACTTGAATGAAAAATCATATTTCAGTGTCATCTCGCCCCCCCACCCCACCCCCAACAGAATTGAAGGTCATCTGCGATTGTTAATCAAGTTTTAATAGGTTGCGAGGTTTGACACGATTAGAGGATAAGGAGGTATTAATGAAGTGTAACAGGGTAACCGTCAAAAGTAAAAATAGAAAGTGGAGGGTATATGTGACATGTGAGAGAATCATTGAGATATTTATTAATCATGAGGTGTAATGATAACTTGAATTATTATAATACATGGAAGTGTAAGCAAAATAAAGGAGTGTATATATTTCTATGAAGGATAGATGGATGGAAACAATATTTTCATCAAGTATATCATTAGAGAGAAAAATAAATAAAAGAAATTAGTTATAATGTTGAATTTCCGAAAAAAATTCATCCCTGCTATGTAGAATTATAATGAATTACTCATGGAAAACCAATCATCACCACTTTCTAGGAGGAATTTATAAATGGCCATAATAAATCTAACAATCTTTCCTTTATTAATTTTTAGGGGACAAAATATCCAACCTAAATTGTAATCGTCAATTTTACTTCAATGCCATAGGCATGTCCTTTGCAGCCAGCAAGCGTCCATAGCCTCTACATGGTTTCCTTTTTAACCCACTGAGATGCCATTATTCCATTTACTAGGAAAAATTCATAACTTGTTTTTATATTATTATTTGTATCAAATCATTTACAGAAGGCCATCGTTCTGGTGTGGTAACCAGTGAATAACAATGTCATTCACCAAAGCTAATGAGGTGAACAAGATGGCTCGGGATGAGACCTCTTGTCCTTTGACCCGGAGACCAAAGGTCATTACCCTGGCTTGGTGAACATAAGTGGTAATGTTACTTCACTAGATCCTATGACCATGGTAGGTCGCCTCGTGATGGGACCTCCTATCCTCTGTTAAATTATAATTTTTATTAATCATAGTAGAATGCTTAGTAAATGGGGTGGCATGTCAACCCCTTAAGAGCGAGGGATGGTGTAAAAATTATTGTAATAATTACTTTTTAGATTGCTAATTTTTTCCTCAAAATTTATGATCGTATAACCTTTAGAAATTGGAGTGAAAGAATGCTCCTTAAGTGGTGATGAGAGGAATGCATCATGACCATTTTTATATATTTATTACAGTACCATGGGAGTTAAAGATTAAGGAAATTTCATAATTCTAATAATGATTTCTTATCAAACATTCTCCAATGATTACCATTATACAAGTTAGTTATCCAACCATCATATCAAAGAAAGGTTGAAAAATGTTCCTTACCCTTAACAAATAGAAACATTAATAAGCTAGGGAAATAATAATCACATCTCAGGAAACAACAGTTGTGGTTAAGGAAACAACAATTTTGATTAAGGAAACAACAATTACGGTTAAGGAAGCAACAATTGTGACTAAGGAAACAACAACTATGACTAAAGAAACAGCGGCTGTGATTAAGGAAATAATGGTTATGACAAAGGAAACAACAACTGTATTGAAATATCAGTGGTTTTTCCATACCTATCATAAAAAATAAAATGAAATTATTTACATTATGTACAAAATGAAGAAGATTTCAAAGAAAAATTTACCTGGTTGTGACCACAGGGACATTTCCCCGATCAGCTACAACCTGTAAATTCGTGTTATTATCAATTTCGTGAAGAAAAGATTCTCGAGTAAGTGGTTGATGGTACAGATGAAGCATATACCCATTGGAAAAGAAATAAATGTCAGAATTATCAATTATGGTAAAGCACATTGTTCCATTGTCATGAACTTCGGTAACTTCGTAAGGTCCAAGCCATCTTGTTTGGAGTTTACCTGAAAAGTCTTGGAAACTGGAGTCACATAAGAGGGCCCAATCCCCTTTCTGAAAGTTTTTCATTTTAATCAATCGATCATTCTAGTTAGCTCGTTGTTGTTGAACTATGGCAGTGCATTGTAAAGCAAGAAGGTGCATTTCATCCAATTCATTGATTTGTTGTAAGCGTTGTTTTTGTGCTTTAGTAAGATCCATTTTGACTTCCTTGGCAGTTCTAAGAGTCTTAACTTCAAACTTGATCAGAAAAATGAGTTCCTTACCAAAAACAAGTTGATAATGTGAATAACCAGTAGTATTTCACCAGGTTATCTGATAAGCCCATAAGGCTTCCAGAAACTTGACATCCTAATCTCAAGAATTTACATATACTTTTTTAGTTAAAATCACCTCTAAGACTTTGTTTGTTCTTTCCACCTACCCACTTTCTTACGGGTGGTACAGAGAAGTGATTCTATGTTTAACATGGTATTTTTGCAGTGTGGCTGAAATTTTATGAGCATTGAACTATGATCCCCCATCTATTACAAGCTCTGAACAAACAGTTCGAACAGAACATTAATGACTGCTTCGTCCATGGCCCTTGAGAGTGCTACCGCTTACACCCATTTAGTTACATAATCTGTACAAACTAGAATATATGCTTTCTAATTTGAAGGTGGATTAAGGGGGCCTACAAAGTCCATTTCATATCTTTCAAACGGTTCCAATACAATCTGTGGTTGAAGGGGCATTTCGTTAGCCTGAATCGGATGACCCATCCTTTGGAAACTGTTGCAGAGCGGGACATATTTCTTTGCATCTTTAAATATTGTGGGCCAAAAATTGTCCATATATAACACCTTGTGTGTTATAGACATTTTTGTGCCTTACATCATTGAGCATGAAATGTCCATAATCCAAGGGATCCAAAGTCCCTAAAAGAGTTGTTCATGCCCCTAAAGGAACAAGGTCAACCAATGACAGCTTCCCACAGAAGTTCTCCACCAAAAACCACTCAGAAATAGTCAATTCAAGATCAATTCAGAAGATCTTCTAGCTGCCTGCGTTGCAGTGCACCCCAGTACACTAGCTGGGTGTGTTGCAACACACCTAAAAGCACTACCAGGGTGCGCTGAGCGGAAAATGACAAATGGCAACTCATTCAACGAGGTGGAAAGACCCTGGAAGCCTCCAGAATCTTCTCCAATGACACTTGCCTCAATGAATTCGAGTAGTGATGAGTAAGAGGCTCTCAACCTCCAAGTGGAAGCAAGAACTGACAGAGAGAAGACACAAGTCAAAACATAAGCTGACTCATCCTCTCTGCTTACATCTATATATGGATCTCTCACCCAGAGGTCCAGGAGGCTCGAATTTTGTACTTGGCAGAGAATTGTTATTGGTTTGAGATTGAGATTAGTACATTGGGTGATTTATGCTTTGTTGGAGGAGAGGAAGGGATTTCTTTGCTGGGAGGTAGATGTTGGATCGGGACTCACTTGGTTGTATCTCCTCCTGAACTTTATTATCATATCAATAAAGCTATTTGAGTTTCTCCTATATCCTTGTATATCAATGATGTTTTGTTATATTTGCATATTTAGTTTATATATGATCCTAAACTAGTTATGAATGCAAATCTATGTCTTTTGTGTAGTTTTCCTCTCTTGTGATCTTGCAGGAACTTGGTGAAGCTGGACCAGTGAAGGAGCAGGCAGCGGGAAACAAGCAAAAGAGGAGAGTGATTGGATCGACAAGCTAGCGAAAGGCACAGGTTAGTTACATCCTTCTTCTCCATTTACATTTCATAAAGAAGAATACTCAGATAGTTTTCCTTGTTTGTTGCTAAGGCACTATCACACCTTAGAGTGGGATAGGGGCATTCCGAATTGGATACTTTTCCCAACAACAAATTGGCGACTCCGCTGGGGAAAGTATCTTGTTAGTTTATTTGTGTTTCTATTGTTGTTCATCTCATAAACTCAAGAGTGTTGAATCGAACTTCATTTGCCATTTACAAATGCAAAGTAGAGATTTGCTACTCTAGTCCATTCACTCGGCATGTTTATGATCTGAACAGCTGATCCAAAAGTGGTCTAACAGCCCTTTGTGATAGATCTTAGTCCTCCTTTAAATAATCCCTCTAATTGTACCTAATTGATAGCTTTTATCCGGCCAAAAACCGTAGATTAAACTACAAATCGTGACCCAGAACCCAGAAACAACTCTCACTTCTACTTCAGCACAGACTCTGTGAAGAGGTTCTGCATTTCAACGCAGGTCCCGTGAAGACTACCTGCGCTGAATTTCAGTTTCTCTGTGCTGAGGGTGCGCTGATCAGCCTTTTCCTTGTGCAGCTGTGGTTCCCTGCTTCCTTTTGCTCAGTTTTATCTCTGTTTTTTGCAGCCTGTTATCAGTCAGTGTACCTATCTGAAACCCCTTTTCTTTGCCTCAATTCCACCTCAGTTGTATAAAGAAACTGTATTTTTTCTTTGTGTATTTGTTACATCATTTGCAGTTTCCCATTACGAAAGTAAACTAGTCATACTGTCGCCCTTAGATCTAGACTTGTCGTAAGTGTCGTTTTGATCTTAGGAGTGAGTTTGTTTGCTGTTCACAGTTGATTAAGCTTTTACTTTTGTCGTTTGGTTTGAATTTATGCATTTCTAGTGTCGAAACAAGTGAATCATAAAGTGTCGTAATCGTCTTTTTGATTTCGAAAAAGGAGCTTGTTTATGTTGTTCACTTGAAATCGAATTCAAATTTGTACAACAACTTTCTTTTTAGGCATCAATATTAAAAAAGTGAAAACAAATACATGCATATGTGCATTTGCATTTTGACAGTTTGTATGTTGATTTAGGGAAAAGTGCATTACTGTGTGCTCTATGCTCTTTGAGAAAAGATGGTGTCTTTCTTTTCCCCTTGTAGCTAGGATTTTCATTGTTGAAAAGATATAAAAGCTTGCTTATCATCTTTAGACTGCATTTAGGAATTGTATCATACATCTCGTGGTGATCCAAAAAGGCAAACTTCTAAGAAAGATCAACCTAAAATAAATTGAATGAACTTAACAACGATTTGTAACTTAACGCACAACATAGAGGTCTAGGCTAGAGACGTGTTCCGGAGTCGTAAAACCTGGTCACTGGTCGCCTCACTGATGGTTGGGTGATTCCTCCTGAGAGACGATAAGTGCCAGTACGGATTGTGCTCCCACGTACCGTCGAGTATATATTGGGAGACCCCTATAGGAATAAAACCTTTATCCATAGGAAGCCGTGTCGGCCACCCTACTGATCGCAATGCACTGAACACATCATTCGGGAAGATTGACCGCCCATACCCTAAAAAGTATTCTGCGGTTTTGCGAAAAGTTTGGCACACCCTCTACCTAGAACTCCAGAGCAGTCCCTTTCGTTCCTTTTCAGACTCCTTAACGGAAAAGGTCCATCTGAGCACTTGTCACTTCAGGCTCATTAAAAATCGAAGGAGACTAGAGTCATCTTTAGCTTTTTCTCGACTCTTTAAAATTGAAAAAGCAAGTTGTGTCTAAGCGTCGTTAAAATTTATTTTAAACGGAACAATCACCCTTTGTCCTGCGTTGATCTTTAGGTTGAGAAAATGGAGCCCACCAACCAAGGAATTTCCCTTGGTGGAAATCCTAGTCCCTTCTCCTCTTGGGGAGATGTTGGTGCGCCCCATATGGCCACATTGTCGCTTCCAGGACTGACAATTGGCCTACCGGTCTGGCTCTTCTCAACCAATGTCGTTCAGAACACCACTATTCCTGAACAGTTGAATCAGCAGTTAGACGAGTCCAGAATTTCCCACCAACGTTCTACTTCCTCCAATTCTTCCTCTCTTCCTTCCTCTTCGCATGACGGGACTGGTAAAGCTAAAAACCAAGTTCCTAAGGAGAAAAAGGAAAAGAAGAAGAAGGAGAAAAAGAAGAAGGAGCCAAAGGAAAATAAGGGAAAACAAGTGTCGTCTAATGAAAATCCACACACAGCACTGACCAGGCCTAAATCGCCATGTGTCATTTGCAAGGGAGACCACTTTCACAGAGATTGTCCTTGTATCCCTCGGATACTAAGGAACTGGTCTCCCCGTTTGCACAATCTGGTGTCATCAACCTCTGATAGCCATGTTGAAAGTACACCGTCAACTAGCGAAAGTGAAGTCCCTGGACAAAAAGGGAGGGCTAGACCTCCCTGTAGACTATGTGAAGGCAACCATGCCCTCCACCGTTGTCCCTTCTTAGACGAGGCTAAAAGAGTCTTGGAAGATCGTCTGGTTTCACCGTTACGACTTCCTCCTGGATATAAAAAACTCTTGCCAAGTCCTTCGTTAGTTGAGAATCCAACTGGCCCGCTCAAGTGGTTAGTTGAAGCGTCTATCATTGAGGATAAACCGACTGAATCCATACCAGACGAAAGTCAAAAGGTCGAGGCGGCAGTTGACCCGGTCTTTCCTTCAGAGGATTATCTTCAAATGATACAGTCACTGAAGAGGATAAGGATCACACGATCCAGATTCTTTTCATCAACACAGACTCCGAAGAACACGGGGGCAATGTACCCATTCCTTTATCGCAGGAAGGAAGTTCGTCAGAGCGATATCCGGTCGTCTACTCGGTCCCACCACCAAGCAACCTAGTTTTATCCTTCGACTGGAACCAACTAGGCAGACCCCGTTTGCCAGCCAGCATACCATTCAGAATTATCGTTCAAATATACAGAATGGTAATGGTTGGCACCATCATTGATGAGGGGTCATTTGTGAGTATCCTTTCCTCTATTGCTTGGAAAGCGCTTGGTTCGCCAGCGCTTTTGCCTGAAATGAGAAATCTGATAGGCTTCAATAAAGGAACCAGTCGACCTTTAGGGATCCTCCCCAATGTGCCTATCACATTGAAAGGGAAGACCGTTCAAATGAACATGATGGTCGTTCAAAGACCCTTGGATTATAACCTACTCCTTGGACGAGACTATATATATTGCATGGGAGCCATCGTCTCCTCACTCTTTAGAGTAATGTGTTTTCCGCACGAAGGAAGAGTGGTCAAGCTTGTGGACCAGCTTTCATTTCCTGGATCACGCATCGCAAATAGTCATATACCATCCCTAAATGGTCTCTTCACGCAAGAAATGTCTCAACCCACGGTCCGTCCTCCCGATGAGCGCGAGTGATTCGGAAGGATACGACTGGAACCCAAGGGACATGCGTCCTAGTCTGCTTCGGCAGGAAAACTTTGGGTATAGGGTAGGTTTCCGCGGGAGAATATGACTAGTCCGTACCCCGTCCGTGATTGGAAGAGGGGTTGTTCTAGAATAAGATTCTTTTGTCAAAGTTATGTGAATCAGCGGGCGTCGTCATTCACCTTTGTTTATCTCGGTAGACATCGCCGAAGAAGTGTTTTGTTTGCTGCGCAAATGAGACAATCTTTGGGTAATCTGAAAGAGGTAGGCCTTTCCTGGTAGAACAAATGTTTTATCTGCAAATTGAGGGGTAACCTTGAAATCGTACTTTATACCTGGGGGCATGCAAACCTTTTGGAGTGCAAGCAAGGGGCGGCTATTTATTTTTAAATTTTTTAGGACCTCTAACCCTTTAAACTCGTAGGATTAGTCGTTTCTGAACTCGCATAAAGAAAGGATTCAGGGGCAAAGCTTAGTAAGGCGCAAGCTCCATAAAAAATGGAATCTTAAATGAGACATTCTTATCATATGACTGGATTAATCGAGCAGTTTTAGCACATAGTTCATGCTCGTTAAAAACTAAACATAAGATCGAGCAAGTGTTTCAACCCGCGTTTAAGCTCGTTAAAAAATGAACTATCCTCCGGTAAATAACCGTCGTGAATGTAAATTTATCAGCCATTAAAACCTTGGTCGTGTTTGCACCGTCACCTCCACTTTTCCATTGGCCGATCATTCATCTCCATTTGATTGTTTACCCATTTTGAGGAACAGCTGCGAAGAGTGATTTCACTAGCCATCCTTGTGACATTGCCGTGATTGGAAAATTCCAACCCTTACCTGGAATCAGCTACTACCCGTTTATCACTCGTTCCTCAAAAGACGAGTCTTATTTAAGCTCTTTTCATCTGACTCGTAAAATATGAAAAGATTGCCGAGTTTTGGCCTTCCAGCTCGTTAAAGCGACCGGAAGTGCTATCCCTCCTCTAGATTTTAATCTTTTTGGACCTGAGGGATTATTGCACAAAAAGATCGAGCGCTTGTTTTGTTCGGCTCGTTAAAACTATCGAAAACTCATCCCTTCTGTATTGTTTTATACTTTTTCGGACTTAAGGGATTAAATGACGAAAAAGGAACTTTGGAGTTATCTTTATGTACCTTTTCAGACTCTCTAAAAATGAAAAGGACCGAGTTATCTTTGTCGTTAGACTCGTTAAAAAACATTAATAGCGACAAACTTGTCTTTAGACGAGAACGAGTTTCACTATCGCTAGGCTCGTTAAAACATAGCGATGGGTTTGCCCGAAGGGCAAATTATAGAACAATCATATGTTATCCTCCTCAAGCTTGACAAAAATAAAGAGGTACTGGTCAGAAATGACTGGGGAAAATTGGGAAGAAACTCAAACAACTTTTATTGGTAGCAAGTCGCTCTTGAACATGACACTTCCACTCCGTGCCTGAGTCGGGTTGGGTTGTTTCATTCACCGGTCACATCGCCATGGTCTCGCCATACCATCCACCTTTGGGGTAAATGCTACTGATCCATCACACAAGTGTCGCTGATATGTTCAAGAGAAGTCATCCAGAGAAGTCAACTGTGTCCCATCCACTACCATACATTATCCTTCATCCTTTCATGACCGCCACCCTGAACCATATATCATCAGATCGTTTTCACCTCCATCAAAATAATTTGCTCCGTTCTGTGTCACTGATGTGGGATACATTAAGGCCCTCCTTTGATGGATCGCTTCTTGTCGACATCAGCTCATTATTCAAGAAGTTAATCTAGGAACACCCCCTTCAGTACTTTGAAGCTTGCATGCCTCAATGGCAAGTTTCTCACTTCCGGCGACAGGTATACATCAATGACCTTCGACTGAAATATTTTGCGTGGTGTTCGACACCAAGTCCTTTATTCACACCACGCGAATTGTACTGCAGTACCTTGAGGGTCATTATCATTATTGGTGATTCCTCTCGCGCTTGTTAACAGTTTACATCATTGACTGGTAATCAAGCGATGTCTTTCCATGTTCGACTTCAGAACATTTCTCACATGGATTGACTTGTACTTAGAGTGAAGATCGGACGATATTGAAGACCCCGGATCTAGTTTCATCCATCCGGGCTGCGATATATATTCAGGAAAAATAAAGACATTGACATGTACAACATTGCAGCACAGATAATCATCCTACCAAAAGGATGATGATTTCATCAAAATCACCAGTCTACCATCAGACGATTGTTTGTTCTATGTACAGAAAAATGAATTTATAAAGCTGAGCATGGGAATGCCCGCCTCAGCTAGATCATGAAAGAAGTATGAAAAATAATGTATTTTATCTTATTACAGGTCTCCTCCCAGCATTGGAAGAACTTCGGATCCTCCTAATAAAGCATTTCACCTGATAAACGACCTCATACTTTAGGGGGGCAACTGTTATAGACATTTTTGTGCCTTACAGCATTGAGCATGAAATGTCCATAATCCAAGGGATCCAAAGTCCCCAAAAGAGTTGTTCCTGCCCCTAAAGGAACAAGGTCAACAAATGACAGCTTCTCACAGAAGTTCTCCACCAAAAACCACTCAAAAATAGTCAATTCCAGATCAATTCAGAAGCTCTTCTAGCTGTCTGCGTTGCAGTGCACCCCAGTACACTAGCTGGGTGCGTTGCAACGCACCTAAAAGCACTACCAGGGTGCGCTGAGTGGAAAATGACAAATGGCAAGCTCATTCAACGAGGTGGAAAGACCCTGGAAGCTTCCAGAATCTTCTCCAATGACACTTGCCTCAATGAATTCGACTAGTGATGAGTAAGAGGCTCTCAACCTCCAAGTGGAAGCAAGAACTGACAGAGAGAAGCCACAAGTCAAAACATAAGCTGACTCATCCTCTCTGCTTACATCTATATATGGATCTCTCACCCAGAGGTCCAGGAGGCTGGAATTTTGTAATTGGCAGAGAATTGCTGTTGGTTTGAGATTGAGATTAGTACATTGGGTGATTTATGCTTTGTTGGAGGAGAGGAAGGGATTCCTTTGCTGGGAGGTAGATGTTGGATCGGGACTCACTTGGTTGTATCTCCTCTTGAACTTTATTATCATATCAATAAAGCTATTTGAGTTTCTCCTATATGCTTGTATATCAATGATGTTTTGCTATATTTGCATATTTAGTTTATATCTGATCCTAAACTAGTTATGAATGCAAATCTATGTCTTTTGTGTAGTTTTCCTCTCTTGTGATCTTGCAGGAACTTGGTGAAGCTGGACCAGTGAAGGAGCAGGCAGCCGGAAACAAGCAAAAGAGGAGAGTGATTGGATCGACAAGCTAGCGAAAGACACAGGTTAGTTACATCCTTCTTCTCCATTTACATTTCATAAAGAAGAATACTCAGATAGTTTTCCTTGTTTGTTGCTAAGGCACTATCACACCTTAGAGTGGGATAGGGGCATTCCGAATTGGATACTTTTCCCAACAACAAATTGGCGACTCCGCTGGGGAAAGTATCTTGTTAGTTTATTTTTGTTTCTATTGTTGTTCATCTCATAAACTCAAGAGTGTCGAATCGAACTGCATTTGCCATTTACAAATGCAAAGTAGAGATCTGCTACTCTAGTCCATTCACTGGGCCTGTTTATGATCTGAACAGCTGATCCACAAGTGCTCTAACAGCCCTTTGTGATAGATCTTAGTCCTCCTTTAAATCATCCCTCTAATTGTACCTAATTGATAGCTTTTATCCGGCCAAAAACCGTAGATTAAACTGCAAACCGTGACCCAGAACCCAGAAACAACTCTCGTTTCTACTTCAGCACAGACTCTGTGAAGAGGTTCTGCATTTCAACGCAGGTCCCGTGAAGGCTACCTGTGCTGAAGTTCAGTTTCTCTGTGCTGAGGGTGCGCTGATCAGCCTTTTCCTTGTGCAGCTGTGGTTCCCTGCTTCCTTTTGCTCAGTTTTATCTCTGTTTTTTGCAGCCTGTTATCAGTCAGTGTACCTATCTGAAACCCCTTTTCTTTGCCTCAATTCTGCCTCAGTTGTATAAAGAAACTGTATTTGTTCTTTGTGTATTTGTTACATCATTTGCAGTTTCCCATTACGAAAGTAAACTAGTCATACTGTCGCCCTTAGATCTAGACCTGTCGTAAGTGTCGTTTTGATCTTAGGAGTGAGTTTGTTTGTTGTTCACAGTTGATTAAGCTTTTACTTTTTTCGTTTGGTTTGAATTTATGCATTTCTAGTGTCGAAACAAGTAAATCATAAAGTGTCGTAATCGTCTTTTTGATTTCGAAAAAGGAGCTTGTTTATGTTTTTCACTTGAAATCGAATTCAAATTTGTACAACAACTTTCTTTTTAGGCATCAATATTAAGAAAGTGAAAACAAATACATGCATATGTGCATTTGCATTTTGACAGTTTGTATGTTGATTTAGGGAAAAGTGCATTACTGTGTGCTCTATGCTCTTTGAGAAAAGATGGTGTCTTTCTTTTCCCCTTGTAGCTAGGATTTTCATTGTTGAAAAGATATAAAAGCTTGCTTATCATCTTTAGACTACATTTAGGAATTGTATCATACATCTCGTGGTGATCCAAAAAGGCAAACTTCTAAGAAAGATCAACCTAAAATAAATTGAATGAACTTAACAACGCTTTGTAACTTAACGCACAACATAGAGGTCTAGGCTAGAGACGTGTTCCGGCATCGTAAAACTTGGTCACTGGTCGCCTCACTGATGGTTGGGTGATTCCTCCTGAGAGACGATAAGTGCCAGTACGGATTGTGCTCCCACGTACCGTCGAGTATATATTGGGAGACCCCTATAGGAATAAAACATTTATCCATAGGAAGCCGTGTCGGCCGCCCTACTGATCGCAATGCACTGAACACAGCATTCGGGAAGATTGACCGCCCGTACCCTAAAAAGTATTTTGTGGTTTTGCGAAAAGTTTGGCACACCCTCTACCTAGAACTCCAGAGCAGTCCCTTTCGTTCCTTTTCAGACTCCATAATGGAAAAGGTCCATCTGAGCACTTGTCACTTCAAGCTCATTAAAAATCGAAGGAGACTAGAGTCATCTTTAGCTTTTTCTCGACTCTTTAAAATTGAAAAAGCAAGTTGTGTCTAAGCGTCGTTAAAATTTATTTTAAACAGAACAATCACCCCTTTGTCCTGCGTTGATCTTTAGGTTGAGAAAATGGAGCCCACCAACCAAGGAATTCCCCTTGGTGGAAATCCTAGTCCCTTCTCCTCTTGGGGAGATGTTGGTGCGCCCCATATGGCCACATTGTCGCTTCCAGGACTGACAATTGGCCTGCCGGTCTGGCTCTTCTCAACCAATGTCGTTCAGAACACCACTATTCCTGAACAGTCGAATCAGTAGTTAGACGAGTCCAGAATTTCCCACCAACCTTCTACTTCCTCCAATTCTTCCTCTCTTCCTTCCTCTTCGCATGATGGGACTGGTAAAGCTAAAAACCAAGTTCCTAAGGAGAAAAAGGAAAAGAAGAAGAAGGAGAAAAAGAAGAAGGAGCCAAAGGCAAATAAGGGAAAACAAGTGTCGTCTAATGAAAATCCACACACAGCACTGACCAGGCCTAAATCGCCATGTGTCATTTGCAAGGGAGACCACTTTCACAGAGATTGTCCTTGCATCCCTCGGATACTAAGGGACTTGTCTCCCCATTTGCACAATCCGGTGTCATCAACCTCTGATAGCCATGTTGAAAGTACACCGTCAACTAGCGAAAGTGAAGTCCCTGGACAAAAAGGGAGGGCTAGACCTCCCTGTAGACTGTGCGAAGGCAACCATGCCCTCCACCGTAGTCCCTTCTTAGACGAGGCTAAAAGAGTCTTGGAAGATCATCCGGTTTCACCGTTACGACTTCCTCCTGGATATAAAAAACTCTTGCCAAGTCCTTCGTTAGTTGAGAATCCAGCTGGCCCGCTCAAGTGGTCAGCTGAAGCGTCTATCATTGAGGATACACCGACTGAATCCATACCAAACGAAAGTCAAAAGGTCGAGGCAGCAGTTGACCCGGTCTTGCCTTCAGAGGATTTATCTTCGAATGATACAGTCACTGAAGAGGATAAGGATGACACCATCCAGATTCTTTTCATCAACACAGACTCAGACGAACACGGGGGCAATGCACCCATTCCTTTATCGCAAGAAGGAAGTTCATCAGAGCGATATCCGGCCGTCTACTCGGTCCCACCACCAAGCAACCTAGTTGTATCCTTCGACTGGAACCAACTAGGCAGACCCTGTTTGCCAGCCAGCATATCATTCAAAATTATCGTTCAAATATACAGAATGGTAATGGCTGGCACCATCATTGATGAGGGTGCATCTGTGAGTATCCTTTCCTCTATTGCTTGGAAAGCGCTTGGTTCGCCAGCGCTTTTGCCTGAAATGAGAAATCTGACAGGCTTCAATAAAGGAACCAGTCGACCTTTAGGGATCCTCCCCAATGTGCCTATCACATTGAAAGGGAAGACCGTTCAAATGAACGTGATGGTCGTTCAAGGACCCTTGGATTATAACCTACTCCTTGGATGAGACTATATATATTGCATGGGAGCCATCGTCTCCTCACTCTTTAGAGTAATGTGTTTTCCGCACGAAGGAAGAGTGGTCAAGCTCGTGGTCCAGCTTTCATTTCTCGGATCACGCATCGCAAATAGTCATATACCATCTCTAAATGGTCTCTTCACGCAAGAAATGTCTCAACCCACGGTCCGTCCTCCCGATGAGCGCGAGTGATTCGGAAGGATACGACTGGAACCCAGGGGGAATGCGTCCTGGTCTACTTCGGCAGGAAAACTTTGGGTATAGGGTAGGTTTCCGCGGGATAATATGACTAGTCCGTACCCCGTCCATGATTGGAAGAGGGGTTGTTCTAGAATAAGATTATTTTGTCAAAGTTATGTGAATCAGCGGGCGTCGTCATTCACCTTTGTTTATCTCGGTAGACATCACCGAAGAAGTGTTTTGTTTGTTGCGCAAATGAGACAATCTTTAGGTAACCTGAAAGAGGTAGGCCTTTCCTGGTAGAACAAATGTTTTATCTGCAAATTGAGGGGTAACCTTGAAATCATACTTTATACCTGGGGGCATGCAAACCTTTTGGAGTGCAAGCAAGGGGCGGCTATTTATTTTTAAAATTTTTAGGACCTCTAACCCTTTAAACTCGTAGGATTAGTCGTTTCCGAACTCGCATAAAGAAAGGATTCAGGGGCAAAGCTTAGTAAGGCGCAAGCTCCATAAAAAATGGAATCTTAAATGAGACATTCTTATCATATGACTGGATTAATCAAGCAGTTTTAGCACATAATTCATGCTCGTTAAAAAATAAACATAAGATCGAGAAAGTGTTTCAACCCGCGTTTAAGCTCGTTAAAAAATGAACTATCCTCCGGTAAATAACCACCGTGAATGTAAATTTATCAGCCATTAAAGCCTTGGTCGTGTTTGCACCGTCACCTCCACTTTTCCATTGGCCGATCATTCATCTCCATTTGATTGTTTACCCATTTTGAGGAACAGCTGCGAAGAGTGATTTCACTAGCCATCCTTGTGACACTGCCGTGATTGGAAAATTCCAACCCTTACCTAGAATCAGCTGCTACCCGTTTATCACTCGTTCCTCAAAAGACGAGTCTTATTTAAGCTCTTTTCATATGACTCGTAAAATATGAAAAGATTGCCGAGTTTTGGCCTTCCATCTCGTTAAAGCGACCGGAAGTGTTATCCCTCCTCTAGATTTTAATCTTTTTGGACCTGAGGGATTATTGCACAAAAAGATCGAGTGCTTGTTTTGTTCGGCTCGTTAAAACTATCGAAAACTCATCCCTTCTGTATTGTTTTATACTTTTTCGGACTTAAGGGATTAGATGACGAAACAGGAACTTTGGAGTTATCTTTACGTACCTTTTCAGACTCTCTAAAAATGAAAAGGACCGAGTTATCTTTTTCGTTAGACTCGTTAAAAAACATTAATAGCGACAAACTTGTCTTTAGACGAGAACGAGTTTCACTATCGCTAGGCTCGTTAAAACATAGCGATGGGTTTGCCCGAAGGGCAAATTATAGAACAAGCATATGTTATCCTCCTCAAGCTTGACAAAAATAAAGAGTTACTGGTCAGAAATGACTGGGGAAAATTGGGAAGAAACTCAAAGAACTTTTAATGGTAGCAAGTCGCTCTTGAACATGACACTTCCACTCTGTGCCTGAGTCGGGTTGGGTTGTTTCATTCACCGGTCACATCGCCATGGTCTCGCCATACCATCCACCTTTGGGGTAAATGCTACTGATCCATCACACAAGTGTCACCGATATGTTCAAGAGAAGTCATCCAGAGAAGTCAACCGTGTCCCATCCACTACCGTACATTATCCTTCATCCTTTCTTGACCGCCACCCTGAACCATATATCATCAGATCGTTTTCACCTCCATCAAAATCATTTGCTCCGTTCTGTGTCACTGATGTGGGATACATTAAGGCCCTCCTTTGATGGATCGCTTCTTGTCGACATCAGCTCATTATCCAAGAAGTTGATCTAGGAACACCCCCTTCAGTACTTTGAAGCTTGCATGCCTCAATGGCAAGTTTCTCACTTCCGGCGACAGGTATACATCAATGACCTTCGACCGAAAGATTTTGCGTGGTGTTCGACGCCAAGTCCTTTATTCACACCACGCGAATTGTACAGCAATACCTTGAGGGTCATTATCATTATCGGTGATTCCTCTCGCGCTTGTTAACAGTTTACATCATTGACTGGTAATCAAGCAATGTCTTTCCATGTTCGACTTCAGAACATTTCTCACATGGATCGACTTGTACTTAGAGTGAAGATCGGACGATATTGAAGACCCCGGATCTAGTTTCATCCATCCGGGCTGCGATATATATTCAGGAAAAATAAATACATTGACATGTACAGCATTGCAGCACAGATAATCATCCTACCAAAAGGATGATGATTTCATCAAAATCATCAGTCTACCATCAGACGATTGTCTGTTCTATGTACAGAAAAATGAATTTATAAAGCTGAGCATGGGAATGCCCGCCTCAGCTAGATCATGAAAGCAGTATGAAAAATAATGTATTGTATCTTATTACAGGTCTCCTCCCAGCATTGGAAGCACTTCGGATCCTCCTAATAAAGCATTTCACCCGATAAACGGCCTCATAGTTTAGGGGGCAACTGTTATAGACATTTTTGTGCCTTACAGCATTGAGCATGAAATGTCCATAATCCAAGGGATCCAAAGTCCCTAAAAGAGTTGTTCCTGCCCCTAAAGGAACAAGGTCAACCAATGACAGCTTCTCACATAAGTTCACCAAAAACCACTCAGAAAAAGTCAATTCAAGATCAATTCAGAAGCTCTTCTAGCTGCCTGCGTTGCAGTGCACCCCAGTACACTAGCTGGGTGCGTTGCAACGAAACTAAAAGCACTACCAGGGTGCGCTGAGTGGAAAATGACAAATGGCAAGCTCATTCAACGAGGTGGAAAGACCCTGGAAGCTTCCAGAATCTTCTCCAATGACACTTGCCTCAATGAATTCGACTAGTGATGAGTAAGAGGCTCTCAACCTCCAAGTGGAAGCAAGAACTGACAGAGAGAAGCCACAAGTCAAAACATAAGCTGACTCATCCTCTCTGCTTACATCTATATATGGATCTCTCACCCAGAGGTCCAGGAGGCTGGAATTTTGTACTTGGCAGAGAATTGTTGTTGGTTTGAGATTGAGATTAGTACATTGGGTGATTTATGCTTTGTTGGAGGAGAGGAAGGGATTCCTTTGCTGGGAGGTATATGCTGGATCGGGACTCACTTGGTTGTATCTCCTCCTGAACTTTATTATCATATCAATAAAGCTATTTGAGTTTCTCCTATATGCTTGTATATCAATGATGTTTTGCTATATTTGCATATTTAGTTTATATCTGATCCTAAACTAGTTATGAATGCAAATCTATGTCTTTTGTGTAGTTTTCCTCTCTTGTGATCTTGCAGGAACTTGGTGAAGCTGGACCAGTGAAGGAGCAGGCAGCGGGAAACAAGCAAAAGAGGAGAGTGATTGGATCGACAAGCTAGCGAAAGACACAGGTTAGTTACATCCTTCTTCTCCATTTACATTTCATAAAGAAGAATACTCAGATAGTTTTCCTTGTTTGTTGCTAAGGCACTATCACACCTTAGAGTGGGATAGGGGCATTACGAATTGGATACTTTTCCCAACAACATTGTGTCTAGTCCTTCAATCAGAAAAATGGCCTCCAAGAGGCTCATCGTGACAATCTCCGAGGATATCATAAATCTCGTCTTCCCTAATGCATCTTCGAATTTGAAGATCGACCCATGTGTGAAAGAGGTAATCGTCCATCCATGAGAAATAAGCATTGTGTTGGATGATAAGCTTATTTTCTTGGGATGACAAGTGCGATGGTAATTTCCTGATTTCCAGGTAATTTGCAACATTAGATACTAGGTTGTATTAATGGTTACATAAAAACAAATTTTCATCCGGGAATTATTCCTCGACCAGGGAAGAATCATCTATAGCTAGAATTATTGACAAGAATTCTACAACAAGGTTCTCTTTTCCTGGAAAATCCTTTAAAGTAATGTTGAATGCCTGCAATAATAGTAACCAACAAGTTATTATACCATTGGTAACATGTTTGTTAGCTAAATAACGAATAGCAGAATGATCAGTGTATAGAAAAATTAGATATCCCGTTATATAATGGAGAAATTTATTTATGGCATAAACAACAAGTAGAAATTATTGTTCAGTCACTCTATAGTTTAACTCGACCAGTGTGAGGTTTTTGATGATGTAGTAAATTGCATAGGGATTTTTATCCTCTTATTGTCTAAGGATTGCTCCTATCATCGTATCTAATGCATCTAAGGATATATGGAAAGATAGACTCCAATTTGGTTCTTGCAACACAAGAGTTTTTGAGACCAACTTTTCCAAATCTATAAAAGTAATGTCACATTTATCAGCCCACTCAAATTCCACATGTCCAGTTAATGCATGCAGTGGTGCTACAATTTTTGAAAATTTTCTATGAAGCGGTGATAATATCTAGCATAACCAAGGAAACTACATACGTTTTTCGACGTACGAGGGGTAGGAAGTTTAATAATTACCTTGATATTAGTTGGGTCTACCTAAATACCTATAGCAGAAATAAAATGTCCCAGAACTATGCCCTTTATCATCATTATGTGGAATTTTTCATGACTAAGGCACAACCTGGTAGTTATACATCGTGCAAGAACCTTCTCAAGATTGTGCAAGGCTTGGTCAAAATCATTACCATAAGGGGTGAATCATCCATATATAGTTCAATTCCTTCATTAATTAAATCATAGAAAATATTGATAATTTCCCTTTGAAAAGTGGTTAGTGCATTGCACAGCCCAAATGGTAAGACAATATATGAAAACGTTCCCCATGGACAAGTGAACGTAGTTTTATCTTGGTCTTCAGGGGCAATCTGGATTTGATTATACCCACTAAATCCATCCAGGAAAGAAAAATATTTCTTTCTGGCAAGAGTGTCAAGGACTTGGTCCACAAATGGAAGAGGAAAATGATCCTTTTGCATGGCTTTATTTAGTTCTCTATAATCGACACAAATTATCCATTTTCCATTCTTTTTAGGGACTACCACCAGTGGTGAAACCCACTGACTATCAGAAATAGGATATATAAAATTAACATCAAGAATTTTTTGAAGTTCCTATTTTACTATCTCCCTAAGGTGTGTATTTAATCTTCTTTGAGGCTAGTGAATGGCTCGAGCATCTTTCTCAATATAGATATGACGTGTACACAAATTTGGATCGATGCCCTTCATATCAGAGTATTCCCAAGCAAAAGCCTGTTTATATTTAAGAATAATTTGAATCAACCTTTCACGTTGAAGGTCATTCAAATTGGCGTTAATATGCATGGTCTTGTAAAGATCAATTTCAATGGGAACGCTATTGTGAATTGCAGTCATAGGTATATGCTTAGTGTTAAAATACTCTAGCGGATTTCCTTGGGCTTCATTGTCAAGCACATCTTTCAGCATATGACATGTGGGGTTTCCAATAGTGGAAGGATGATTAATAAACCCACTAATTGTGTCATCCTTGGTCTCTCTTTTAAAAATAATATCCTTGTCAATAGTGAAAGGAAAGTGCAAATTTCCTTCCTGGTATTCGGGAGGGAAATGTCTAAAATCATCAGTCAACATGTTGGGTCTAGCGGGTGGGTGTAGGATAATATTCTTTATAGTAGGTCCTTTAGCAATTTTCATATTTCCTGTTTGACACCCGATATATGCGTCTGTAGTGGCAAGCCATGGTCTACCTAATATCAGAGGGTGTCCTTCCAGCTTATTTTTAGGATTGAGGACAAGAAAATCCACTAGGTATTCCAAGGAATCTACATAAACAATGATGCCATCCAAGGTCCCTTCCGATTTTACTACAGATTTGTTAGCTAGTTCCAGCATGGTTGGAGTCAGTTTAAATCAAAGGGTGTACTTCTAGCTTATTTTTAGGATTGAGGACTGGAAAATCCACTAGGTATTCCCAGGAATCTACAGAAACAATGATATCATCCAAAGTCCCTTCTGATTTTACTACATATTTGTCAACTAGTTCCAGCATGGTTGGAGTCGATTTAAATCTAGTTATTCCAAGGAGTCCACAAGTTTCAAGTGTTATAATGTTTATGGCAGCTCCCAAGTCCACTAAGGTGTTTGGGAAATTATACCCCTAAATCTAGACAGTGACTACAAGGTTTCCAAGATCTTCAAATTTGATAGTTATTTGTTTTCCTAGAATGAGATCAGAGAGTTTCCCTAGAACATGGACTGTAGAAGAGTCTTTCAGCTTCCTACCAGGATTCTTAACACATAGTTCTTTAATGGTTTTGGCATAAATGGGTATTTCTCTAATAGCCTGTAGGAGAGGGATTTTGATACATAAGTTTTGTAATTCCCCTAAGAGATCAAAGTCAAGATATAAAGGTGATTTTACTATGGATAATCTCGCAGGGAATGGAGGATCAATGTCTGTAATATCAATGGATTCCTATTTTTTAGTCAGTTTACTAGAAGATTTTTCTTCAGTAATGAGTACGGTAGGAGGAGAATGTTTTGTCAAAGTTTTCCCCTTAACAGTATTTTTATTTTCCGGCTGCTCTTGATTTTTTGAATGATCTTCTAGAAATATGGTTCTCCTAGATCTCAGATGTAGTTCATTACATCCCAAAGAGGGAGGGGGAGAATTTTTAAGTTTCCAGAATATCTAAGAATTGCACAGGTCTTTTATTTCGAATAGGATTTGGTTGTGCAGGTAATTGAGGTCGTAGTGGAGGTGGATAATTTGGAGGTAGTTGAAGTGGAGGTTGTAATGGTGGTTGATTTTATGATTGAGGCAGCGCTCCCACTGATTGATTAATCGATCCAGTGGGGTGTTTCTAATTCTGGGACCACAATGGCCCCTGAGTAGGTTGATTTTCCCATTGCGAAGAGTATGGATTATTTGGTGTATTGTGCCAGGAGGTTGCGCGATATTGTTGATTTGACCAAGAAGGACCAGGAAATGAATGGTTTTTCTTGGGTGACGAAGTATATGGCTAAGGTTTCCAGGTAGTAGGATAATTTTGTTGGCCCTACCGTTTTAATCCATGAAATTTTTGTTGACCAAATTATCCAGGAAAACAAAAAAACGAAAACAAAAAAACAAAAACAAAAAACAAAAACAAAACAAAACAAAACAAAACAAAACAAAAACAAAAACAAAAAAAACAAAAACAAAAACAAAAACAAAAACAAAAAAGACAAAAACAAAAACAAAAACAAAAACAAAAACAAAAACAAAAACAAAAAAACAAAACAAAACAAAAACAAAAACAAAAACAAAAAAAACAAAACAAAAACAAAAAAACAAAAAACAAAAAAAAAAAAAACAAACAAACAAAACAAAACAAACAAACAAACAAAACAAAAAAACAAAAAAACAAACAAACAAACAAAACAAACAAAACAAAAAAACAAACAAACAAACAAAACAAAAAAACATACAAACAAACAAACAAACAAAACAAAACAAAAAAACAAACAAACAAACAAAACAAAACAAAAACAAACAAACAAACAAAAAATAGAAGGGTCCTGCAGCGTACTTGATGGGTGATTTTACCATTGTCGTCATTGTGCCATGAAATACATTGGCTTTGGTTCTTCCTTGGCTTCCTTAAATATAGTTTTCAACCCAGGAAGAAAAAGACAATGATCGGTCAAGTGATATTTGGTACAAATAGCACATATCTCAATTGTATCTAGCGGGAATTCTTTACAACTCTACTTCTTTCGACAACGAGGACAAAAAATAGTTAATGCATGTTCTGCTTCAACCTGCTTTTGTTTTACTTGTGAAAAATCCAACTGTGTCGTCAGTGTACTTAAGATATTAGTCTTAAAATATTCTAAAATTACCAATCTCTACTCGTGTAACTCCTCGCCTACAATTATGTTAGATTTGTTGAGAGGATCCTGAGTTCTAGGCTTGGTTCGTTTACTCCCACGTGAACATATGATACAAAGTTTTACAATGTCATCATATTCATCTTTAGAAATATCACCCTACCTCATTAAATTAAGCATTTTTATCCATTCATCTTTCATACCAATAATTAAGGCAGTTTCAACACATCCTTGGGTAAAGTAGTATATGGTGATCTTTGTCAATTATATTGAAATATTTCAATATATTCTTCCAAGGTTTCATCTTCTTTTCACATCATCTTAAATATTTATTCCCTTAGATCTATAGATCCACAGTAATCCTGGTACTTAGTAAGGAAAACATGTTTCATTTGATCCCATGAATTTAAAGTACCACCCCCCAAATCCGATGAACCATTGCAATGTTTCTCCCTTTAAAGTAGAAGGAAACAATTTCGATTTTTTGGGGTCAATAGTATAATCATATCCACGACATAGGACATCAAACTCAAACAAAAATTCATCAAGATCTTCGGAGTACATCCCATGAAAGTTTGGAAGGTTTTGTAGTGGGATAGCTTTCATTGGTGCATTAGTCTATGGATCAACAATAGGGTATTATATGGTTGAGGTTTGCGTTCATGTTACCGGATTTTCCATTTGTTCAAAGATCTGCCAATAACCTTCAGAAATCTCGTAGTCAGGAGGTACTAACTAAAAAATATTAGTATGTTGATGGGGTTCTGGGCCTTGACCAAGTCTCACAACACTGCTTAGATCAGGAATTTCAGTTTCTCGTCTCACAATGGGTGTCGCAAGAGATTCCTGCTTAGAAGGTTGAGGGTCTGGTTCACTTGTCTCACCTCTCCCTTACCTTAAGTTACAAGAATGCCCCTCACTCTTATCAAAAGGGCTGAGATGCCTAACAGGTATGTCTTGGAAGCTCTGCCCAGTTCCTAAATTTTTATCATGAATCTCAGCGTTAGCTGCAGCAAATAACTCTACTACTCAAGGGGCAATGACAGTAGAACCCTTCCCAAATACTACTTGGGGACCTACTAAAGCTTGATATTCTAACTTACGAATGATTTCTTCTATGAAGGTCGTTCTTCCAAGGCCAACCCGACCTTGGCTTTTGGTGATTTTCGGGGTAGATTTCTAATCTATCTCTATTTGATTCCTTGTCCTAGGTTTCTTTCTAGTCATACACACTAAACAACCTAAACGTATCAGTCGAGGGCATGTACCGCCACAATATTTTTACTAGGGTGTGTGTGTAGGTTCTTACTTTCTATCTTTAATACCCAACCCCCAGGTATACAACTAGCACTCTCTTTAACAACCTCCCCGGCAATAGTGCGAAAATGTTGAGCCAGTTAATTGTTGCTAAAAGGGCCAACTAACTACCACACATTAAATTGTCAACCCAAGGTTTCGTCTTTCTATTTCAAGGTTATCGACACAGTTTATGTAAGAGAAATGTTGGTATGACTAGCTACTACTACCCTATTGAACGTAAAAGCTGCAATGTTAAAGGAATCAACTTGTAATGAAATTATAACTAAAGCAACCATTTAGAACATCAACTTCTAAATTCTTTTCTTGAAGGAAACAACAAAGGAAAACCTATTAAGCATCAATTTTTTACTTAGGTAATAGTAGCTACAGAATGGAAAAACAACACTACAAAATCATACCATCGAAAGTAATTAAGTACGCAAGATAACGATATATGATAATCTATAGGAAACGGCATGAAATGACGATATTCCTATCATATTAACTAAAGCAAATCTACTCGGTAACAATCTCTATGAATTATATTTAAAACGGAGCATGTGATTTAATAAACAAGAAACGATAAATTAAGAGCAATTACGCAAATGGAATAGCTAAAACAGAAGAACTAAACACCAATTTAATAGTACAGGTAAAGACAACGTTTCTTCTTGGATCGGACCCAAATCAACGGAATTGAACTGCCTTATAAAAGGAATTAGCACAACAAATTAACTTTGAGTAATAAATGCTCCCATTCAATTACAATCTATGTCTTCTCAAGTCTGAACTAATGTCAAAACAATATTACAACTGAACAACCCTTTTCGAGGCTCAATGTCAATTTTTTATACCATGTCGGTAAAAGATAAGAACAATGAATCTATTTCTGACCAAGAGTGATCCCTAGAATCTGAAGATTCTTAGGATGCTCATTTTAACTACAAGATATCTTGATATATCTGGATGACCAAGTCAGAAGCTTGTCCTTAACTGATTTACTCCAAACAAGGTTCAACATCCTGAAGCTATTTGATCTCCCATGATCATTCCAGGAAATAGCATCGAATGTTAATTCATCAATAGAATCTTGTCCAAAATAAGGATCCAATCGTAAGTAAATAACTCTTTAGTGATCAGATCCGTTCATAAAGGTAATAAAATGATAAATACATATAAAACACTTCTAGAATCCATACTTCATAAGTTATCATAGCCTAATTTCAAAAAAAGTCTTAGAAAATAATATAAAAACTGAGTAAGGTAAGGAAATTATGAAAACTATGAGGCCCACCACAATGTATCAACTACTTGTTCACCCGTGGAGATCCATTGTAGCTTATCGACTCCTATCTGCATTATGTCACAAATCATAATGTGCTTCGACCTTATGGAGCCAAAATGCTTCACAACTAGTTGTACAAACTTCCATATCATCTTCCTTCGTAGTGAAACAGATTTTTGCTCCATGATCTTCAAAGAAACCATACAAAATCCCAAGAAAATACAACCATTGGTAATATTTGTATTGATCATCATCATTTCCAACCAAATATATTTGTTCTTCTAGAGGATCTTGATCATAATCTTTTCTTAGTTCTCTTCCAATCTTCAAGTAGTAATGTATCCATCCAATATCTTATAGCTCCCTCTTTTCATTTGAGATAAGTGAACTTATTCCCTTTTAATCATGAGAATTCTTCAAAATCTAGGATAACTCTTCTAACTAAGGAAATCATCTTAATATGATCCTCTCCCTTTTACTAGGAGAATCTTTTGAAGTCTTGTTTTCATGCTACTAATTGTTGAATTCTTTAATCCATACTTTCAAACTAGTTTCTTCTTATTCATTTACCTCTTCTAGGAAAGTCTTAGTGTTTTTCCTCATTGTTTCATCTATTGTCAAAGCTTAGGTGGTTCTTATTATTTACCTACAAGATTTATTAGGAGGCTTTGAAAGAACAAATCTATTTAAGAAAAATACAATAGCAATAACAATGATGTAGAGTACTTATATTTTGAGGAAGGTCAACTCTCTCTTACTCTTGGACCTATCAACTTTGTCCTCACGCCAACTTGATGTCATTTTTTCCATTATCAAGAGCTAGGGTTTCTTCTTACAATGGAAGTGATTATTTCTCTAGCTTTCTAATTCAAATCTTTGTTAGGGTTTACAAACCCTAGATGCTACAATACGACATGCCATACTTCAAATTTTCATAATCTACAATGTGTTAGTTGCAAACCTTAGAGATGTTATTGACAAGCCTTCTATATGTGAGATGGAATTCACTTCATTCCTTGATTTATAAAACCTAGTTTTTATATGCAAGGAAATATTTTGAATGCTAACATATCAACAATCTCTAATATATCTACATGACCCCTTTTATAATACACTACTATCTTTCAAGAGAGCACTAGATCGTTATCTTAGCATTATATGCACTATAGTTGACATTTGAAAAAATTATATGTACCTCTTTTAACTTTACCTGTCCATCCTTGCAATCTATCTATCACAAGGATCTGATCCAGATATTATTCGACTTTATATCATCTTCCTTCAACAAAGGTGCCTCAAACCTTCAGCCATACGAACCACAGAGAATTCTTTGCGCTGTTTTAAATAGATATGCACTCGAAATTCTCATCATGGTGGCTCAAGTCAATTTTTCAATTTGGTCCATAAGAATTATTTTCAATTTGTCCATAAGAGGTCTTATAATTTTTCCATAAAGGACTTCAAATCATGCGCTTTTATTTTGTAAATACCTTACATAGCATTTCTATGAGTTACTCGAGTTGGCCCCTTTGCATTCTGGATCTTGTAATCCTTCATTTTTTATAGAGATGTTGACATGTAGTCTCTGAAGTTTGTTTGCCCAGAACTGATACTTGGGTTATGAAGATCAAAAAATGACTTATGCTAACTATATTCTGGAAATATGGAATCCCTAGAAAAGTTCAGATGAAATTCATATAGGAGGGAGTTTCGGATGTCTTAGCCCAGAATTTTCTCCAACCACACATGTAAATTTTGTCATTGAGTGTAGCTTCAGACTTGGAATTATTCATATCTGGATAATTTGGATCCCATTTCCCATGAACGATATATCTCAGTAGATACAATCCTTATGAACTGAGATAGACCATAGTGATTTGACCCTTTACCATAGAGTTTCAGTCCCTTCCACAAAATTTTGGTCTTATAGAGTTTTCGGCCTTTTGGTTCCATAGAAATTTTGTGTAGAGATATAGAGGATCTCGACCTACAAGTAAATCTTGTTCCTTGACTTTTTAATTCAAATTAGCCTTCCAAATATTATTTAGCGAGTAGCTTGTTGAGTATCCTTGTCATGTATTTCAAAATAAAAGTATAAATGTTGATGATCTCTAATTGAGAGATGCAAGTGAATAGATGCTTCTCCATAAGCGAATGAATGTTTCTCCACATGGATAAAACTTACGTCTACAATAGTTCGGATGCCTGCCTTAGATCAGTCACAAAGATATTACAATTTTAGACTTGTTACCTTCATTCTATAGGGATTCTTCAGTCTTCAAAGATGAGGAAGCTTGGTCTTATATAAGAATATAATTGATACCTTTTGTGGCAAGTCAGAGTATTCCTTTATCTCAACACCTTTATAATCTTGGCCTCTTTGCATACTAGACTTTTTCTCTGATTTCTTCCAAACTTAGCTTTACTTAGGCATTCTTTAACAGTGCTCTTGTCTTCACCATAACTCTGATACCATGTTTAGAAACTAAGTGTGGTAAAAATTAGGCTTAATTTCTCTACCTTGATAATTACTTGTGAATGTTAGATTTCTTTTTTATTGTTTGTTATGTCTTTTTCATCAAGTACTTATATAAATGATTAATCTTCAAGGAAAATAAAGAGACCATAGACACAAAAATTAAGTTGTTAGCCAAGAAAACCCCCAGAAAGGGAAAATCCAACAATCCTTCTCTTAGAGAATCGGATCAAAGTGAGATATCCAATACCAAGAACAAATATTTCCACCAAAACATCAAGTTCATCCCTCCTCCAATTCTCCTCCAAGATTCAAAGTCAACACAACTCAAACCTAATCCAAATCTAGTTATCTTCCTGAAATTTCAATCCTCTTGAAATTTTGGCCCTGAAATTTCGAGCCTATAGTAGCATAGAAAATTCTTCGTGTTCAAAGAATTATGTTCTCCACATGTGTGAGATTTTCCTTTTGTAAACTTGCTTCTTCTCTCTCCTTTAATTCAATATTCTTCTTCTTTTGTTAGGTACATAAAGTACATTTTGTAATGATAATTGATTGTCCTTCAAGTGGGTCAAAGTGTCCTTTATATATATTCGTTCAAGAGGTTGAATAGGTGTATCTCTAGAGGGTCAAGCCAACTTGTTCCAAGGAGGGCCAACTTGCTCATTTTGTGGACTTTGACTCAAATAAAAATTCAAATTCTTTTTTCTTACAAATATCCAAATGGAATAAGGCTCAAGTACATTTTTCTTTAACTCATACTAAACTATGTTTTACTCTTTTTGACTCTATAAGCATGAAGAACATGCTTTGACAAAAATAAAATATAATAATGAATATAATAAATACATCAAAGATAGTTTTATATTACATTATGAAGGCTGACACTAGTTACAATTTCAATACAATGAACATTGTAGTATGATCGATATATTCTTTTCCTATTGAAGACCATTGCCAAGAAGAGATCCATCCAAGGTGAGTTTTTGCTCTTGCAAGAGTCTCGTGTTTGGAACACCCGTTTGAATGATGAGTAAAGGGTGAATATTAAAACACTAATATTTCATGTGGCCAACCCAATCACAATGTTGGCATTTGATAATCTAAAGCAAATGTGAAGAAAGTGAAGATGAGTTGTCATTAAGAAACCCAACACTCAGAAACTAGATTGGTTTGGAGTAGTATAGAATGTGAAAGGTCACTTACTTTTCATATCTGAGATCATTTATGTACTTGTTGTTGATGATTTGTTCCCAAGGTTGATGATGAGCTTGGGAAGTGCAAGCAGAACTTCTGCATCTTCATTTGAATATTTTGTTGAAGTGGTGTGACTGAGTTGATCACATGTTGGTTGTTGATGGGAATCAATCTCAAATAAATAATTGTTTTAAACAAGAATCAATTAAGAATGTTGATTCCTTGTTTGTAATTCATCTTGTTGGAGCTGAAATTCAAGTTGGAGCAACTCAATCTTGACCTGTGAATCTTGTATATAGGTTAGAATATCAGTGAGAGTGGCCTTGTTGATTTTGACTATATGATCAACAATGGAAAGTATTAGAGTATTGAATAACTTCAATACTTCACCAATTCAAGCCATTTAAATACTTCAAATGATTTCTTGTAACTCCACCATTTAACATTCAATAATTAAACTGAACAAATCACAAAATAGTGAGGAAAATAGATATCAACTTGGGGTCTCAACACATCAAGAAGGATAAAGAGTCCATGAATTGTAGACTGCTAAAGGAGTTATTGGTTTTGTTAAGCAACAATTACCTTCCAGTTCCATTGAATGCAAAAAAACAACCAAAAGACTTGGTCCTAACAATCTCAATAATAGGAAAGGACACTTGCAAACTTTCTCAGATCCTTCAAATACACCTTAACTTTCTTTTCCAATGGAAAAGAATAATTAAGTTTAATAGCAATAGTTAGAACATGATAGCATGCATACCACAACATATGTATAACTCATACAAGCCAACTACGAATTGGGGCTAAACCTCTAGGTGTCCATGTCAATTAAACAAAGAAGTCACACCTCCGTAAATGTGTTGCAAGCAAATCATGTGTCCTACAATGGCATTGTTGTAGATTCAAACTAGTCACATTTTTTGTCCTTTTTCTTTTATTTCCCCATAAAAGAGTCCCATGTTAGTTATCATTCATGCAAATAGAAAAATGACAAAATCTCTGATAAAAAGTTAAAACTTTCCATCATTATGATATATGATTTCCATTTATCTCCACTCTATGAGGTACATCTCTCCATCTCCATGTGGGTGAATATCCATAAAAGCTAAAGAGTATTTCATCACCACAAGTCCAAGCATATAATAATTGTTATGCCATAGACTAACAAAAGCCCATAAGATTTTTATGTTAAGGTTGCTATTATGATCCACAATATGGACGCTTAAATAGAAACAGACATCATTGGAAGCTCATAACAAATCCTCAATTGAATGATTTGACAAGATCCTAGTAGGTGCACCAACAGGTTGGCATGGCTGGCTTCATGATCTACTACATCGAGTCATGGAAGAGTTGTGTTATCTGAATCAAAAGGATTCACATTTTTCCCATTGATTAACCACACCATTTCTCTAACAGCGTTCATAAACTAAAAGATGCAATGGCGAAGGGTGCACTGGCCCTATCGATTCCTACAGCTTGAAAAGGAAAATCCTCTAATCGCTTATGCTCAATCAAGTGTCTCTTGAAGAGGATACGCAATATATTTGTATATATAACCAATAGTTACTCTCAAATGTGAATTAGCATTGCTAAACAATTATGGGTTCACTCAGTAACCGTTCAGGGTTAATTGGGTTGAAAAATAGGTTCTAGAGAGCATGGAAGTGGGAATTCCATGAATTATAAGCCATTTGTTGTCAATGATATATTGCGCATGTAGCTTTAATGATGGGTATTGTAACTTGGCGACTTTGTAACTTGAAGGACCTGAAGTGGAGCCGAAAGTTAATAAAAATGACCTAGGGTTACACTGACACATATAAAAGTTCGAAAATATGTCCTTTTTATAATGATTTCATTCATAACATCGCCAATTTAGAATTGAATTCTATGAATAGTTATCATTTTCAATAGATGCTTAGATCGAATGGTGGTATGGAATCTTCACTTGCATAGAGATCACACCAATTCGTGATATTTAGCTCGCACGGGAAGTGATGGCAACAGAGGCTCCACTACTTGGAAGCTATATTAGTGTATTGTGAAGCAGACACTACACTAAGCTTTACATTGTAGATGCAGACAACCAAAGAGTATGGTTCCTAGCTGGTCTATCATAACAAAAATTTCACATGGGAGAATTTGCAGAAGCAGCAGTGGCATGGTCCTAGTATCTATTCTATTTGTAGAATGGACATAGAAAACAACAATCATATGTTTCTCAAGTGTCATCACAGGGTTTAGGTATGGAAAAAATTGTCATCTCTTATCGGTTTTCCTTATATACAACATGATTGCATTGTGGATTGTATGAAGTGGTGGAGTACTCAGAAAATTGCATGGAGAATCATTCCACTTTTTCTTTTCTGGGCTATGTTAGGTTCCTATATCAATAGGAGTCATAATTTTTGAATGACTAAGGTTAAGCCTTGTAATATTGTACATACCTTTTCTTTCTACAAATGTTTTCCATGTTAAAAATTAAAAAATGTAAAGAGGGTATGTCCTAAAAGAAATATCAAAGGACCAAAAGAATAAGAGAAGGTCAAAAAAGAAATGAAAATATATGAACCCCAAAAACAAAAAGAGACCATGAAAGTGTGCAAGTCTAAATGCCACTCCTATTTACTTTTATGCATAATAATGATTGTGTGCAACTTGTTATTCATGCCACAGTCTATGGTAGTCAAACTGCTTAATCTTGACTATTTCATGCTTTGAATTTTATGTTTATAGTTAGAGAATAAAATCTGACCAAACAGCTTAATCTTGGCAGATCATTAGATAGGTAGAGAAAATAAAAGGAGCTCATCAGTTTAATCTGAGCCCTTGGATGATATAAGGCTAGAATTAGATAGATTACTTTTCAAAAGAAAAATGGATGATAAGGGTTTGCTAGTCTAAATGCACCCAAATAAAATGAAGAAAAAATGTTAGGGTAAGTAAATGGGTAAGTAGAAGAAAGGTTACTGAAGTATAAAGTTGATTGGATCAAAACACATGCATCATGCTTAGACACATATTTCAATATGTATGATCAATTATGGAAGCAAAAACAAAGGTTTGCAAGTTAATGTGATTAACTCCCCCTCATTCATTTTTCCCTTTACTTACTAATTTCCTATCCACAAGTATGTTCTAAGTACTTTAAATCCTTCAAGTCAAAGAGGCTCAGAGCATTTCTCTGACTTTTGGTGGGACCGGACCCTCGGCTTAATGACTTATGGACATCAAGTGTTAGAATCCCCTTCATAAAAGTCATCCCCTTCACTACCCTAATAAAACCCCTTTTCCTAAGGTTAGACTTCATTTACCTAGGAAAAGTAAAAACCCCCATGTAAATTCTATTTCACTCAAAAAACCCACAAAAGTGTTTTATCCTAAGTATCAAATGTATGAGAATAAAATGCACAAATTTTACATTATGCTAAGTGTATGCTCACTCCACTCATTTCATTTTAATTTTGAACTTAATTATATAAATCCCCCGATATACATTTTCCCATATATTAAATAAATCCCCTAAATAAATATCCCAACCCTTAGTTTTAATATAAACTATACCATTTACCCCATATCCTGACAAAACAGATAAATCTCGTCATTAAACCCTGCCCGATCGATTAAATCCATGATTAAGTCTTAATTAATCCCAAACCACCGAAGTTTAAAGCCCTGCACCCCCCCCCCCCGAAAACCATTCTCTTATCACGCGCGCACCTCCCTCGCCCAATTATCGTCCGATCACCATCCCCCTCATCCGACAGTCCACAGTCATATCAGCTGCACCCGACGGCCGACCTTTACCCGCCTGATAAGGTGGTTTTCCCCGGCCCCCCAACTTCTACGTGTCGCGCGCTGGAGTAGATCGGGTGACCCCTCCTCAATATTTCCGCCTCCACAAAAGTGGTGTGATGGCCTCCGCTATTTCCGCTCCCCCCGCTAAACCTAAAAACACTCACTATTCATAATATAAAATTTCACGCCAATTTACCCATTACCCGTTAAAACCCTGAAAACCCTCATTTTCATGCCTTTTACTCAGTTACACAGTGAAACCTATCAAACCCTTCCAACGCCACCCTGAGCCTCTGAGACATGATTTCACCATGGATTCCCTCCCGAACACCTTCCGAACTCTGTCCACAGTTCTTCCCAGTTTCAGTATGGCCTCCGGTCACCTCCTCGCAGACCTGTGTTTTATTAACAAATTGTTGTATTTTGCAGGTAATTAGCAGAAGACCAAAGCTTGGATAAACAATTTTGATACTAGTCACAAAACTTGTTTACTCCAAGACTCGAAAGGAAATCTATTTAAAACCTTCATTCAGAAGAAGAAAACAGTTATACACAGAACAGAGAAAGAAATCATTCACACAGAGACATTGACTGTTAAAACAAAGGAACCAGATAGAGCATACAGTCAAAAGACAAACAGATCAAACATACAGAAAGTTGATCAATATCCATTACCATATGCTGATACATATAAAAAACTAAATAATTTACTATTGAAATACACAGTAAAAAGTTAAAATGTACAGTAAAAGTAAAAACACAGTAAAGGATATTGACAGGTCATCAAAGTAAAAGAGTATCAGTAAAAGTGTATCAGATTGAAAAATCAAAGTGAAGATAGATGAAAAAATAGAGCAGTCAAGATAAACAGTAAAAGTAAACATGGAGGCAGTAAGGGTTAAATAGGGATGAAGACACTTCCACCAGCAACAATGGAGTTTATCCAAAGTAAATGTAAAAACAGTTAAAAGAAAATTAAGCTTAAAAGATAAAATCAGAGCAGGAATGGTAAATTTTCCAGAAATTTCTTGTTTAAGTCATAATTTTGCAGAAACTATTGTGGCTAATCCAAGATGCATTTTGAGAAAATGGAGGCATTTTATGTTACTAACAGGCCAATCTACATGTTCACACCTAATCCTCATGATTGGGTGAATATAATGTAAATAGATAAATAAGTAATATGAACAGTCATCGAGAGATGAAGTGAACAGTCTCTCCCTCATGTATATAATGAAGACCTACCTGAAGGAATAAACACGAATCAATTTTTGGTTGAGGAGTTACTGCCTGGTCTGACATGGTATCAGAGCCATCTCCCAAAATAGTTGTAACTCCCACTGCCTACTGCTCTCTGTCCACTGCCTACTACTCTTTGTCCCCTCCACAGTCGTTGGTGTGTGTTGTACGCTGGCCTGACATGCATTGAACGATCCTAATGAACTCCTACTCTCACTCAGAGTTATTCCTACTCTGCCTTCTATCCGTTGAATGTATACAGTGCTTTGTTGTACAATGTACGCTGCTGCCATTATTCCCTATCCCTCTGCCAGAGTTTAGAGTGTTGGATGCATTGTAATGACTGTGAGACCGTGTGCTGTGTGCTCGGAGGATTGCGTGTAAATGGTATGATGTGTCGTACCCTACATTGAGTTGTGCACTGGTTGTGTTGGTCATGGTCTACGTGTAAATGGGGTGTAAATGGTACCGTTGTTCGGTGTGTTGATAAACTGTGAGCGCTGGAATGGACTTTCCTGGTGAGCGCTGGATGAAATCTATTCTAAATGATGGAAGCGTGGTGAGACCCATACCTGTATGGTGCGTTAACCTTTGTTGTTTTTGAAGACCGTGCATTCCTGGTGTGCGTTGGTTTTAACTCCATGCTGCATTGTTTGTATGTTTAAATAAAAAGAGGGATTGTAAGGTATGATGGTGTATTATTGGTGCGATACATTTTTTTACATGAAAGCATATGTTCATGTGTGAAGGCCGTGTTATATGTACAGTCATCCTTATGATTAATGTGTGTTTGATTAGAATGGAGTAATAAGAATAATAATATATTATATGGAGTGATAATATATTATTTCGAATGGGAATAATAGAAGTGAACGTGACATGAAATTCATTAAGTTTTTTTATGGCGATGTGTTATATGGTAAAAAAAAACATATATGGGTATATGGAAGGTATAGCATATATATTTGAGAAGTGGAAGGTATAGCATATATATATTTTTCTATCAACAGAAGTAATTTTTTTACAGAATGCATTCAATCATATCCATGGTGGGAATAGTTCTCACTGGCAAGGAGAACTATCCTGAATGGTCCCGGATGATAAAACACACCCTCATTTTCAATGAGTTGTGGAAAGGAGTGTGTGTCGGAGACAGAGACAATGAACCAGTACAGCCTACCTCAGACAAAGAGCTCGTCATTTGGGAAAACAAGAACAGCAAAGCTTATGCATTAATCGCAGCATCTGTAAATGAAGAGGTGAGTCACCATATTTTGTCATTTTCAACTGCCTTTGAAGCCTTACAAAAGATTAAAGAACTCTATGACTCACATTCTGCACTTGAAGTTGTTCAACTCATGATTAAACTCTTCACTATTGAACTGCAAAATAATGATCCTCTTGCTCTTGCATTTGAAGTAAAGTCTATAATGCATGATATCAAATCCACTAAGGTTGAATTAGATATTCCTCTTATCGCTTTTCTCAAGGCACTTTATCCTACTTACTCCAATTATCTTGAGTCATTGCAAGCAAATGGAAATCTCAAAGATATCACCTTTGACTCTCTTGTGAAAAATTTTGCTGAAAGAGAGAAAGCTTTTGGAAAGAAGACAGCCCCTGAATCTTCTAAAGAGATTGTGTGCCTTGCTCATAAAGAAAAGCATCCTACTTAAGATTCTTCAAGAGGAAGAGGAAGATATTTCAGAGGCAGGGCGGCCAGACATTCTCAAGGAGAAAAGGCAGATTTGCATTGCATTCGCTGCAAAAGAAATGGATCACATGATGCCTCTACATGCAAGCTACCATGGGACAAAATTGAGCAGAAAAGAAACCAACAGAAAGGTAAAACTGATGATATAGACAAAGGTAAAGCACCTGAATCCGCTCACTATGTTGTGGCACAATGTAATATTGGAGTAAATGAAGATTTATTTAATGCTTCACTTGCTTCTTGGAAAAATGATTGGTTGCTTGATTCAGGAGCAACCTGCCACATGACTCATAGAAAATATTTTTTTGAAGAATTTACTGACAATGTTGATGGAGCAGTATACTTTGTAGACCAATAAAAAATCAAGCCATCAAGGCTTGGCACAATCAGGCTTAAACTGCCTGGTCTTCCAGACTTTCTTCTGCATCATGTTCTATATCTCCCACAGCTCAAGAGAAACTTGTTGTCCTTGGTCCACATTCGCCAGGAAGGTCACTCCATTCATATGTTTGATGGCAAGCTTGAGGTAAGAAAAGCATCTGACCACTCACTTGTCATGAGGGGAATAGAAGAAGAAAGACTTCTCAAGCTGCAAGGAACCTCTGCTCGTGCACAACATTTCTCATACTCTCATCATGAAGAAGGTACACTTCCATCAAGTTTATTATGGCATGCTAGATTTGGATATTTGAACTATGACAGCCTCCGCTTGTTGAAGAAAAATGGTGTTGTTGGTTTGCCTACAATTCCTAGGAAACTTAAGCAATGTGATGCTTGCATCCTAGGAAAGCATAGCAAAGAATATTTTCATGATTCACATTCAAGAGCACTTAGTAAACTTGAACTCATTCATTCAGATTTATGTGGTCCAATGCCTGTTCCTTCTACAAATGGAAATAAATATATGATGACATTTATTGATGACTACACCGGAATGTGTTGGGTTTATTTATTGAAGAACAAATCTGATGCTTTTCAAACATTCAAGAATTTTCATAAATGGATTGAAAATGATGCACAATCTCATATTGGGTCTATTCGCACTGATAATGGAAAAGAATACACATCAAATGAATTTGAAAACTATCTTCGCCAACATGGGATCAAACATCAAACAACTGTGCCTTATAATCCCCAACAGAATGGTGTAGCTGAAAGAATGAATAGGACAATCTTAAATATGGTACGATCCATGCACTTCTTCAAAAATGTAAAGATAATGTTTTGGGCTGATGCTGTTTTATGTGTTGCATATATAAAGAATAAATGTCCATCTAGTGCTATTAGAAACAAGACTCCTTATGAAATGTGGTATGGACATGTTCCTTCGGTAAAGCATCTCAGGGTCTTTGGTTCCACCTATCATGCCTTGATACCATAGGTACATAGAAACAAACTTGGTGCTAGAAGTCGTAAATGTATCTTCCTGGGGTATTCAAACACCTCCAAAGCATACCGTCTCTATGATGAAGTAAATAAAAAGTTTGTTGTATCTAGAGATGTAATTTTTCTTGAATCATCCAAAACTGACAATGTTGTTGAGCGACAACTTGATTGCTTGGATAGATTCGCAAAAGCAAAATCATTTCAAGAATTTGATAATCAGATTCCACATCTTGAAGGGGGGATTCCTATACTAGATCAACATGTGGAATCTTCTTCTGAAGAACACTCTCCCTTGCATGAAACTCCAACAACAGATGATGCTTTAAGTGATGTGATTGATAGAATTGGGAGACTCAATCTTGATTCAGTCCCAACTCAATCAATGGAGCAGCCTGGACCATCTGAGAAAGGTCTCCCAAAGTGGCTAACAAAGACACTTGAAAGTGTTCATCCTGATGAGGTTGGAAAGATGGGAACTAGAAATTCAAACTAGAAAAATGGAGGTGATGTGGATGACTCTAATTCACCTGTTGATATGGATGTTTCTTATGATTGTGAATTGAACTTGTCTACAGATTTTGAACCAACTTCCTTCAAAGAAGCTACTTCTCATGATGAATGGAAAGAAGCAATGCAAAAGGAGTATGATGCCCTCATAAAGAACGGCACTTGGAAGCTGGTTGATCCTCCATTAGGAACCAAACCAATTGGCTGCAAGTGGGTCTACAAGAACAAGTATAAAGCTGATGGCTCACCTGACAATCACAAAGCTAGGCTTGTGGAAAAAGGTTTTGCACAGAACGAAGGGGTCAATTATGAGGAGACTTTTGCCCCCACAGCAGAATGGGCTAGCATTCAGACACTCTTTGCACTAGCAGCTCATAACGGTTGGAAAGTCCATCAAATGGATGTAAAAATTGCTTTCTTAAATGGAGATCTAAAAGAGAATGTTTTTATGTCTCAACCTGAAGCATTTGTTGTGAAAGGACATGAACATAAAGTATGCAAACTTGTGAAGTCCTTGTATGGCCTCAAACAAGCACCGCGAGCCTAGTATGAAAAACTAACTGAGCATCTTCTTAAACTCAATTTCAAACATCATGATCTTGATGATGCAACTTTATTTGTTAAGAAATTTGGAAAAATAGTTGTATATCTTGTGGTATATGTAGATGATCTTTTGATGACAAGGAACAATGAAAGCTACATTGCATCCATAAAGAAGGAATTGGGGAAAAATTTTGAAATGGCTGATTTGGGCTATGTTCATTAGTATCTTGGCATTGAAGTAACCCAACATCCGAAGTCCATATTTATTTCTCAAAAGAAATCCATTGGAGATCTGTTGAACAGGTTTGGCATGACAGAGTGCAATCCTCTTACTACTCCAATGGAAAAAAACTTAAAGCTCACATCTATTTAAGGAAAAGAATTTGAGGATGCAACAAAGTATAGACAGCTTGTAGGAAGTCTCAACTACCTAACTACAACCAGACCAAACATTTTGTTTGTTGTTGGAATCCTCTCTAGGTTTATGCAAAAGCCTTGTGAGGGACATTGGTCTGCTACAAAAAGAGTTCTAAGGTACTTGAAGGGAACTCAAGACTTTGGAATCAAGTATACACAGTTGGACGACTTCAGCTTAATTGGATACTCTGATTCGACTTCGATGAAGACAAAGAAAATGGGGTATCTACTTCAGGATATGTTATGAGTCTTGGATCAGGAGCTGTCTCCTGGAGATCACGCAAACAATCAGTTTCAGCAGATTCCACAATAGAAGCAGAATAAGTGGCAGTAGCTAAAGCAACAAAAGAAATTGTGTGGCTCAGGAAAATTCTTGAAG
Organism: Pinus tabuliformis; assembly: GCA_031772625.1. Classification (NCBI taxonomy): domain Eukaryota; kingdom Viridiplantae; phylum Streptophyta; class Pinopsida; order Pinales; family Pinaceae; genus Pinus; species Pinus tabuliformis. The sequence goes on from CM062815.1 coordinate 879,471,804, forward strand.
ATTTGCAGGTAAAACAAGTACAATCAACTCCACTCATGATTGATAATACCTCTGCAATAAAGTTGGCCAAGAACCCAAAGTTCCATGATCGAATGAAGCACATCAATACTAAATATCATCTGATTCGACATCATGTTGAGGCCAAAACAATCCATCTCCATCATTGTTCCACTAATGAGCAAATTGCAAACATCTTCACCAAAGCACTTGGAAGAGAAAAGCTTGAACGATTTAGAATGATGCTTGGACTCACCAACATCCCTTCAGATTAAGGGGGGGAATGTTGACACCTAATCCTCATGATTGGGTGAATATAATGTAAATAGATAAATAAGTAATATGAGCAGTCATCGAGAGATGAAGTGAACAGTCTCTCCCTCATGTATATAATGAAGACCTACCTGAAGGAATAAACACGAATCAATTTTTGGTTGATTTATTGCCTGGTCTAACACTACAAAAACCTATCTCACTTTTTACACAAGTATTACAAAAAGGGAGATAAATGCATATCTTCAAAGCCTAATTTTTGGACTGTGCAAATTCTTTTTTTTGATATTTTTTTTGCAAAGAATATTGTGAACAGCTGGAGCTGAATTTTTGTAAACTGAAAGAGGTTTATCTCAATAACATACTTATCTACATTAACCTCTTTCACTTTTTACATATCTATCTTGGATTGAGATATACAAAGGTATCACTGGACCCTAATTTTGCAGAATTTCTGGGGCAGAATGCACAAAGGAAGGACTTAGTTAGTGACTTGGAAGCCTCATCATCAATTAAGAGTTGCTATCAAATTCGAATTTCTCTTCTTTGTCACCATCAATCCATAAATATAGTGCCAAATAGATTCATTAGTTTTGAGTGTCCTTTATTTAAGTTCTATTAATGTAAAACAGTTTGAGATATTTGTAAAACCAATTTTGATATTTTTTCAAGATATTTCAGTTTAGAATTTGTATAAATACTTATTCATTTGAAGTATTTTGGGTGGATTCTTAGACATTTCTATAGACTTCTTGATCAAAAGACTGTAAAGTTATTGTATCACTGACTGAGCCAGCAAGCTGGATTGATGAATAAAGACAATATATTTCACAGGATTCATGTGTTGAGCGAAGTGCAAACAAGTATTTTCTTATGTTATCATTATCTTTCTTAAAGTTTTTCCACAATCTTTAGTGTATTTCTAAATCTAAATGCTATAACTGGAACAATATTTTAGAATTTGTTTAGTTACACTCTTTTTTAACAGTTATGAATATAAATGTTTTCAACTGTTATCTAAGTTAAGGAATTCTTAATTGCTCCTTAGTTTAGGTTGTTTCTTGTTAATCCAGATCAAAGGATTCTTAATTTCCCTTTGCTTTTGGTACCCCCTATTCCTCATTTATATCCTGGTCTGAGAACCCTTAATTGCTCTCTCACCCTGATTTAAACCATTTCACCCTCCTGTTCCAAAGACCTGCACTTTACTCTGCTAGCTTGCCCTTTGAACATTCCCTTTGGTGAGTTGATCCAGTTCTGCTGCCCTTCTGTTGACTCCATAGCCCAATGGTCTAAATACATCATTCTATCCATCTGTTTCAAGGATCCCACCACTCAACCTTGAATACAAATCAAAAACCCCCAGAACATTCATAACTAGTCTGAAATCCAAGAAAACAAAGCTAAATCATATAGAGAGAGACCTCTCTGAGCCTAGGTTGGCTAGAGCCTATGCTCCAAAGTTGGTTTGTAGTTACCTCAATGATTTCTTTCTTTAACCTTGAGAAAATACTGAGTGATAACAGGCTATATGGAAATGGTGAAACAAGTGTATTCTTCAGAATTCTACTGAAGACTTATTTATGGTATATGAGAGAACTATAACAAATCTATCTATGTTCACTTCTCATGATACATGTTCCAAAAACTCTCAACACAAGCAGACCAGGACACTGATGGAGTATCCAATGGGTTTTTTTGATGGTGTTGCGCAAAGGAATTCTTGTGGATGTGGATTTTGGATTGCCATATCAAATGAATTGCCATACAGGATTCACTGGAATGGGGGAAGTGGCACAAATACCAGGGTAGACGCAATGGCCTTGTGGGGTCTTTTATGGTTCACCAATTTCCTTAATATCCTTGATATTCATATTTATGGGGACTCCAATATTATCATCGATCAGGTAAAGTGTTGTGCAAAAATCAACAATCCATCGCTCCTTGGATGGTTAGGGAGAATTGGCCTTCTATGGAATCAGCTCAACAATTCTACAGTTATGCACGTAGGTAGAGAACATAACAAAGTTGTTGATGATCTTTCAAAGAGGGGACTACAAGGTAATTTTGGTAATATGCACATTGAAATAACTCTAGGCCACAATGTACTAGATGTTGGGGAATTTCCTTTCCCTAGGTAATTTCTTCCTCCCCTCTTTTTTTGTATATTTTTGTATGTCTTCTATTACTAAATCTGTTATCTCTCTTGCATGGATGGATGGATATGAGGTGTATATGTTTAACCATGTACTACCTCATTTGGTCGTATGTTATGTTGTTTTTATCTCTATCTATCTCTTCTAAATTTTGGAACAGCACTGGGCCTATTGACTATTCTTTCTGTATTTTGTGTGCTATGGGGTTTTCGGGTTGGGAAGCATGATATGCTTTCTCAGATAAACTGAATGATGTACTGGACTCAGCAGAATGATGTCTATATCATGTATTCTGAACATATAATATAATATATTATGCTTTTTTCGTATAAAAAAACGAGTATGATTTCTAGATGCAATACGGAAATAATGCAGAAAAAAGATGCTGCAAACACACTGGTATAAAACCAGTCAAGCATGTTGAGTGACAAATGAGGAGTAACGAACCCTTACTCACAATTCCATAATTATGATACTTGTGCAGTCGCGAGTCAATGAAGATTCAGAGAAACAATGGATTAATGCCAGGAATGAATGCAGCTAGGGAAAACTCGTGCGCAAAGGATAGACAAACCTAGCATGCACAATTCCAAACTAGAGAAGTGCTAGGGTTCAGCAAAAATTCCCAACCTATTTGCAGTAGGAGAATGGAAGAGCAAAGGACAGGACTGCCAAAAATGGAGACCTACAAATTTCTTAGGTAACACCTGGCAGAGAAATAGTGATTTAGGTATGGAATATTACATATATTTTCTGAGAGATACTTGTGCTTTGATACCATTGTTACTACCCATATGAAAATAGATAGAGATAAGATATGTGATGTTTTATTATATAAATGGTACGCATATTAATACCTTTTAGTGATGGTTGGATTCGACTTGCAAGGTTGGTTGGACTCTTTGTGATGGTTCACATTTGTCAGCACCAATTCTAATGGATTAAGTGTCTAACAATTATATATTAACACATAAATAATAAAAATTATACATTAGCACATTAATGATAAATATTATAATGTTGATGTTGAAATTGTAATGTTACGGCGAGTAACACTTGGATCTCTTATGGTACTAAGTGAGAAGAAGTGACCCTAAGTTTTAAATCCCTATTTAGAATGAATAAAACTTAGAAATAGATTAAGTATTAACGTTAAGCTTTCTTTACGAATCTTAATAATGTGTATAAATTTGAGATAAATGAATATGGAAATAATAAATAATTAACTAAACCATTAGAAAAAAAACATTATTAAATATTAATTATATGAAGAAAAAATAAAATTATTAATAATGACAAAAATCTAAACCAAAATGATTCGTTGCTTAAAAAAATGAATGGATACAAAGAGTTTTCAACAACATGGTTTGTTCAACCTCTGTTTAAATGAGAAATCATCTTGGATATCCAGATTAAATGGAAATCATTCAGAGGTAATCAAGTTTAAGCAAGAATTTGATTAAAAAAAATTATTAAGCTTGAACTGGATTTAAAATAAAGTAATATGAAAATTTATCGTCAATAAAAATGAATAATATGTTGGCATTTTGGCACAGCTGTGGCGCTACGGTACAAGTGTTGTCCTTGATGGCAACTCTCTTTGATGACAGATTTCAGTCCAGACTACAAGTATGAAGAAAAATATATACACGCTGGTTCACTATATACCAAGTCGCGTATACAAGCAGGTTCACTATATACAAAGTCGCGTATACGCAGGTTCGCTATATACCAAGTCGCGTGTACACGCAGGTTGGCTTCAGTAAAAGAGCGTGTATGTGGAAAACTTATCTTTGGTCCGTGGCGGTTATTCCTTGGAAGTTGTGCCTATGGTTTTTGACCATGGTGTCTCGACGGACGTGTTGATCCCTAGTTTTTGAAGCTGATGGTATTGGATTTCTATGGTTTTGGCCTGTGGTATTGAGCAAGGCCTAAGGCTATATAAGGAGAAGAAGATCATTAGGCAAAGGTATCTGAAAAGTCTTGAATATCTGAAAAAGAAAGAGATCTGGTATGCAGGTTCTGGGTTGCTTGATCTAAGCTAAGGAGAGATCACACCGGTTGATGGAAGACTAGATCTAAGGGCAGATCGGGATCTAATGGTTTGAAATGCACTATTATGATATGGTTGATTATGCGTATTTCTAGATCTGCATACTGACGCAATGTTATGTTCTGGGTCTAACTGCAAGTTAAGAGAATTTTTAGATCTGTACGCAGGTTGTCTTCGGTAAAAGCGCGTGTATACGCGGGTTTCTCTCATTGAAGTAGCGTATATCTTTGAAGTTTGATTTTTTGGGTTGCAGTTGGGTCTGACTGCTATTGCAGAGTTCTGTAGTCTGCTCTGTGTTCTGGTGACTGGTGTTGACAGGGTTTCAGTGGTTCAGTGATACAAAGATTGATGATGCTAGTATTGGTTATTTTATGCTTCAATGATCTGTTATGAAAGTTGAATGAATTATGGTCTTCAGATTGTAATGTTGTGCTTTAGGAATATCCAGTCTGAAAATGTATGAAAAGTGGTACCTGAAGGAAAGAAGATTGTAGGCCAGCACCTACGTACTAGTATCTTAGCTAGTACAAGAGCAAAGGGGGTTGGAGCTCCCTTCCAAGGAAGTTTAGAGAACAAGAGAAGGTTGAAGCCTTCTGCAAGTTGTAGCCTGCGTACTGGTATAAGGCTGCACCAGTACAAAAGATTGTAAACTGAAGTTTTTATTAAAGAAATATAGAGACGACTTGCAGCAGGTGGTTTTCACCCACATTGGGTTTCCACCTTATATCATGGTGTTCATGTGTGTGGTTTTTGTGTGATGATTTGTTCTGTTATACTGCACCTGTTTTACTATCATGGTTAATAATGTCCTGATGCATTTACTGAAGATAAGCTACTGAATCATAAGTTTTCTTGTCATACGCTGGTTTCTTTAGACACAGTAGCGTGTACACGTTGTTTCACTTAACTGAAGTAGCATATATCTTTCTGAGCATAAAATGAAAAAGTTTTTCTGATAATACTGATTCACCCCCCCCCCTCTCAGTATTATTTCCAAAAATTGGTATCAGAGAAGGTCCTTCAGAGAAGATTGATCGCTTGAAGGTAGATCGTTCATCATGAGCAACTACGAGAGAGAAGCATCAATCAGGCCACCGGTTTTTGATGGGACAAACTTCAATTATTGGAAGGTAAGAGTTACTTCCTATCTTCAATCTCTTGGTACAGAAGTTTGGGACATCGTAGAGACAGGCTACACTTTTCCTTCAGCTACTCCTACAGATGCAGCCGAGAAAAAGAAATATGAAACAAATGCGAAAGCAGTCAATACTCTATTGGGATGTATATCTCAATCGGAATTCATGAAGGTAATGCACTATAAATCTGCAAAAGAAATATGGGACAAAATTGTCACGAGCTATGAAGGAGACGAACAGGTAAAGCGTGCTAAACTTCAAACTCTCAGGATTAAGTATGAGACTCTCAGAATGTATAATGATGAAAGTGTGGCTAACTATTTCCTTAGGGTAGATGAGATTGTTAATTGCATGAAAAACTTGGGTGAAGAAATAAAAGAGGCTATTGTGGTTGAAAAGGTTCTAAGATCTTTGTCCCCCAAGTTTGAATCTAAAGTGTCTGCCATAGAAGAAAAGGAAAATCTGCAAATTCTTACTATGTCTCAGCTTCACGGAATTCTAACCGCTTATGAAATGAGAAAGGGAGGTCCATCAGACAGAAGAGAAGCTGCCTTCAAAGCTTCAGGCAAAGAAGACTATTATGAAGCAAGTCACGAAGAAGAGGAATCAAATTTTGTCAGAAATCTTCAAAGGGGTTCTGGAAGGTTCAGAGGTAAGTTACCTTTTAAATGCTTTGCTTGTGGAAGAGTAGGTCATTATGCTGCCAGATGTCCTCACAAAGATAAGAATGACAAGGGAAAGGAACCTGTTAAATGGAACAAGAAACAAAATGAAAAGAAGAAAAGCTATTACACTCATGAAGATAGTGATGGTCTTTCAAATAGTGATGAAGATGAACAAGGTAATAGATATAAACTTTTAATGGCTTTTGAAGATGATGACTATATGGATGCTATAGATGTAGAAGGCTTTTGTGAAGAAATGAAAAATCTCAAAGTTTGCTTAGAAGAGAAGAGTGCTATTATTGATTCTCTACAATGTCAACTAGCTGAAAAGGAAAAACATCTTGAAAAATTGGAATGTGAGATTGTCTGTCTTAGAAAGGAGATTGAGAAAACAAAAGCGATTAATCTTAAATTTGTTAAAGGATCTGAAACCTTGGATGAGATTATCAATGTGCAGCGATCTCCTCTAATCAAGACAGGTCTTGGATATAATGGAGAAACATCTCAAGCCTCTACCTCTAAAAGTTATCTTGATGCAGCAAGGAGAAGCGAGCAAAGGCCAAATAAAAGTCATCAGTTGAATCAGGGACAGTCTACCTCAAGAACAAATAAAGGCCATCAAGAAATTCGAGGACAAACTTCCTTAAGGACAAACAGAAGCTACAATCAACCTCAGGCAAAATCTTCCCAATTTGCTCCAAGAATGAATGTGAATAGAAGCTACAATCGGTTGGATGATAGATCTGATTATCGCAGAAGTTTCTTTAATGGCCAATGCTTTTCTTGCCATAACTTCGGTCACAAAGCAGCTCAATGTGTTGCCTACAAGACAATCATGACTAGAGAAGCTCAAAAGCAAGGGAGAATGACTGGAACCATGAAAAGGACTTATAACAACTTTTCGGCTCTTGAAAATGAAGTTGAATGCTCTATTTGTAATAACTTTGGTCATGAAGACTCTGAATGCAGGAGCAGGTTCCGGAAGACAACTCAGAAGGAACAAACCTCAAATGTCAGAACATGGAGAATAAAGGAACCGCAACCAGAAAGATGTGGGATAGCCTTTTATGCAGAAGGTCAAGAAAGTCTATGGTACATTGACAGCGGATGTTCGAAGCATATGACAGGGGACAAAGAAAAGCTTGAGTCATATACCGCATTAGAAAAGGGGAAGAAAGTTTCTTTTGGAAACGATATCTCTGCAGCCATAAAAGGAAAAGGTATTGCTCCTTTGAAAGAGAAGGTCAAAGCTGGAAATGTTTTGTATGTTGATGGATTGAAGCATAATCTTCTGAGTGTCAATCAGATGTGCGATCAAGGAACAGAGGTAATATTTAGATCAAATGGATGTTGTGTTCGTGATCTTGATACAGGTAAAACAGTGATCAAAGGAAGAAGGACTCCAAATAATCTATACATATTTGAAGAAGGACCACAACAATGCTATTTGAGCAAGGATGATGAATACTGGCTATGGCATCGGAGATTGGGACATCTAAGCTTTTCACAAATAAGGAAAGCATGCAAATATGAGGCAGTTCGTGGTCTTCCAGATATCAAAATTCCAGACAACACTATATGCAAATCTTGTCAGTTTGGAAAGCAAACCAGAACTAACTTTCCAGAGAAGGGAGGATCAGGCAGCATACCTCTTGAGCTAGTCCATATAGATGTATGTGGTCCATTTAGGAAAAGGACACCTCGAGGAGAAGAATATTTGATATTATTCATTGACGACTTCTCCATGTTTGTCTGGTTAGGGCTTATGAAGCACAAAGATGAAGCATTCGAAAAATTCAAATCCTTCAAAGCCTTGGTTGAAAATGAATCAGGACACAAAATTAAGTGCCTCAGATCTGACAGAGGTGGGGAATTTACTTCAAACGAATTTTTCGATTTTTGTGAAGAACATGGGATAAGAAGAGAATTCTCTACAGCTAGAACTCCTCAGCAAAATGGGGTTGTGGAAAGAATGAACAGAACAATCCAACAAATGGCTCGTGCTATGCTTGATGAATCAGGTACTCCCGTAACTTTCTGGGGTGAAGCTGCACATGCTGCGATTATTATTCTAAACAAAACAAATGTCCGAGTAAACAGCACTCAAACACCTCATGAGCTCTGGAGTGGTGAAACTCCTTCGGTGAAGCACTTCAAAATCTTTGGGAGCAAATGTTATATTAAGAATATTGATGAGCAACTTGGCAAACTTGAACCAACAGCAGATGAAGGCATTCTTCTTGGTTATTCTCCACATAGCAAAGCATACAAGTGCTACAATAAAAGACTTGGCAGAATTGTTGACAGCATTGATGTAGTGGTTGATGAGAAGGGATATATTCCTAGGCAAGTTCATCATGAAGACATTGAAGAAGATGAAGGTTACCCTCAAAGGCAGAATGATGAAGAAGAAGAACCTCAAGAAGAAGAAGAACCTCAAGAAGAACCAGAGGAGCAGACAGGAATAGAAGAGAAGACTCCATCCAGATATGTTCAAAAGAATCATCCAGAATCTCAGATTGTGGGACAGAAAGAAGCAGGAATACAAACAAGAAGAAAAATTGCAGAAGCTTCAAGCTATTTGGCATTACTCTCTTCCACTGAACCACAAAATGTGAAAGAGGCATGCAAAGATGAATGTTGGGTCAAAGCAATGGATGAAGAACTTGAGCAGATCGAAAAGAACAACACTTGGGAATTGGTTCCTAGACCAAAAGATAAGAATGTCATCGGAACAAAATGGGTCTTCAAAAATAAATTGAATGAAAATGGAGAAGTAATTAGAAACAAGGCCAGACTTGTTTGTAAAGGGTATGCGCAGCAAGAAGGAATAGATTTTGAAGAGACCTTTGCTCCTGTTGCAAGACTTGAGGCCATCCGAATGTTCCTTGCTCTCTCAAGCTTTCAAAACTTCAAAGTATTTCAAATGGACGTGAAATCAGCCTTTCTAAATGGAGACTTAGAAGAAGAAGTATATATTGAGCAGCCAGATGGTTTCATTCTTGGGAATGATCCAAACCTTGTATGCAGATTGAAAAAGGCTCTCTATGGTCTCAAACAAGCTCCAAGGGCTTGGTACTATCGGTTGGACAAATATCTTCACCAACAAGGCTTTTCAAAAGGATCAGCAGATAGCAATCTCTATATAAAAGTTGAAAATAACAAATTGCTAATACTTGTTGTTTATGTAGATGATATTATCTTTGGCAGCAATGAAGAGGCTATGAGTCAAAACTTTGCCTTGGTTATGCAGAAAGAATTTGAAATGTCATTACTTGGAGAATTGACATACTTTCTTGGATTGCAAATCCAACAAAATGAAGGAGGTATTTTCTTGTCCCAAACCAAGTACCTCAAGCAGATCTTGAAGAAGTATGGCATGGAAGATTCAAAGCCAGTATGTACCCCCATGGTTACAGGATGCAGCCTCAGTACAAATGATGAATCAGCAGCAGTTCATCAACCAACTTATAGATCCATGATTGGGAGTTTGCTTTATTTGACAGGTACTCGACCAGACATTATGCATGCAGTAGGAATTGTTGGAAGATTTCAAGCCAACCCAAAGGAAACTCATCTTCAGGCAGTCAAAAGAATCTTCAAGTATCTTCAAGGGACTCAAAACTATGGCCTATGGTATCCTAGAGATACAGATCTCACTCTTCATGCTTACACAGATGCAGATTGGGCCGGAAGTGTGGATGACAGGAAAAGCACAAGTGGTGGTGCATTCTTCATGGGTTCCAGATTAGTATCTTGGTTCAGCAAGAAACAGAGTTCAATTGCTTTATCTACAGCTGAAGCAGAATATGTGGCTGCGGCATCTTGTTGCACACAACTTCTTTGGATGATGCAGACCTTGCAGGATTTTCAAATCACTTGCACTCCACCTGTCTCTATCTTATGTGATAATACAAGTGCAATCAGCATTTCAAAGAATCCAGTCATGCATTCAAAGACCAAGCACATACCAATCAAGTATCACTTCCTCCGGGAACAAGTGCTTGAACAAAAGGTGAAGTTGGAGTATGTTCCTTCTAAAGAACAAGTTGCTGATATTCTCACAAAACCACTGCCCAGGGAGACTTTTGAATATCTCAGACAGAAGCTGGGAGTAGTTGATGCTTCATCTTGCTGTTGAAGCTTGTCTGTTCTAAAGAAAATTTGGTGTACGCGTGTTGTACAAGGGATATCCGCGTACATACGCTGATTTATGCAGGTGAAGTCGCGTATATGGAGTTCTGAACAGCAAGGGCAGACTCTGGTTGGAGAAGGTCTGAGATGGGTATGCTAGAATCCTTCAGGCACAGTTTCAGGGGGAGCAGCTTAAAGACTAATAAAGCATTGTTGGCATTTAGATGCTTTTGGTCTTAGTTCACAACTATTGTTGGTTTCAGGAGAAGGAGCACAGAAGGAAATCTTGGTTGCTGATCTAAAAGATGATTATCAGATGCTGTTGATGACTTTCATAAGACCTGGTCTAGATTTTTCGTCTCTATGTCATGTATCTCTTTTGTGATATCTCTTTTATGGTGTCAAGGTCATGTAACCGCCTTTGTTGGATTCCCCACTATGCCTGGGATGAATGATGTAATGTATCTGGTTGTTATATGTAAATTTCTGATGTAACCCCTCTTGATTGGGAGTATGGATGTATGTATTGAGTCTTTTGGTGATAGGAAGGTCCTTTATGATGTATAAGTCTTGGTTCTCTTTGAAGAACATCTTTTGCAGATCTTGCCTACAATCAGGGGGAGCATATTCAGCACAACAGAGCAGAGATATCAGCATGAACTCAGGGGGAGCACAGCCCTTTGCCCTTGATGACAAAGGGGGAGAATGATTCTAAGGATCTTGGATCTTGGGGTTGCCATCAAGTCCAAAGGGGGAGATTGTTGGCATTTTGGCACAGGTGTGGTGCTATGGTACAAGTGTTGTCCTTGATGGCAACTCTCTTTGATGACAGATCTCAGTCCAGACTACAAGTATGAAGAAAAATATATACACGTTGGTTCACTATATACCAAGTCGCGTATACAAGCAAGTTCACTATATACAAAGTCGCGTATACGCAGGTTCGCTATATACCAAGTCGCGTGTACACGCAGGTTGGCTTCAGTAAAAGAGCGTGTATGTGGAAAACTTATCTTTGGTCCGTGGCGGTTATTCCTTGGAAGTTGTGCCTATGGTTTTTGACCATGGTGTCTCGACGGAAGTGTTGATCCCTAGTTTTTGAAGCTGATGGTATTGGATTTCTATGGTTTTGGCCTGTGGTATTGAGCAAGGCCTAAGGCTATATAAGGAGAAGAAGATCATTAGGCAAAGGTATCTGAAAAATCTTGAATATCTGAAAAAGAAAGAGATCTGGTATGCAGGTTTTGGGTTGCTTGATCTAAGCTAAGGAGAGATCACACCGGTTGATGGAAGACTAGATCTAAGGGCAGATCGGGATCTGATGGTTTGAAATGCACTATTATGATATGGTTGATTATGCGTATTTCTAGATCTGTATACTGACGCAATGTTATGTTCTGGGTCTAACTGCAAGTTAAGAGAATTTTTAGATCTGTACGCAGGTTGTCTTCGGTAAAAGCGTGTGTATACGCGGGTTTCTCTCATTGAAGTAGCGTATATCTTTGAAGTTTGATTTTTTGGGTTGCAGTTGGGTCTGACTGCTATTGCAGAGTTCTGTAGTCTGCTCTGTGTTCTGGTGACTGGTGTTGACAGGGTTTCAGTGGTTCAGTGATACAAAGATTGATGATGCTAGTATTGGTTATTTTATGCTTCAATGATCTGTTATGAAAGTTGAATGAATTATGGTCTTCAGATTGTAATGCTGTGCTTCAGGAATATCCAGTCTGAAAATGTATGAAAAGTGGTACCTGAAGGAAAGAAGATTGTAGGCCAGCACCTACGTACTAGTATCTTAGCTAGTACAAGAGCAAAGGGGGTTGGAGCTCCCTTCCAAGGAAGTTTGGAGAACGAGAGAAGGTTGAAGCCTTCTGCAGGTTGTAGCCTGCGTACTGGTATAAGGCTGCACCAGTACAAAAGATTGTAAACTGAAGTTTTTATTAAAGAAAGATAGAGACGACTTGCAGCAGGTGGTTTTCACCCACATTGGGTTTCCACCTTATATCATGGTGTTCATGTGTGTGGTTTTTGTGTGATGATCTGTTCTGTTATACTGCACCTGTTTTACTATCATGGTTAATAATGTCCTGATGCATTTACTGAAGATAAGCTACTGAATCATGAGTTTTCTTGTCATACGTTGGTTTCTTTAGACACAGTAGCGTGTACACGCTGTTTCACTTTATTGAAGTAGCGTATATGTTTCTGAGCATAAAATGAAAAAGTTTTTCTGATAATACTGATTCACCCCCCCGCCCCTCTCAGTATTATTTCCAACATAATATTGATTAGAACTATCAAATCAAAATTTCTAAACATAAAAGAAATGTAGACAAATAAACTACTATATAAATGTCTACATCAAGCCTTCACTTTCCTTCTACTTTGCATATGACATGAAATTAAGGAATGAAGAATAATGTTATATAGGGTTATTGTGTACTTACCAGATTTTGCTTGGTAAGCTGAAAACTCCTTTTTTTCTCTATTGTGACAATCAAGAGTTATAACTATCCATTTTATAATAATATTTAACCTTTTCGTTTTTAACTATCAACAAATTTTCTCATTTATTTGTGATAAAGGAAAGTTAAATGATGTAAAACAAGGTATAATCAAATAAATATGAGAATATATGGGAGTCATATTTAGTATAATACCATTATAACCAATCCTTATAACTCTTACAAATGAAAAACATATTCATGTTATATTTACCAAGTACATATACATCTTTAACTCTCCATAATATACATACTAAGTATGTAATCAAAACAATAAATCGACATATCTTATGGTCATTTTGTCATGCCATCAACAATGTTTAGAACTGACAAATATATCAAACATCCATAACATAACTATCAGCATATCCAATTTTAATATTGCAAAATTTCTGAATGCATGCCAACATATCAAACATCCATAACATAAATATCATCATATCCAATTTTAATATTGCAAAATTTCTGAATGCATGCCAACGTGGTATATATCCCTCCTTGTAGCTCTCTAAGATTTTCCATTTTTTTAATGTAGAGTGTGAAATGAATGAATGAGGGGAATTAGGTTTGACCTTTTGAAAATTTGGTTGAACATGTTTTTTATCTTTAGCAATAAAATGGGACTCACATATCAAGGGCTCAATTTAATAAGATTTTGAGGATGTGTAACAAAACTAATTGAGAATAAGGCTAATAGCGTTATAAGTATTGGTTGTGGGTTGATAATTGTGTCAATCAGTAGCTCTAGAAAAACTTTAACTTGGGTTTCTTCCCAACTTATTGATGGTCGAATATGACCTCTCTAATATAGTGTGTATCTCGGGAGGTATTTCACAAAACCCTAGGAGGTGGGTTTGTGTGAGTTTGGTCATAAATGGGTTTGTGGGAAAAGAATCTGAGAGAAGGAGTTTTAGACCCAAGAAGGGGTGTAAAATTCTAAAAAGAAAATTAAAAAGAAAAAATAAATTCCTAAATCTAAGAGGATCAAAACCCCTAACATATAGAGTGTTCCAAGAGGCTTAGGAAGATGATTTAAAGAGAGGCCTTAGGACAAGGCTAGACAATACAGTGAGAGGAAACTCATTGGGTCGTAAGGGCTTGTAGAGATGTAGCCCAAAGGAGGTGTAGTTATAAGGTCGACTAGGGCTAAAAGGTTTGGTAGAGTTTTGATCAAAAGCGCAATACCTCAAGTAAAGACAAGTAGCAGGTTGAATCTCTAGGATTTGAGCTAGTGTGAAGGAGAAGGACATCTTCCTTCTGTGGTCCATTCGAGTTTATAAGGCAAGTATATAATTTGATATACCTCTATAAAAGTAGCCAATAAGGTTAGATTTATCTTTGTTAAGGTCACCAAAATTATAGTTTAGTGAAGGCCTAGAACAGGCCTATTTTTGTCACCCTTTCTTCTCAAGAACAAATCCAAAACTTGGCAACAATATCTACAAGACTGAAGTCCTGAGATAAGCCTACAGGAGGGTCGTTTGGATTCAATTAAATGGGGATTGGAGGGAGGTATATCCCTGTGGTAGAGAAAAGGTCAGGGGGACAAGTATGGTGCAGTTTAGGCCTAAGAATTAGGTCGAGTTACAGACAGACTAGAACTACATTGAGGTAAGAATTATTTGTTGTTGATATCTTGTCTTTTATGGAGGTTATTGGAAGATGGAGGACTATCCAAAGGTATTAAACAGAGATTTGAAGCCCTATTTTAGGGTCGTTTAGTCTCCAAAGTTATGTTCTATAGGATATTCCAAGGAGTTGTAGCAGTCCACCTAGAATTTGAGCCAAAATAAGAAAATTTGAGACCTTTGAGGGGTGTAACAAGTTATATTCATCACTATTGTTCTCAAATATATGCACAGGTAAAGGAGTCTAGGAAGGACCGCAGTATGTGTCTCCATGAGTGGATAGAATGATGAATAAGATAGATGAGTTGGAGTAAAATAATTTGGAAGGATTGAAGGATTGTTCATAGGTGTGAACAGTAGATTTTAAATTTCCCTATATCTATGTGATTTGAGGGTCAAATAACAAGCATGAGGGTAAACCTACAAACCCTAGGTGAGGGCAGTACTGGTGGGCCTAGATCAGTCAAGTAGTGGACTGAAGATGGGAAAATTTGAAGCATAATAAGTAATGACGTATTTTTGTCCATATTGGATAGTTGGATGGAAACTTAAGATCATATTGGAGGAGTGTAGTAGTTGTCATATTGTAGCCCTAAGTGCATACTTGAGAAGGACCTCAAGCATGCTAGGACAAGCAGAATTATTGAGCTCACGGACTGTAGCCAAGAGAGCCAGATTGATAGCCCTAGTTCACTATCAAAGAAGGACATTTACAGTGAGAATAAGGGCATCCTTCATGCCCTAGACTTGTCTCATTATAGTAACTAAGGAAGACAAAAGTGGGCAGCTAAAGAGTTGTTCACAAACGGAATTGTGAACAACAAGTCAAAGTGCCTATGTGTTGCATACCTTGAAGGACGAAGGAACAGCTAGGGGGCAGAACATGGTGAGTTGTGTTCAGTGACGTAAAGGAGTAGAGTCCATTGATAGAGGAAAATTGAGGAGTTGCGGGATGTGTTTAGGACATGTGGACTGAAAGGGCTATGTGGGGCCATCATTAGCAAGTAGGTCAAGTGTTGTCTTGTTCATGATAGATTGGTTTTTAAAGGACTGACACCAAGCCCTAGTTGTATTCTTGTATCAGTGTGATTGTAAAGGGTCGTGATCCCTAGTATGGGAGCCTTAGGTTGTTGTATTATAGTTTGTTACTATAACAAAGAAGGGTTTGAAAAAGTTAAAAATTATCATGCGTGCTAGTTGATTCATCGATGCATATTTATTCCATGATTGTTCAAATTAGTCTTTTTGTCACATTTGAGTTGGTTGTGTCAAAGATTGTAAAACCCAAACCTAGATTCTCATATGCCGTGAAAAATTCAACACTCTACAAAAACAATGAATATCACTTGTTCGAGGTCCTAATTAAACCTATACTTGTTTTGTGAGAGGATATACATTGGTATGTCATCGTTATTACCTTATAAAATATTTTGGATCTAATGAAATGGAAATCCAAATGGAAAATAATAACTTAGAACTAGAGAAACTATCTCTCTCTCTCTCTCTCTCTCTCTATACACACACACACACTAATTAATATAATAGTATTTATTCCTAGATAACTAGGAGCTACTTATAAATATTTTCAAGTACAAACAAAAAATTAACTACAACATTACTAGAAATAATTCACCAAATCAAGTAATGAATAAGCTTAAATATGTTGAAAATGCAACAAGAACATCCTAATTTAATTTTATCCATGAATTAAATTAGGAATAAAATTGTAATTCCCCATCACATGACAACTTGTATTAGTTAACTAAGTTAATTTGACTTAGTTGGCTCAGTTTATTTGAGTTGAAGGTCTAACTTAAGTCATGTAGAGTGTCTCCTACATTATAGGAGCCCTAGTTGAGTTTATTTTGAGATGTAATTAATTAATTCAATTTAACTGAGTTAAATTCAGTTAAACTAGTTCCAACTGTTGGAGGAACTAGTGGGAGGTCTAGTAGTGTGGTGTTGCATGCAGTGATAAACCAGTTAACTGATGATTCACTCATAAATAACTCATGCATGTCAGATCTGAGAGTTACCTAGTTGAGATTGGAGTTCAAAGACATTGTACTATCAGTTGTATAATCATCTGAATTATACAAGTGGTGCATGCAGTCAGAGGAAGGCCTATGAGGATTGTACAATTCCAATTGAGGAATTTCCATAATTAATAGGGGCTAATTCCCAAGGAAACATCGCAAGAAAATAGGGACTTGGGAAAGAAGAAAATTGGTTAAGTATTGACCTGGGCTTGTCTAGGAAGTTGTGAGACAGATAGAGATAGTGCATAGGCTGCTCGGGCTTAAGTAAAGCATTTTAATCTTCTCATATTTTCTGACTAATGCAATATATAGATAGCAGGGGTTTTTAGTTGTTTCTTTCCCTAGGAAATCATTGTGTAATGTGTTGATTGAATTCTTTCTCGTGTATGCTTCATGATTTCATGATCATTTAATTGTTTCTACTGATGAGTAGAGTAGATTCAATTCTATTGTTTTAGCATATTACAATTAACAGTTTGAATCTACAAGGAATTTCTACATGGTATCAGAGCATAAATCACTCTAGAAGAGGAGAATACGAGTTTGTCTTTTGCGGGTGAAATCGAATTCGCAATATCATACTTCAGAGCCAGCAGGATGTTGTTCTACGGATTGAGACTCGAATAGTCCCTTGAGGGTAGTTCGAACTATATTGCTTGCAAGGACAGGATGGAGGCAGTATTAGGAAATAATGGGCTTAAGGAATTCATAGACAAATGTATTACTGAGCCTCCAGCAACTAATGCTCAAGAGCTGGCAGAGTGGAGAAAATGTGTTGCAAAGGCAAGAAGGATTATCCTAGAAGGAGTTCGAGATCATATTGTCTCAAACCTCCATGGTAAGGAGACTCCATATGCAATATGGAAGGCCTTGACAAACTTGTTTCAAAATAGTAGTGACCATAAGAAGTTGGCACTAAAGGACAAGCTCAGAAAAATCAAGATGGAGAAGGGCGACATAATAACAAAGTACTTGACCGAGTTCACGCAATGTTGAGATGAGCTTGGAAGTATTGGTGTTACAATTGTTGAATATGATCTGGTCAAACTAGCACTTCTAGACCTTCTCAAGAGTTGGCACTGCTACCAAGATTCGTAAAAGGGAGGGAGAAGCTACCAGAGTGGGAGCATTTGTGTTCTGAATTGGTGTAAGAAGAGATTCAGAGGAACACCAGATATGGATCCTCATCCAAGCATGATGATGAGCATAAGTGTGCCTTAGATGGAAAGGCAAAGAAAGGGAAAGGTAAGTCATCCCATTCCAAATCAAATTCCAGTCAAGGTGACAAGAACGACTTGTCGAAGATTAAATGTTTTCATTGTCATTATTTGGGACATTATGCCACAAATTGTCTGCAAAAGAAGGTTGGAAATAAGCCCTCGAGATGAGAATTAGGTGAAGCTCTTGCTTCACAATTCAAGTTGGATTTCACCCTCATTCATTGCATGGTGACATCAGTGATGGGTAGTATGTGGTATCTGGGTAGTGGAGCCTCATTCCATATGAACGAAAACAAATAATTATTCAGTGACTTGGAGGAGAAGGACCTCGAGATGCACACCAAAATGGGAGATGATGGAAGGTATAGTGCGACCGGTAGTGGTACTGTTATTTTTCAGAGGGAGTATGGTTCTCCTCTCACATTAAAAGATGGCATGTATGTTCTGGGTCTGAAGAAGAATTTGGTTTCAGATGCTATGTTGGAGGATCATAGCTATGATGTGACATTTAGCAAAGGAAATGATTTCCTTCTTCACATAGCCTTAAGACAAGTAAAGCATATCGAGGTTCGAGTGAAGAACCTCTACAAATTGGATGTAGAAGATTGTGTTGCCTTGTGAACAAAAGCAGAGAAGTTGAAAAGTCGAGACATTGGTGAGTTGTGGCATACAATATTGGGTCACTTGCACCACCGAGCTTTAACGATCATGCATCATGTTTCTACAGGACTTCCCAAGGGTGCGCTAGAGTAGAGAGATACATGAAAAGTGTGTACATTGGGGAAGTACACCAAATCCACCTTTCATGGTAAGGACAGTCGAGCGTAAGTGATCCTTGAAAGAGTTCACTCATATGTGTGTGAACCGTTCTCAACAGCCTCCACGGCCAAGCATAAGTATTATGTAATATTTGTATATGATTTCTCATGTAAGTGATGGATTTTCTTCATGTAGAAGAAAGATCATACATTCTCTAAATTTTGTGAATTTAAAGCACTTATTGAGAAAGGCATTCGCTAGAAAGTGAAGGCTCTCAAGAGCAATAACGGTGGAGAATATGTGTTGAATGAATTCAAGAACTTCTTTGCATTAGAAGGGATTCGATGGGATTTAATAGCATCCCATAAACCAGAACATAATGGGGTGGATGAAAGGAAGAACAGAAATATTTTGGGAGTTGCACGGGCAATGTTACATGATCAAGGTCTACTGTTTCACTTGTGCGCTAATGCATGCAACACAATTTTATATGTGCATAACAGGAGTCTTCATCATTCTCGATATGAGTACACCAGAAGAATATTTTTCAGGTAAGAAACTAGATGTGGATCTTTGGTTCATCATTTTATTTTCATGTTACCAAAGATGCAAAGAAAAAGCTAGAACCAACAGTTGAGTTGGGAATATTTGTGGGGTACATTGATACACCTCAAAACTATCGAGTGTACCTGCCATCTCACAGGATGATAATGGTTCATAGAGATGTGAATTTCGATGAAGATAAGGCCATGAGATGTTCCCTTGAGAGGGAGATTCAGTTGGATGGAGAAGAGGAGATTTTAGCTCCAAAGGAAGAACCTCAGGATGATGTGAAGTAGCCACATGCAGAAGAGTAGAGAGTCGAAGCACCCACTCATGCAGATAATTACATAGATGGAATGAAGCGCACCATGGAGGTTGATAGATGGATGCGTGATGTTAGAGAGAATATGGGAGCACCGACATCACAATGCGGGAAGAGGAGGTAACTAGATCGGTACATTGGATACATGGCTCTAATGAACGTGAATGTAGAAATTGAGCCATCCTCATTCAAGGAAGCAATGCAGCAACCAGTATGGGTTGATGCCATGGTAGAGGAGTATGAATCCATTATCAAAATCAGTGTTTGGGAATTGGTCCCAAGACCAGCAGACAAGTCAGTGGTGAGTTCCAGATGGCTTTACAAGGTAAAGTAAGCAACATATGGGAGTTTGGAGAAACACAAGGCCAGGTTTGTGGCCTAAGGGTTCTCTCAGGTGGAGGCAATTGATTATGAGGAGACCTTTGCTCCAGCAGCAATGTACTCTTCAATCAAATCTATTCTAGCACTTTCAACACAGATGGGATTGAAGATACATCAGATGGATGTGAAGACAGAATTCCTCAATGGAGTGATTGAGGAAGAGGTATACATTGAGCAACCAGAAGGATTTGAAACCTTCAACAAATATTCGCATGTGTGCATAATCAAGCGAGTGTTATATGGATTGAAACAAGCACACCATGCTTGGCACACCAGGATTGACAGTGATTTCACCAGGTTGGGCTTCACCAAAATTGAAGCAAATGCAAACCTTTACCATATTGTGGTTGAAGGAAAATTATTGATTATAGTATTATATGTTGATGATTTGATTCTAATAGGTGATGATAAGTTCGTAAAATCTTGCAAAGAGGATCTTGCAAGAGAATTCAAGATGAAGGACCTGAGGCTCATGCATTATTTCCTTGCTACGGAAGTATGGCAAGGAGATGAGGAATTTTTTGTCTCTCAGGGAAAGTATTCCAATGAGATACTAAAGAAGTTCCACATGGAGAGCAGAAAACCAATGGAAACTCCTCTAGCAGGGAATTGGAGGAAGTCAGGTGAAGTAGTGGAGGATACTATTTACAAGAAGCTTATGGGTTCATTTATGTATTTGGTGAACACGCGACCAGACATATGTTTTGCAGTTAGTTTACTTACTCAAGCTATGGTTAATCCAACCAGCTTTATTGGAAGGCAGCGAAAAATTTGTTGAGATACCTCAGAGGCACCACTCAGTTTGGTCTTTGGTACAGACTGACAGAGGGAGTGAAGATGCAAGGCTTCACATATGAATATTGGGTAGGTAGCCCATCTGATAGGAAGAGCACATCAGGGGGAATCTTCACTATTAGCTTATGTTGTGCCCTACAACAACCCCCCATTTCATATCATTTATATTTACAAAATTATTATATGAAATAGGGTCCCTTTAGAAATTAATTGGTATCAATAGCGCATTATTTTAAAGAGGTCCGCAAACTAAATGAAGGCATTATTTAAAAACCTTTTAAAAAAAATCCATTGTTGATCAAATAAAACAATCTTTCATCATTGCGATAAAGCGATCGCAAGATCGCATATCGCAATGACGTAAAAAACACAAATAAGTGGCACATTGGTCTCCGCCGATGCGATTTCGCAATCGGCTATCAGCAATACACATTTTAAAATGCCCCCATGACATAAGCCCCGATGCGGTGCGCAATCAGCGATCAGCTATCGGCGATACTTTATATGCAGTCAAAGCACCTTAAGCCGTTTACCCTGATCCGATGCGATTTCGCAACCGGCTATTGACAATATCCTATGCTTAATAATAAGGTGCCCAGGTTTTACCCCCGATGCGATGCGATATCGGCGATCGGGCAATCGGTGATACACTATGTATGCACATTGTTATGCCTTTTCACGCCGATCCGATGCGATTTCGCTATCGGCGGTCGGGGGTATGCTATCCATATGTTTATATAACACCTATTCTCCCGATGCGATGCGATATCGCTATCGGCGATCGGCGTTTCAAAATTGTCAACATAAAGATTTAAAGTGTTCCCGATGCCCGATCATGATATAGCGCGGATTTCGAAAAAGCCGTTAAATGGAGGGATATTGTGATCCATTCGTATTTAAAGTTTGATCTCTTAAATAATCGATCACCTGCACTCAACCGCCAAAATATCCATAGCACGCTTAAGCGAGTTATTCGGCCGAATTATGGTGTAATGAGCATTTAAGGGGTGGCAGGCCTTAAACGGCCATTTAATGTATCTGTAAGATCTTCCCATCGATTGGATCCGCAGCCATTTTTAAGAGTTAATCTCTCAGCACGCTTTGATCAATATATATTTCCCGTATTGGATTTTCATTAGCATATTTTTGTGTTACGTTTATTTTCGCCTCTGTGCAGAATTCATCCATAGAAGGAAGCGTGAGCAAGATGGGGAAGAAATCCAAGAATACCGTGGGCGCTTCCGCTACACCAGTTGCAGGACAAGCTGTCATAGACAAAAAGAAGGGCTTAATATCTGATACTACGTGTACGGGTCTCACCAGAGTTACTTGGCAAGGCACTTACAATCTGATTGAAGCTGAGCAACCAGTAAAGATAGTAACAGAAGCTAGTGTGGATTTACTTCGGAAGTGTGAGAGTACTCTCAAGGATTTAGCCGACTCTTTCCTTCACAGGATAGCAGCCAGGGAGCAAATTCTCCCATACACAGACGTCGTGCGATGGGCGATTGAAGAAATCCCAATCTTGGACATAACTTTCAGCACCAGAGATGGGAGGATTTTCGGATCATTCAAGGCAAATGACCTAAGGCAAATGTATCATTTTCCCGAGCCAGAGAAGGTATATAACAAGGCGTTCCTGGAGAAGTTTGCAAGTGATAATGAAGTTGAATCCGAACCCATCCGGGATTGGAGACAGAATCCAGCCAAACACAAACACGAATCTTCCGGTAAGTACTCGGTTGATTCTCTGGCTTCTCCTTATTGCTATGCGGGGATAATGATGTGTAGATTATGGGGATTGCATGACTCTGCTAATTTTACCATAGAAATGGTTCCTCTAATGGAGGCAGCAGTAAACAATATAATTATGGATTGGGCCACTATCCTTTCTGACAAACTAGCACAAGTTGTGCTTGAGTTTAGAAGCAAGACCCGGATTTCTGAAAGAATAATTCCCCCATTTTACTACAGTGTCTATATTCTAGATACCCTCTGTTATAATTCTGAATTCCCCGTACTCGGCTGGAGGTGGATTGCGCAAGACCCCTCACCCATTCATATATATCACCAGAAATTGTGGAAGTCTTCTTATAAACATCATCTATACCAAGTCTGTAATGGTTTTATGTTGCCTATTCATTATTCCATTTTTGATAGACCTGCTCCCAAGATTTCTTATCAAGCCGGAATTGATTTAACCGGAATAGGTAGTTGGTTTGGAGAGGAAAGGTTTACCTACATAAGAGTTTTCGGCAGCCAAGCCAGACCCCATGTCCTCCCTCTGTACATACCAGATAAACTTCTAGCAAGGGAAATTTCTTACCAAATCATTTCCAAGAGTGTTACACAAACACTCAAGAAGAATAAGAAGCAAGGTTGGCCCTCTTTTCCTTTGACGTGTGGTGTATATACCCTGCATGACCTCAAACATGCAGAAAAGGAAGCCACAAAAATTCAATCCTTGACTCTAGCGACTCTCCCAAATAGGCATTTCGATCCAAGAAACGTTGCCTATAATGCATTAGAACAGGCCAAACTGACAAGATTTGATCATAAGGAAGATATCTTTGATGACCTGTTCTCCTCAGCCGAGTCAATAAGCCAGGTTAGGCAATCCGCCCTAGCAAAGTATAATGATGAAGGGTTGAGTGAATTTAATAAACTTAGAGAACAGAGGTTGCAAACTCTGCCTCTCGATTTACTAGCAACAACCCCAGCAACATCATCAAGCGAGCCTGGTCGGCAACAGTCAAGCGAACCTCCTGTTATAACAAAAGATCATAAAAAAGAACAGGAGGAAAGGCAGAGGAAAGAACAGGCAGAAAAGCAGAGGAAAGAACAGGCAGAAAAGCAGCGGAGAGCACAAGAGGAAAGACAGAGGAAAGAGATAGAGGAACAACAAATGAAAGAACAAGAGGAAAGACAGAGGAAAGAACAAGAAGAGCAACAGAAGAAACAGCAGGAAGAAGTGCAGAAGGAGTCTGAAGCCGAAAAGCAGAAACAAACCACCATTGATGTCAATATAGATACTCGTATTGACCCCAAATTGCTCCAGGAATGGAAGCAATTTGACTCTATCATCAGTGGGTTGGAATGTTCCAAAGATACAGACACTTCCAAGACAAACGATACACAGGACATCACTTCACCTTAGGTTCTGAGTGGAACCAGCGGCCCACCCATCTCTAAGGATGTTGAAGTAATACCAAAAGACCCCTCCGACTAAATCATTCTACAAGTAGAAGATATTCCTCCCCTGGATGTTTTCTACAACTCGAGGCATAGAGCAGTGGTAAAACGACAAAGGAAAAGAAGGAAGATTGATCAACCTTCCCTTTTCCCAGAACAAACTGTTACGGGCAGCGTGGTTTGGAAAGAGGAATTCGACCCCTCCGATGACCTAACAAAAATGTCACAGTATGCAGGAGCCTATTCGGCAGCGACAATCGACAAGGCATCAGAGGTAAGTCTTCTACTGAAGACTAAGGACCAAGAAATTTTCGCATTACAAGCAGAGTTGGCTGAATCAAAGCAGAAGGCAGAGCAGGCGAAACAGCAATTGTTGACACAGCAACAAATGAACAGTCAATTAACTCAGCAATTGCAGGCAGAGAAGCAAAGGATCGACCAAAGCGCGATCCAGAAACAGAAGGAATTATCGGAGGCGTTGGCACAATTGAGGGCAGCAAATGAGCAAATGATGAAAACAAAAGATGAGCAAATCACTCAATTGTCATCGCAGCTCGAAATAATAAAGGGCGCTCCACAAGTGTATGAGTTCAGAGCAGAAGCATTGCAAATAAACACTGCATTAATATCACAAATTAGGCTCCTGTGTCAACAACTCACTGAGGAAGAGCCATTGTGTGAGCTAACGACATCCATAAATCAGCAGGTAGAAAAGGCCAGGAATGAGTTATACCAAGCCGAAGAGATCATAACCGCATATCTTGACTGGCAAGATTCTGATCAAGGGAAAGCAGCAAATTTGCCCAGGATCCTAGAAACATATAAGGATATACTCTTCACAGAATGGCAAACTCAGGTGATGAAAGCAGAGAGGGCGGCTTCAAGATGTAAATCAACTTCTAGCAATCTAGTTGATCTGGTTAACAACACTCTCTACTTAGCAAATATGATTTCCCAATGTACACCAGGAAAGATGACAACAACAAACATGTTGGAGCAATCATGGTATCCTGACTTGGAGGAAAAGGGGAGATTAATCGCCGGGATTAACAGTTTAACCTTCGATGCATATTGGCTCTTCCTGACTAAGCCGCACACACAGAGAGCCGCCCTTAAGTGTTTAACAGATGCAATCGGGTGTATAATTCTCGATATTCAGGATGCCACCTATGCTGCCCAGCTCAGTTCGCACCTCAACAAACCGCCTGAAGTAGAGCCAATGCTTGCGATAAGTCAGCTTAGAATTAAAGGCAAGCAGCCTACTTGATGAATCATGCCGCCGATTGCCAGATCGCTGAGGGAAATAGGATCAATATTTATTGATACCAATTTAGTAGGATTTCAGTTTAATAGATATTTAGATTAATTTAGTATTTATAGACCCTTTCATGTTTTTAGAAAGGGTCGTAAAGTTTTGTATCAGACTTAATAGACTGAAGTTTGCACTATTGTGCTTCAGTCAATATTCTTTTATAAAACTGGACCAGTTGTTCTTAATTCAACAAGGAAGCTTTTTATGCAATTGTGCACTATTGTCTTTGTTGAGAGTGTTTTTGCGTTGAAGGAAGAACTACAAATAGCGATTGATATTGGGAGTGTCGTGCAGCTCATATGGTATTTCTATCTATGTCTGAATTCATTCCTTTCATATGAATTTCTATGTGATTATTCCTGCTATTATTGATCATATGCATGCGCTGTAACAGTAGATCTGTATTCATTCCACTATTGGATGTTTTATGATGTGTTTCTTTTTAATCATGTATATGTCAATGATATAAATGATGAGTGTGGTAATATCGCTTTAATCGCTTTGCTTAACTATTTAGGCACAGTAATCTTGAATGAATTAATATCTATGTCTGATAGATGGAGTCATCTATATGCCTGTCTTTAGGCGCAGACCATCAAACGCTGCACTTTAAAGCTCAGATAAGTTCCCGGGATAGATTATAGGTTATGTATTCTTGTTGATAGTTTAATTATTCGCCCCCGCTAGCTTAGATTATAAACCATCCATTCATCCCGTTTATTCACTTTTGGGAAACTGGTCCCATTATCCCCAGTCGGAGCCACTATTCCAAACGGAAAAGGAGTTGTACTAAGGTCCGGACCGGGTGGTTATCCCCAATGTTGTTGCAGCGATTTTCGAGGCATCAACAGGTTAGTAGCGGTTTCTTGGTACAGCAGGAAGCAGAGATCAGTTGCACTCAGTTCAGCAAAAGCAGAGTACATGGTTGCTAGTCAAGCAGCTTGTGAGGCTATCTAGATGAGGAATATGCTTATTGGGTTATTTGATCAGCAGATGGATCCTAGAGTTATTTACTGTAACAATCCTATTTGTATCAAACTCTCTGAGAATCCAGTTTTTCATAATCGGTCCAAGCATATCGACATCCGGTATCACCATCTACGAGATTGTGTGTAGAGGAGAATCATGTCGCTAGAGTGCATCCCTACAGAGGAACGGGAGGCAAATACTTTGAAAAAGACAATTTCAACATGAAAATTTGAGTTTCATAGAGACAGGATCGAGGTAGAAGATAATCCCTTTCTTGTTGACAGGGAGTGTTGAAAATGCAACAAGAAAATCCTAATTTAATTTTGTCCTTGAATTAAATTAGGAATAAAATTGCAATTCTACATCACATGACAACTTGTACTAGTTAACTAAGTTAATTTGACTTAGTTGGATCAGTAAATTGAGTTGAGGGTCTAAATTCGGTCATGTAGAGTGTCTCCTACATTGTAGGAGCCCTTCTTGAGTTTATTTTGAGTTGTAATTAATTAATTTAGTTTAACTGAGTAAAAGTTAGTTAAACTAGTTCGAACTGTTGGAGGAACTAGTGGGAGGTCTAGTAGTGCGGTGTTGTGTTTAGTGATAAACTAGTTAATTGATGCTTCACTCATAAATAACTCATGTGTGTCAGATCTGAGAGTTACCCAGTTGATATTGGAATTCAGGGACAGTGTACTGTCAGATGTGTAATCATCTGAATTGTACAGGTGGTGCATGTAACCAGAGGAAGGTCTATGAGGATTGCGCAATTCCAATTGAGGAATTTCCCTAATTAATAGGGGCTAATTCCCAAGGAAATAGGGACTTGGGCAAGTAGAAAATTGGTTGAGTATTGACCTGGGCTTGTCTAGGAAGTTGTGAGACAGATATAGATAGTGCAGAGGTTGCTCGGGCTTGAGAAAAGCATTGTAATCTTCTAATATTTTATGACTAATGCAATATACATATAGCAAGGGTTTTTCATTGTGTCTTTCCCCAGGAAATCATTGTTTAATGTGTTGATTGAATTCTTTCTCTTGTATGCTTCATGATTTCACGATATTTTGATTGTTCCCACTGATGAGTACAGTAGATTCAAGTCTATTGTTTTAGCATATCTTAACAGTTTGAATCTACATGGAAATTCTACCAAATACAATAGCTTAACTAATTTAAATAAGTAGTTGTTTAAAATAATAGATAATGTATCTAGTATCAAATTACTCTTTGTTAAAACCCTAGGTGAGGTTTTTGAAATGATGCAAGTAGGGGTTACATGGTTGTTGTGCTACTAGGATTTAAGGCTTGTAGACATGCTAGCGTGCACCCCCCCATGTTAATCACAAATCCCATCGCGTCACTCTCCTATTTCAATGGGTCATAAATCATATGAGATAGTGGAGGTCCTTTCCTCAAGTCCTATTGCAATGTTGGATTTACATAGGTGATCTCAGATATCCTTATGGTATATGGTTAACTGTCCTTAGTAGTCGAACAACTTAGATTGGTTAGGCCCTCTCTTGTGCATTGGTTATTCTTGGGGGTAGGAGGCTCTCATCATGAGAAATGCAAGAACAAAGTACTAGAACTTGATAATGGTGTCACGTCAGATTTTATGGTTATCCATGGACAATATGTTGTCTTCTTAGCACATTATGGTGTGAATAATTTGGCCTATTTTATTTGTGTTTTTGTTTCTCAATTTGCTCAATGTAACCCCTCATCATGTATTGATCAAGCCTTGTCTTATGCATTTTTTATTCTTGGAGGCGAGAGACTCTCATCATGAGAAATACAAGAAGAATGGTCTAGCACTTGATAACGGTGTCACATCTAATTTTATGGTTATCCATGGACAATACATTATATTCTTAGCGCATTATGGTACGAGTAATTTGGCCTATTTTCTTTTTGGCTTTTGTTTCTTAGTTTGCTCAATGTAACCCCTCGATGCATGACAACATGGAATATTTCTGTCCTTGTATCCCCCTAATATTTTTCATTTTATAATGGACAGTGTGAAGTGATTGAATGAGAGGATTTAGGCTTGACCTTTTGAAAAAATGGTTGAATATGTTTTTTTTATATTTAACAATAGAAGAGGATTCATGTATCAAGGGCTCAATTTTAATAAGTTTTGAGGATGTGCAACAAAACTGGCAGAGAACAGAGCCAAAATTGTTATGTGTATTGGTTATAGGTTAATAATCACGTCAATTAGTAGCTCCAGAAAAACCTCAAATTGGTCAGGCCCTCAGTTGTCAAACAACTCAAATTAGTCAGGCCCTCAATTATCAAACAACTTAGATTAGTCAGGTCCTCAGTTGTCAAACAACTCATATTAGTCAAGCCCTCTCATGTGCATGGGTTAGTCTTGAGGGTGGGAGGCTCTCATCATGAGAAATGAAAGAATATAGGACTAGCACTTGATAATGGTGTCATGCCTTATTTGATGGTTATCCATGGACAGTATGTTGTCTTCTAGGTGCATTATGGTGCAAGTAATTTGGCCTATTTTCTTTTTGTTATTTGTTTCTAGGGTTCTAGATGTGTCACTCAACACTTGCGGATAAATTTCAAGGCCTAGGAAATTTGGTATATCGCTTCAATAAAGTCCATATTTGTTCTTAGGATTTCCTTGTCATTTGTAGTTGCTAGGTTATGGTCACAAGGATCCATTTGAATGCATAAACGTTCATTCTCAAACCAAGAAGTATGGTATCACACAAGAATTTTTTTGAGACCTAGGGTTACCAATGATTGAACTCCCATCAATACCACCATTCTTTCATTGTCAAGTCATAAATGGATTTGTGAACACTTCATTGCATAACAACGGCCATAAAGTATATTCAAAACTTTGTAAACATAACCAAAATTTCCATGACCAATTTCCTCAAACATATGAAAATCTACACAATTTCAGGAAAAATAGCTTCCACTTTGGATAGGAGTTATACAGTTGGGAGATCAATAAGTGACTTTATTTTAAAGCCTTGATTTCCATCATATGTTTCAGTGTTTGTTGTATCAATCATCCATTTATTTGGCACCAAATTGGATCGTTTATTGTTTCACTTTCTTCAATTGTAGTCTAATATTGCCTCTCTTTTTTCTTCAAATTTACAGTAGCATTGTTTCCATGGCCCAACTTTTCTTCTAAAATATCTTGAAACAATTCTACATTCTCATTAAGAACCTTGGTTAATACAAATGGTAACTTTCTAACTTGTACATGCATCATGCATCTCCCATTGGGCATGGTCTTCTTGACCCAAAAAGAAGTCATTAATCCATTCTTGTAGTTGTCCACAGAAGTTACACCTTCTGCTTCTCTAGCTTCCTGATAAGAAACAACTGGGGTATACACTTCCAGATAAACACAAGAAAACCTCTCCCTTAAATCCTTAAAACATCTCTCCAAATTAATCTCCTTAACAGCTACAAGAACCTATTCACCTCTGCTAGACACATCAACAAAAGGATATTCTCTATCAAATGTTGGAAACATTTCTGAGAGTTATTATGTCAGTTGGCTTTGAGGGTTCAATAGGTACTCTCAAGATGGGTCAATCTTGGTAGGTCATATTTGTGAAGGCCCAATAGTAAGGTGTTGATGAAAGAGTAACATTTTTCAAAATATGTTGTCTGAGGACTCTAATTACTACAACATTACCAACTGAAGCAGTAGAAATTGGCTATAAACCTCAACGCATCATCAGATACAAGGCTCACACCTTCGTTTCTTGCACATGTTTCTGATGAGGTTCAATTTTCAAAGGGTTTTTTAAGTGAAAGAAATTTATGACTAGTAGAGATCGTACCACTTAAAACTAAGAAAGCACTCTTGATGCCCCGTATTTGTATCTGTAGAAATTTCCCACCTGTAGATCACCTGATAATGCAATAGACTAAAGCAAAATACTTGATCTACTTCTACAACCAATTTAGCGGAAGCTTAATCAATTTGAGAAACATCAATAAGAACACATATAACTGATATGGAGAAATCAAACACACATAACACAGAAGATATAACCAGGGGAAAGCACCAGCCTAAAACCCCATCTCTGTATTATCATACAAGTGGAAATATAACCAGTATTACAAAAAGAATCAGCTCAAAAGCTATCCTGCTCTCTCTGCAATACCTCTGTTGCTCATAGACAAACAAAGGCCTCTATCTAACCTCTAGTCTACCCTCCAAGCCTCCTATTTTTTTGCACAATTTTGATTGGGGTCCAATGCAGCCACATGTGTGAATTGGCCTCTTCACACACTCACTAACCTCTGATCCAACTACGCAATACTGAAGGAGATAAATCCTCATCATGGATGAGCTTCCTTTATAGCAAAAATATTCATCCAACTGACAGTACACTGTCCCTTCTCTAATCTCAATTGGGTCTCTATGTGGATTGACATGCATGAGTTATTCATGAGAGAATATTTAGTTATCTGAAGTGCGGTAGTTCTATGCAAGCATGCATTAATTAACTCAACTCACATTAATTTAAACAAATTATTTAAATCAATCTAACTAGACTTGACTCTATTAACTGATCCAACTAATTACTACTCAAATTAGAACTCATCCTTATCTCTTTAACTGATAGATAAATTCCTCAATTAATGGAGAAATTGTTGTGTGTCCTCACATAGACTTCATGTTTGATTTTTCACAACTAATTAACTCATGGAGAATTAATTAATTTATTTTCAAACAGTTGTTAAGATCAAATTCGATTTACTTCCTATTTTTAGTCCAGGGACTGACTAAAATAGGAATCCATCCTGAACTACTAAAAATAGAATGTTATTTTTAGCACTTCCATTTTTCATTCCCTGTTGCTCAATCCAACACTGGTACCCAAACTGCTATTTTTAGTAGTGCTACTTTTAGCACTTCTATTTTTAGCATTTCTTGTTGCCATTTTTCAACACTCCCTCTCAACAAGAAAGGCTTCAACTCGAACCCGATCCTGTACCTTTGGAATGTTCTACATACAACACTTCTACCAAGTGTGGTTGCTCCAGCAACTCTAAGAACAAAAAACAACTCCCAACTGACCTCTCTGTTGGGCTAGAAACATACTCTGATGCTGAAGCTCTACCTGCTGCTAACAAGTGCCCCCTCTCTGGCCTCTAAGCTGCTACAACACTCCATGCATCTCGCACCGTTGCACACCTCTTTGTGCCATCCTGCACTGGTGCAACACTCCTATGCCTCTCACATTGTTGTAGGTTGTTAGCTCTACACAGTCCTGGGACTCCTGCACTTGTAGCTCTCTCTGGCACTCCATCTGCATTTATCTCTACCCAATCATTCAGTCCTGTTACTCCTCATCGGGGCTCCTATTGTTGGGTTGTGTTATATTCTTTTCACGACTAACCCACGTAGTGAACTGGGGGGTTAGAGGGGGGGCGGAGCCCCCCTTTGTTGCGCCGATTGCGCAGCAGGGGGGGTCACAAGGGGGGCGGCAATCCCCCCTGTCCGGGGGGTTTGAGGGGGCGGGTAGCCCCCCTCTACGGGGTTTGGGGCAGCGCCCCAGAAAAAAAAAAAAAAAAAAATTGGACCCTATATTAGGTTGGGCGAACCTACCTATGGTTTTCGGTCCATGGTTTTGGACGCGATGGTTTTCGGTCCATGGTATTGGATGCTTCGGCATGTATAAATATGTATTGTAACATTGAAAGGAATAATAATGAAAAATCAAGCTGGTAGTCCTGGTTTTGGGATCCAGGGGAAAATATCTGTGTATATGTGTTTTATGTGTTATGCTCTCGCATTATTTATTTTTCTGTGATTTAGAATTCGTATGCAGGTAATTTCTGTACGGGGTTAAAACCTACACCTGTAGCAAATTCGAATCAAAGAGGTTGGGTACCTCAAGGATCTTGCCCCCCTATCAGCCTTCGTGGGACGAGGACTCCACATCACCCCATCTCCTACTTGGAGGTATGGCTGCATGTGATCCCTTTGCCCACCTGGCTCAAAGTTTCCCCCTACTGGAGGTCTCTGCATGAGTGGATGTCTCTACTCGATCTCCTCTCAGCGTCCCCTATTGTGGCTGCTCCACAACCTCCTGAAGTTGATGCACCAATCGTGGCTCCTCCACAATCGTCTGAGACTTCTTTTGGCGCTGCATGTTGAGAGATAATTTACTCTCCCTCTCAACCACCAAGTATCTAACATTTTCCTTGCTCCTCAAGGCTTTGCATGCATCTTGTACCTCAAGTGCATACAGGTTCTTGGCTAGCACACCAATCTATTTCATATTTCCCGCCGTCACGAATTTTTTTGGAAAAAAAAACTGATATTAAATCAGCGATATCTCCCTCCTCCGAACTCCGATTCGGCCGATTTTTTTTTTTATTTTGGGTATTTTTCTGCAAGGAATCCAAATCTTCTATTTGTTTCTGAAAATTTTGTACAGAATTTTCAGATCTGCTCTGCAAAATCTCGTCCCAAAACTCAACACTTTGAAATCTCCTCTTAGTATATTGTTCTCTCTTTTGATCACCTTTGCTTCAATACCATGTAGAAATTTCCCACCTGTAGATCACCTGATAATGCAATAGACTAAAGCAAAATACTTGATCTACTTCTACAACCAATTTAGTGGAAGCTTAATCAATTTGAGCAACATCAATAAGAACACATATAACTGATATGGAGAATTCAAACACACATAACACAGAAGATATAACCAGGGGAAAGCACCAGCCTAAACCCCATCCCTGTATTATCATACAAGTGGAAATATAGCCAGTATTACAAAAAGAATCAGCTCAAAAGCTATCTTGCTCTCTCTGCAATACCTCTGCTACTCATAGACAGTCAAAGGCCTCTATCTAACCTCTGGTCTGCCCTCCAAACCTCCTATTTCTTCGGGCAATTTTGATTGGGGTCCAGTGCAGCCACATGTGTGAATTGGCCTCTTCACACTCACTAACCTCTGATCCAACTACGCAATCCTGAAGGAGATAAATCCCCATCATGGATGAGCTTCCTTTATAGAAAAAATATTCATCCCACTGATAGTACATTGTCCCTTCTCTTATCTCAACTGGGTCTCTGTCTGAACTGACATGCATGAGTTATTCATGAGAGAATATTCAGTTATCTGAAGTGCAGCAGTTATATGCAAGCATGCATTAACTAACTGAACTCACATTAATTTAAACAAATTGTTTAAATCAATCTAACTGGACTTGACTCTGTTAAATGAACCAACTAATTACTACTCAAATTAGAACTCATCCTTATCTCTTTAACTGAAGGATAAATTCCTCAATTAATGGAGAAACTGTTGCATGTCCTCACATAGACTTCATGTTTGATTTTTCACAACTAATTAACTCATGGAGAATTAATTAATTTATTTTCAAACAACTGTTAAGATTAAATTCGAATTTTACTTCCTATTTTTAGTCCAGGGACTATCTAAAATAGGAATCCATCATGAACTGCTAAAAATAGAATGTTATTTTTAGCACTTCCATTTTTCATTCCCTGTTGCTAAATCCAGCACTGGTACCCAAACTGCTATTTTTAGCAGTGTTGTCTTTAGCACTTCTTGTTGCCATTTTTCAACAGTATCACCCACTCCTAATTCTTTCACCAGATTGTTTAGAAGTTCCCACCAAGAACTTTGTCGGGAAGTATATTGTTGATTTTTTTTCAGATTAAGGGAAAAAGTCAACCTCCTAGGGCTTAATAGCAAGACCCTCGACATTTTTATAGAGACAGTACTCCTCTTTATGAGCACACTCAAGTATTTGAAATAGAGTTAAAACATTCAAATCATGCACCTCTAGACCAGGTGTTTCTCTCAAATATGCATGGAAAGAAAATAGCAAAAGATTAAAAGATTAAAATTTAAACACGATATCCATCCATTCTATCATAGTAAGAACGCATCATTGAAGCATATCAAAGGGGATACATGAGATAACACGGTTCAGATATCAAAGAGCTAAAAAATGAATTAATTCATGTAAAACCATAAGTAACAGAGGAAAACATTCACTAGACTCATGCATCTTTAAACAAGTTTCTAAATCACAATTGAATTGCCTTCCCGAAAGGGAGCTCTTTGCGAGAGTCAAAAATATTACAAATTCAAGTTTTTAAATTGTTTAGTGCTTAAATCACTCATCAAAATCCGGATACTTAATAGGAAAAGTAAATGCATTTGTCCCAAGGGGAATTGAGATTGGACTCCCATGAACCGTAATATAAATAAGGTACTTGGTAGAAAAGGAGAAATTGTAGTCAAGGATCAGCTTAAGTGATGGATAACACAATCAAAAAAGTTGAACCAAAGATTGGGAAGAAGAAAAGGGAATGCTTCAAGATTTAGGAATACTCACAAAATGTGAAAGGATGAACCTTTGTTTTTGAAGCTTTCATTTCCTTTTATTGTTGTTGTTGAAGTCATTACCGTAATAGTGTGATATTCATTAAAATTAACAAAAATAACTAATGAATTTTTAATCTCCTCCTTAGTGAAATAAGCTATATTATCAAATTCTTCTCCCATTGATTCTTTTAAATTGTTCAACTCAACTTTTAACATGTCCTTGGAAACTAAGACAAAGTCTCTTGTCATGTGGGGACCACGTAAATCATCAACAATTCTAATTGCCTTGAAAAAGGCATTACTCCTGCTAACATTAATCTTGCTACATTCAGAATTGATCTTCTCTAATATGTTAATTTTTGCAGACCATCCAGCATGGATATACTTCATTCGTTTAGGCCCTAGATGGTTTTCCTATGATCATTGCAATTCGTTGAGTGAACTGACTTTTTGAATAAAATTAGATAACATTAACTATAAAATGCTTGTCATGCTCAAGGTCCTTTTTAACCAAGTCTCTAACATTTTCCTTGCTCCTCAAGGCTTTGCATGCATCTTGAACCTTAAGAGCATACAGGTTCTTAACTCGTGAACCAATCTATTTCACCTGTCTCGTGGTGATGTGTCTAAGGAAAACCTTTCCCTTACTAAAGACAACATCGTAGCCTTTGTCCTCCAACATCGTTGTTAACCTAGGTTGTCATTGATGTCAATATGGCAATATTCTGGACAGTAAACAATGATGTGAAGCCAAGTAGAGCAGATCCATGAAGCAACAAGAGTATGTCTATATAGCAATATCCTAGGATACTAAATGATGATATGAAGCCAAGGAGCAAGGCCATCAGGAAAGCCAAGCCATGAGTAAGAGTCTGTTAACGGAGGAGTTAACAAAGGAGGCATATCAAAGCTATCGCTTATGCTTAAGAGTATTGCAGAATATCAGAGCAAGAGAGGCATATCGGAAAAGACAGAAGCCATCAAGGTATGAAGGTATCAGAGAAGTTCATTGAAAGACATTGCAAAGCCAAAGGAAGACATTGGAGCAAGAGGAGCCATATCGAGAATATCGCATGTATTATATGCCCAAGAAGTCCTATTGGAGCAAGAGGAGCCATATCGGGAATATCGCATGTATTATATGCCCAAGAAGTCCCGCAAAGAGGAAGAAGTCATCAAAAGAGAAGTTAATGGAGGAGCATCGCATGTAATATATGCCAAAGAAGAACTATCGGAATCCAAAGGGAAGACCGATCAGAGGAGCAGAGGAGTATATATATATTATATAAATACACGGACCATATATGCCAAAGAAGAACTATCGGAATCCAAAGGGAAGACCGATCAGAGGAGCAGAGGAGTACATATATATACATATTCTATAAATACACGGACCCACTGCACCATTATAAAATTCCCTATTGTTATATCGCATCCACGGTAACCGCAAGTTATAAAGGGCTGTCACCCCCAAAACCCTCGACTGCGATATACGTATGCGGACCTGTTGCAACATTATAACATGCCCTATTGTAATATCACGTCCGTTGCAATATCGCAAGCCTTGTTAAAGTTTTGCCACATTAAAATGCCGATTGCGATACGTATGCGGACCCGATGATCCTATTATAATGCACCCTAATGGTATATCGCATCCGTCATGTTGGGAGTTATGTATCGCAGAGTTTAAAACCTGTGTCACGTTAAAATTGCAATTGTGATAATAATGCGAACCTGACTACACCATTGCAATATGATTTAACATATTATCACATCTGTCACATATCACATATATTGTAAAGCCTTGCCACTCTATAAAGCACCAATTACGATATATATATGGACCCGATGGATTCATTAAAAACAGTTCATTGAATGTAGCATCTGTCTCGTTGGTGGAAGGGGAATTGGCCATGTTGTGTGGAAAATTGTCGATTGCGATAAAGTTGTGGAAGAGCATACCCGATGAAGTTCTATATGTGGGCGTAATGTATTTGAAGTCTGGACTTAAGCGTTCGGTCGGATTTTTCTGTGTATTCCTGTGTATTCTGACAAATGTGTTGCCTGGGGTTTTTAAAACCAAAAGCATAAATTAACGTTTCCGATAGTTTAGTGGGCCTGAACGATTGCGATTGTGATGTGGCATGTGGGGCCTCCCTGTTGGTATTGTCTCTCCAATGAAATCCTCCGTAAACAATGAAGTCTAATGTATGAATATTATTAAAGGAAAAGGACCTCTCTGATATTTTTAATAAGCAACATTTCTTTGTATTTCGGTCGCTCTTCCTCCTGAACGTGTCCAATGAGCGTTGGTGAACACGAAGAGATAGAGGAAGCCAGAGATCGGGAAGCCGAAGATCAAGCAATCAAAGGAGGAAGCCAAAAGGTCGAGCAAGCACAGAGGAAGCGGAAGTTCAAGCGAGCGAAAGGGAAGCCAAAGGTCAGGTGTATCAGTATAAGAAAACAGAGAATTGCCTTTATGTTGTTGTTGTTGAAAAACTGGAAGAAACAGAGGCAGTCGTAGGTCCAGCAGAACAGAAAAGGGCCGAAGGTCCAATAGGATAGGAGGCATTCGAAGGACGAGCATCTCTATTGATCGTGTTACCCTGTGAAAGACTCAGACCTGTGATGAATTAATCAGGTACACAATGCAATCTGAAGAACAATTCTGTGATGTAATAAATAAAGTTTTATCTGACATTGTTTGAAGGGAGAAGTAGCCAGCAGAGAAGCAGTCATGCTGAAGCATTTACTATGATAGTTAGAATAGATGCTTGAATAGAAAGTTGGTTCTTGTGCAGAGCTTAGTGCAGCTAATAGTAGACTCACTAAAGCTATGTGGAGACATTATCAGAGATCATGATGGCTATTGCAGACTCTGTGTGGACAGTATGAAGAGTTGTAAAGACTCCTTCATAAGAAGATTGGTTTCCATTGATGTTGTAGCATGGAGACTACAGTGAAGCTGTAAATAGACAGAACTCAGTAAAGAAGAGTTCTGAGAGCAGAACATTACTATCAAACATGCCTTGACAAGATTGGGTCGGAGCCCTTGGGGTTGGTGCCTCAAAAGTTGGAAGGATTGGTGTCCTTGGGGTTGGTGCCTCAGAAACTGGAAGGATTGGTGTCCTTGAGGTTTGTGCCTCATTACTGGAAGGATTGGTGTCCTTAGAGTTGGTGATCCTAAGTCCAAGGTTGGTGCCTTGACAAAACAGAGTTGGTGATCTGGAGGTTGGAACCTCACAAAAGTCCAAGTTGGTTCTTGGCAACAGATTGGAATTATATATACATTGTATCTATTTTATTGTAAGGATTATATTAATAAAAGCATTTATTCTTGTTGTTCATCTTTTGTTCTGAATATAAATGTTTTAACTAGTAAAATAACAATTGAAAAAGAAATACTAGTTCACCCCCCCCAATTATTTCCAACAATCACGACCGATACCAAGTTCTTCTTTAGTCCAGGCACATACTTCACATCTGTCAAGGTGATAGGAGCTCCATGATCCCTCTGAAAAGCAACCGTGCCCACTCCTAAAACACCATACCTTCCATCGTCACCCATCTCTATGCACATCTTGAGGTCTTTCTCCTCCAAGGTACTGAATAAACTTTTATCACCGGTCATGTGGAATGAGGCTCCACTGTCAAGATACAAAACACAACCCATCATCGATGACACCATGCATGTGATGACGGTAAAGTCCATTTCGAACTGCCTCACCTTCCGATCCTTGCGAGGATCCCTTCTTGGACTTCTTCGATGGGCAATTAGTCGCATAATGTCCCATCTCGTGACAATTAAAGCATCTCACTTTAGACATGTCACCCTTCTTCCCTCCATGAGAATAATTTGATTTGGAATGGAAAGTCTTCCCCTTCCCTTTCCTTGTCACTGGCCAACCTTGAAGTATGATATGACTTTGATTTGCACTCGCAACCCTGAACTTCAAACTTCAAATTCTCTTCTCAATATATTGTTCACAACTCCAATAAAATTTTCTCTGATACCATGTAGAAATTTCCCTAGAGATCTATCTCTCTACAACCATGTAGAAAATTTGTATGTAGGTTAACCCAATAATGCAATATAAATCAAAGTAGAATATTATAACCTACTTCTACTATCAATTTGTGGAAGCTTAAAGATCGATCTGAACACATATAACCAGAAGAAGAATCAATGCACAATAAACATGAAATTACCTTGGGGAAAGCCTCAGCTAAAAACCCCACTATCTGTATTATCATACAAGGTGGAAATACATAGGAATTATACAAAGCCTTAGCTCTCACAGCTAGCCAGCTCTCAGTACAATCCTCCTAGATGCTCACAGGAAAATTTGGCTTCTCACAAGCCTTCCTCTCTGCCCTCCAAGCTCCTATTTCATTGTGTCGTTTCTCCTTGTGGATGATTCCATGTTACCATGTGCAACACTGATCTCACACATTGCTCTAACACACTGTCAGAACTGCACAATCCTCAAGGAACCTCATTCCTACTGCATGCATGAGTTTTCTTTATAGGAGAAAACATGCAAGATCCTTAACTTTAATCTCAACTGGGTCTTTCTCATAATAGACATGCATGAGTTATTGATGAGGGAATCTTCAGTTATCCGAAGTACACTAGTTGAGTGCATGCATGCATCAACTGACTGATAACTCACAATTAGTTCCTCAAACAATTTGGAACTAATTTAACTAGCCTTAACTCCGTAAACTGAGTTAACTAATTACAACTCAAATATAACTCAATCTTATCTCCTTAATTAAGGGATAATCCCCTTAATTTAACGGATAACTCTTGCATGACTTCAGAAAGACTTCTAACTTGAATTTCTCCAACTAATTAATCCATAATGAATTAATTAATCATTTCCAAATAGCTGGTAAGACTAAATTCGATTTTAATTCACAGTTTTAATTCAAGGACAAATTAAAATTGGAATTTTTGGATTCTATTTTTATCATTTCTTGTTGCTATTTTCAACACTCCCTCTCAACAAGAAAGGAATTCAACTCAATCCCGATCGTGAACCTTTGGAATTATGCATGAAACACTT
The DNA here is from genome assembly GCA_031772625.1 of Pinus tabuliformis. Classification (NCBI taxonomy): domain Eukaryota; kingdom Viridiplantae; phylum Streptophyta; class Pinopsida; order Pinales; family Pinaceae; genus Pinus; species Pinus tabuliformis. The sequence continues at coordinate 879,511,311 of CM062815.1, forward strand.
CTCTCTAGTGTTGTTGCTCCAACAACTTCAGAAAAAAAACATCCAACCTGAATCAGTATGATGCATCTGTCATCAAAATCTCTTACTGCTATTGCCTCTATCAACTGAAAACTTTACGCTTCTCTAACTCTGCCTTTCTGCACTGTTGTCAGTCCTTCTCTGCGCTCTTTAGTATCTGACTTCTCTAGCCTCCGTCACTTTGATCTCTGACTGCATCAATCCCACTTATTCCTCCCACTACTATGTACTTTGGGCTCCCGTAGCAAGGTACGATCCATGAGATAAAACTTCTCAATGGAGCCTGCCCAATTTCAGCCTTCTTGGGACTATCACTTCACATTGCCCCACCTCACACCTGGAGGTATGGTTGCATGTGAATTAATCAGGTAGACAATGCAGTCTGAAGAACAATTGTGTGATGTAATAATTTTTATCTGACATTGTTTGAAGGGAAAAGTAGCCAACAGAGAAGCATTCATGCTGAAGCATTTACTGTGACAATTCAAAAAGATGCTTGAACAGAAAGTTGGTTCTTGTGCAGAGCTTAATGCAACTAATAGTAGACTCACTAAACCTATGTTGAGAAATTATCAGAGATCATGATGGCTATTGCAGACTCTGTGTGGACAGTATGAAGAGTTGTAAATACTCCTTCATAAGAAGATTGGTTGCCATTGATGTTGTAGCATGGAGACTACAGTGAAGCTGTAAATAGACAGAACTCAGTAAAGAAGAGTTCTGAGAGCAAAACATTACTATCAAACATGCCTTGACAAGATTGGGTCGGAGCCCTTGGGTTTGGTGCCTCAAAAGTTGGAAGGATGGGTGTCCATGGGGTTGGTGCCTCAGAAACTAGAAGGATTGGTGTCCTTGAAGTTGGTGCCTCGGAACTAGAAGGATTGGTGTCCCGGGAGTTGGTGCTCCTAATTCCAAGGTTCGTGCCTTGACAAAACAGAGTTGGTGCTCTGGAGGTTGGAACCTCACAAAAGTCCAAGTTGGTGCTTGGCAACAGATTGGAATTATATATACATTGTATCTATTTTATTGTAAAGATTATATTAATAAAAGCATTTATTCTTTGTATTCATCTTTTGTTCTGAATATAAATGTTTTAATTGGTAAAATAACAATTGAAAAAGAAATACTGGTTCCTCTCAGTATTTCCAACAATTGCGACCGATACCAAGTTCTTCTTCAGTCTAGGCACATACTTCACATCTATCAAGGTGATAGGAGCTCCATGATCCCTCTGAAAAGCAACCGTGCCCACTCCTGAAACAATATACCTTTCGTCGTCACTCATCTCTATGCGCATCTTGAGGTCTTTCTCCTCCAAGGTACTGAATAAACTTTCATCACTGATTATGTGGAATGAGGCTCCACTATCAAGATACTAGAAACAACCCATCATTGATGACACCATGAATGCGATGAGGGTAAAGTCCATTACGAACTGAGAGGTTAATGCCTCACCTTTTGATCCTTCCAAGGATCCCTTCTTGGACTTCTTCGATGGGCAATTAGTCGCATAATGTCTCATATTGTGACAATTAAAGCATCTCACTTTAGACATGTCACCCTTCTTCCTTCCATGAGAATAATTCGATTTGGAATGGGAAGCCTTCCCCTTCCCTTTCCTTGCCATTGGCCAACCTTGAAGTATGATATGAATTCAATTTTCACCGGCAACTCCAAACTTCAAACTTCGAATTCTCTTCTCAGTATACTGTTCACAGCTCCGATAAAATTTGCTCCGATACCATGTAGAAATTTCCCTACAGATCTATCTCTCTACAACCATGTAGAAAATTTGTATGTAGGTTAACCCGATAATGCAATATAAATCAAAGCAAAATACTATAACCTACTTCTACTATCAATTTGCGGAAGCTTAAAGATCAAGTTGAACACATATAACCAGAAGAAGAATCGATGCACAATACATATGAAAATACCTCGAGGAAAGCCTCAACTAAAAACCCCACTATTTGTATTATCATACAAGGTGGAAATACATAGGAATTATACAAAGCCTTAGCTCTCACAGTGAGCCAGCTCTCAGTACAATCCTCCTAGATGCTCGCAGGCAAACTTGGCTTCTCACAAGCCTTCCTCTCTGCCCTCCAATCTCCTATTTCCTTGCGTGGTTTCTCCTTGTGGATGATTCCCTGTTACCAAGTGTAACACTGATCTCACACGCTGCTCTAACACACTGTCAGAACTGCGCAATCCTCAAGGAACCTCAGTCCTTCTGCATGCATGAGTTTTATTTATAGGAGAAAACATGCAACTGATAGTACACTATCCTTGACTTTAATCTCAACTGGGTCTTTCTCATAATAGATATGCATGAGTTACTAATGAGGGAATCTTCAATTATCCGGAGTACACTAGTTGAGTGCATAGATGCATCAGCTAACTGATAACTCACAATTAGTTCCTCAAATAGTTTGGAACTAATTTAACTAGACTTAACTCAGTAAACTGAGTTAACTAATTAGAACTCAAATATAACTCAATCTTATCTCCTTAATTAAAGGATAATCTCCTTAATTTAAGGGATAAATTTTGCATGACTTTAGAAAGACTTCTAACTTGAATTCTCCAACTAATTATTCCATTATGAATTAATTAATTATTTCCAAGTAGCTGGTAAGACTAAATTCGATTTTAATTCACAATTTTAATTCAAGAACAAATTAAAATTGGAATTTCTAGATTCTATTTTTATCATTTCTTGTTGTTATTTTCAACAATACCAGCACAGTAGAGGCTATGAGATCAAACTTTTTCTATGGCTACTTTGTCAGGAAAGTGATGCCCTAGGTGGCCTAGCATGGCTAGACCTAGGAAAGAGGAGGGAAAGGTAAAGAAAAAGGTTTTAAGGTAATCACCTTATGGTGGATCAGTGCCTAATTCCTTTTGGGGATATGGAGTCAGGAAGAAATGTGAAGAAGGATCTTGTTTCTATCTCAAGGAGGCTCTAAGGGAAACTTCGTCCAATGTTAGTGCAGAAAAGGAAAGTGACCTTAAATCATTTATACTTCGCTTGCAAATGAAGATGTATTATTGAGATAAATTCGATCTCTAGGAGAATTCATTCAACAAACATGGCCCATACATAGAGATATGTTATATATAAACATAATTCCACAATGAAGCAGTGAATGCATGCAATAATTAGCCCTAAAATAGCGAAAATCTTATTATCAAAGTATGTGACAAAGTAAAAGAAAATAGAATCAATATCATACTTACATGTAAGATAATATATCCAACCATAAATAAATTTTCCAATAAATAAGCTCCAATATAATAAAGTCCAATCCAAACATCAAAATTCATTCATCCTCCAAAAAAGAAATGTGAAATTCTCAAGAGAGAGAATGATCCAATCCAAGTGATGATACAAAATGAATTCATGTCTCTCCTATTTATACACTCATTAGGAGTTATAATTACCTAATTTGAGCGTACATTATCCCATCAACTAAAATAATGTGCAAATAAATATCTTTTGGTGACAATCCCACCAAACTAGCTCATAAACAAAATAGCAAGCCTCCCAAGAGGTCGAATAATCAATAATGCATGTCGTTGGGCTCTCTCAAAGGCCTGATGAAGTCCATAAGTGCCAAAATGATGAATTGTACATCCAAAAGAAATGGAAAAGGGGTTGGACCCTTTTTCTCCACATAATAAACATGTGGTGCTCCCAATGGTTGTGAGGGCACACACGTGACCTCATGGGTCTCCAAGAAAGTTGAAGATACATGTAGATCATTTGTAAGGGATCAAATGATGGAGTAATTGATGCCACATTATCATACAAGTCCTGGGTCATCTTCCAAGTTCATGGTAGAACTGTGGGGCGTTGAAAAGTGTAACTAGGTTCGGTCTCCATAATGACATGTAATTGTGATTTTATGTAAAGAGATGTAAAGAAGAAAAATAAAATTATTGTATTGCTTGCATCATGGGTTTCCTAATAAAGAGATTTTACTTTTGAGTCGAGGCTCCCATTGAGAGCCTTTAGGAATTTTTTCATCTAGTCATAAAAGAATAAAATGGTCATTGTCATGTAATGAAGTCATGTTACACATTGTAAAGAGTCATTCTTGTATATGTAAAAGTCATCCTCCAAGACCTTGTCAATAGACCTCTTCAAGACGGCCTACAACGAATGAAAAAACCTAAAAGATCATGTCGGATCTCCCTCAAGTAATCATGTCGGTGTAAAGGACATGAGGAAACGTGTATATATAGCCACACTCGGCGCCACTTGGAGGCAAGAAATTCGGTGAAGAAGAGCCTATAATCATAAGTGCGAAGAAGGACTAGAAAAGAGAAGCGAAGGAAGGGATACTTCTAGGAGGTCTAATTTGGTCTTGTATACTCTCCCATGTGCGAGGGTAGAAAATATGAAGGAATATAGAGAAGATTGAAGAAATTACTGCTACATTGAAGTAACCTTGTTTGGGTAAAGGATCTCGCAAGAGGAAGCTGAATAAAAGTGTTATAGGTCTCTCTATTTTGAGAAGACTAATCAAGGAGAAAATATTGTTCTAGGGTTTTTGGAATAAAGTTAACCTAAGAGACCGAGATTCTCTAGGAGAGCCGAGAAGAGTAGTGTGGAAGAAAAGAGACTATGATTCTCTAGGAAGCCGAGAAGAGCATTTTGAGATCTAGAAGGAAGCCGAGAAAGGGAAGAGGAAGAATGTCAAGGATGCTAGTGACTTGGTCTTGGGAGGACTCTAGTGTCAAGGGTATTTTTCATGGTCTTGGTATTCGTCAATTGAAGATCTATAAGAAGAATTTCTAATTGGGTTTTCCTCTCAAAGGGTGAGAGGTTTTGGCCCTAGCTAACAAGCCTACATACTATGTCTCTTGCCTTCTATTGTTTATCTCATAATTGTCTTGATGAAAAGAACACAATAATAATATAATGAAGAGAAGATCATAATCCAAGAAGTAAAAGTATATCACAAGAAATTATCTGGAATAGAAATATCCTAACTTCTAATGCCCTAGATTTCTCAACATGTGGTTGGATGGGAAAAGGTGAACTAGGTGCATCTTCCTCGTCTAATAGGTGAATCTCGAACAATCTTTGAACATCTCTGGGGATCCATGGAGTTTTTTCTACTTTTGTGGAGGCCCATAGTTCTTAACACACACCCTAAATGTGTATCCCTCTGGAGGGGTAGGACCCCGTATAGGGAGACCAAACCCAATATGGAGACCATCTACAACCCTACATAAGATCCAACGCATCCCCTAGCCTTCCAGTACAATAAGTCATCAATGAAATCGAGTAAAAGAGTTTACAAATCATGGACCATAGATGGGGACTTCATAATGGCATTCCCTCCATAATTGCCTTAGGGATGTGTTAATGTCTCCAAGTTCCAAATGGGGTTAACCAAGTATCTCATTAAATGGTTTCTACTTCTAAAGGGGATAATATGTCCAAGGTACATCATTCAGAAGGTAGTGGCATCTGATAAAGAGATGAATGGAGTAGGGAATGAAAAGGGGCAGCTCTGGGCCACATGTTGGGGTATAAGTGTAGCTAGAAAAAGGGAAACCCACACTTGGGTATATAATATATAGGAGGGAGAAATTGTGGTACATGAGGTGCCCTGACCTTAATTTTTCCACCCTTCTTTATATGCATTTTTCCTTTTACTATTTTTCTTTAATTAACTTCTCGAGACTTGAGTAAGAGCATGACGTGTGAGATATAGTAGTGGATACCCCCTTTAAGACAGGGTGGTTCATTGCCCCCTAGGGGATGGGACAATCATGGGTTCCTAAATGATAAAGCAGGCTTCCAGAGCCTTTAAGAACCAGGGTGATGGTCATGATGATGGGGTAGAGCTCATGTATTGACTTTTTCCCATGTGCTAAATGTGTTTGTCCCAACCATCTTTCACATTTTTTGGTACATTTCTTGTTGAATGTGGCCAATTATGCTTTTACTTTTCTTTTAACTGCATCAACCTCGGGGGCATCATTCCAGGCCTAACCCAAGGTGTGGGAAAGTGGAAGGGGAAATCTAACCCTATGTGGACCCAGGCGGGAAAAATGATGAATGGGGTTATAATTAGTGGAAAGGGGGGAATATATGTAAATGAGGGAGCGGGACCACGCAACCAAAATCATGGCTTCCCATGAAGTACAATCCCTAAAGCCAAAAGGGCTAGTAAAAGAGATCCCATGAGACTAGAAGCCAAGGTTAACATCCAAAAAGGGTCTAGGGAACAAGAGCACAAACCTAGTCCATTCTTTCCGCTAAATCCCCCCATTAATCCATGCCTAGAAGTGTCCATGATAAGTAAACTACAATACTCAATTACCAAATGACAAGCCATACATTTAGGTTTGAGAGGCCCACCTTCAAACATACGATCATGGCAGATGGGTGAGGGACCACATAGTTGGCTCAGGTGGCGGAGAAATGTCACAAAGACCTAGTTGGTGGCTATAAGGGATTTTTGGCTACTGGTTGAGGACCATCTTGGGAAAAAAAATATCCTAGGCATATCACCCACAAAATGGTGGATAACCTCTAGCTCCAACTAGGACGTGATCTCTCAAAGAAGTGGACGACGCTGCTCGAACGGGAGGTCACTATAACTCTAACAATCTCTTAGTTACTGTATACCTGTTACCTACACATATCAATGATTGAACCCATGGGGAAACATGTTTTTATGGTGTCTTATGATCACTGATGCTTAATTTTAGGCCGTAAAATCAACAAAAAAATAAAATATGAAAATTTTAATCTAAATGCAGCTAATCTATCATGAGAAATATCATATGACATTAGCTCTAATGTCAAAATCAGCACGCAATGTATCTAACCCCAGCATGCATATAGTAGGGTCAATACTAAGTGTAATCATAAAGCCGATGCAACCAACATATTATCATATCACTATACATATGCCTATGAGTATGATTACTCATGCCAAACAAAACCCAAGGCAAACGCGGACATAATCATATGGAGGGTGAAGTGGGTGGGAGGTGGGAAAAATTATCTCCATTTGATGTAAAAGGAAGCCCTATGAGAAGGGGGGTAGATCAATCTAGAAGTGCGGGGCTTTCCCTATAAGTATACAATGATGGAATGAAAGATCACTCTCAAGAACTGGGTATCACAATCATTGCTTATAATATTATTCTTTGCAGATGCCACAAGGTGAGGGACAAAAGGAGTGAAACAAATAGGTTGCTCTTGGTGATGGTCACATTGGAGAGGAGGGGTTGTGGAGTGATCATAATCTTGAAGACGTGTCAAAGTAGATAAAGTATATTCAATGAGGGGTTCTTCCTTGACACCATATTCAAAAGGGGGAAAGGGTCCATGGTTACTTGAAACCATATGACAAGGGGTGAGGGACATATACTCAACGAGTTATTCAAAATCATACTCTAAAGGCTCAAGTGATTTGAATATGGAGTCACAAAGAGAATAGGTGGGAGATGTATCAATCTCCTTAGTATCGAAGATTGGGTCTCTCCTAAAAGGAGAATTGATTACTTCCAACTTCCCCTCTTCATGCAAGGGAAAATAATAACTCTCCTTCCCAAGGGGATCGATGGATACGTCATCACAAACAATGCCCGAGAGAAAGGGAAAACCAATCTCAATCTCATCTTCCTTGTCAGTATCATAAATGGGAGCACAATCAAATTGAGGACCAACGATTTCCCACTTCTCCTTTTCAATGTGGAAATAATCTCCAATGTCATCTTCCAAGGGGATAACTGGATCAGCTTCCTCAAGGTTCTCAAAAGAAGAGTCATCGAGAGTAATATCCTTGAGAAAGGCAAGGTTGGTCTCAATTTCACTTTCCATAAAAACATAGTTACCGATCAAATGGGAACTATTACCTCAAAACGGGTACTCTAGCCCAAAAACCACAAAAAAACATGAAAAGACTGGTTGAAAACGAAAAGTGTTGATGTTGGAATAACATTTTTTTTTGGAGTACATTTTCAACATTTTTTTAAAATGGTAGTAAAAACCAATTTTTTGTTTATAAAAAACACCGTGAAAATAAATAAAATTGTAGATGTTGGAATAACGTCTTTGTTTCCAGGGTTAATTTTCAATATTTTTTAATATTGACGTTAAAAATAAAATATCATGACTCTGAAAATCTTTAAATTTACAATGATTTTCAAACATGACACAAAAGATAAAATATAACGTCTTTGAAAAAGCCTTAAAATTCCAAGATTTTTAGCCATGAAATTAAATTTAAAATATCACGTCTTTGAAAAGCCTTAAAATTCTAACAATTTTCAGGCATGGTGCTAAAGAAAAAACACTTATAACCGTTTTCAACCACAGCATTAAAGATCAAATATCATGACTTAGAAAGACATTAAAATCTTGACAATTTTTCAACCAAAAATTATGACTACAAAAAAATCTTAAGTTTTCAAAATATTTCAAACATGACATCATGGAAAAATTAAATGACTTCAAAAACGTTAAAAATGAACACTTGAATGAAAGAGTTATTATACCAAGAGAAAATTATTTTTTAAATACTAAATGTAAAACAATTTTAAAATCTTAGCCTAAGACAACTTCTTAAATTGCAACAAAAATTTAAAAATCAACAATCAAATTGACACGCGTTGTAGGTGAACAGGACCTATTGTAATGAAAACTTAGAGACCAACCACGAAATTGACACATTGTGGATATAGACTCTATTCATTACAATGAAAATTTTAAAATTAACTATCAAATTGCACATAATGGGATCGGGTAGCTAGACGACCATCAACAGTAATCCTGCAAATATATATATACCAAAAAAAAAAAAATCAACTATTGAAAAAGACAATTTAAAAAAACACAAAAAACAATACAAAAGAAGACAAAAATTCAAATATTGAAAAAAAAATAAAAACAATAAAAAAACACGCAAAAATTTTTTTAAAAAATAACAAATAATAAAACACAAAAATAAAAAGCACGACAAAAACAAATATATAAAAAAGACAAAACAAAACTATAAAATGTAAAAAAAATCAAAATTAAATTTAAAAATTTAAACAAAAAAAAAATAAAAAATACACATAATTTAATAAATATATATATATATATACGATCTTTATGGTCATAATTTATGATCTCTCTGCGGTAATAATTCACGATCTCTCTGCGGTAATAGAAAAAAATTTGGGGCACGTGCCCCTGCAGTCCGACTTGTTGATATCAGGTGCACACATTCCTTATATTTTTCTAATACATATCTGCTCATATATTTTCAAGTATGAATAATTCACCACAATTACCAATGGTAGACCTAGCACAATTACTCTACAGAGCCTCTATGAGTATATAGAGTCTTTAGAAAAACGTAGAGAAGAAAGAGAAGTCAAGCTACATACAAAGTTAGCAGCCATGCTATGGCTGCTAGAAAATAAATTCACATCTCTTGAAGACAAGATCCAAAAACAAATAGAAAATAAAATAGAACTATTGGAGAATAAGATGGAGGCAATGGAGACTAGGTTGTAGGTTATAGAAAAACAAAACCAAGATATGAACCAAACATCCCAACAAGTAGATGTTGATACTTTAGAGAGTCTTAAAATGAAGGACGTGATTAAAGAGCTAAAAGAAAAAGTTAATAGCCGCCTCACCCTAAATAGTGTGGCAAGTAAATTAGATCTCAAACCAATTAAAGATGAAATGAAAAAATTGATAGAATTAGACCATGAGCGTAACAAAGGGCCTTGAACCTTATAATCTTCGGTTTGAAAGAGGAGGTAGACGAGGATAATTTAGCCATAGCCCAGACAGAATTACATAATAGATTACAAATTGAAACAACGTGTCTCACATAAGCAACAAGGTTGGGGAAACTAACTGAGAATAAAGGAAGGCTAATCCGAATAAAGGTGAGCTCTACTAACCATAAGTATGAAACACTTAGTAAACCTCAAGTCTAAAAGGAACGAAAATATTTATAAATGAAGATATCATTCAGAAGATCAAGCAAAATTGAGAAAGGAGGTTCAAAAGGTAAAGGAATCTAGGAAGGAAGGAAAATGGGCAATAATCAGAAATAGAAAAGTCGTTATTCGAGATAGAAACCAAAAAGATAATAATAAATAGCAATTCAACATGCTCCGGATTATTTCTTGGAATTGTCAGGGCTTTCCATGGAACAAAGGCCCCAAGCTAGGTTGGATCTCGAATGATGTTGATATTATTTTTCTTGTTGAAACTTGGGAGCACGAAGAATCTAAGGTCCCTAACATAGATGGCTTTACATTATGGTCTACTTGGAATAAGCGATCCTCCCGTAGAGGCATTGGGGGTATAGCTTGTTACATTAAGAAGAACATCTCTCCCCATGCTAGGATTTATAAAAACGACCCTTACAACCAATATAGTTGGATAGAAATTACTGACATTTATGATAAAAAGACCTACATAGCAATCTGTTATTCCCCCCCATCAATTCTAACTTCTATAAGAAAAAGAATCTAGATAAAAATAGTCCTTACAATGGTTTAGAGAATGATATTTCTAGCCTAAGGAATGAAGGCAATATCATTTTAATGGGTGACTTTAATGCTCGAACTTCAAGCAACCAATTTATTCTTCTCAGCAATCATTCCAACCCTAATCCTCTTTAGTTAGACGAAGACCTTCCTCTGGTTAGCCGGTACAAAAGGAGCTCTGAAGACCTCAGGGAAAATTTGTTTGGGTCGGAGTTAGTCAAGCTCTGTAGTGCTCAGAATCTCATAATTTGCAATGGTCTAAAGAAGTGGCCCAATTCTAGCCAGATGACCTGCATCCATGGGCTTGGTAGCAACGTGGTAGACTATGTTATCTCCGATCTCCCTCTATACAACGAAATAACAAATTTTGACATCTTAAACAACCACGAGCCTGACTCTGATCATAGGCCTTTACTTACAACTCTCAATTTTGTCATGCATAGAGATCCCATAGAAGATAATCCGTATAGCCAAAAGAAGCTAATCTTTGATAGAAATAAAAAAGATCTCATTCTAAATTAAATAAAAACTAATTTGCTTCCTTTATCTAGTATAGACAACATAGAAGATCTCTATCATAATTTTACTACAACCCTCTTGCATTCTATTAACAAGTTCTCAATTGAAGTTTCAAGTAATAAAAGAAATAGCAAAACCAACCCATGGTATGACAAATATTGTAAAAGTGCGAGGAGAGAAATTAAGGAAGTTGTTGATGAATCTCTTAAAATTGACAAGATAAAAATATACAAAGCCCTAACTAAAAGGAAAAAAGGGCAGTATATTCATAAAAGACAAGAGAAACTCTTACACCTCTCTAAGGTAGCTCCTAAGAAATTCTGGAGGCAGATTCTAACTAGGAAAACTAAGATGATAATAAAATTGCTTTACACAACTGGAATTCCTATCTTAAAAAGCTTTATGAATCTCCAAATGTCATGGATAACTTTGAAACACTGCTCACAACGAAAGAATTTTTCTCATTAGAAGACATTGATTTTGGGGTTAATCGCTTAGCTAATGGGAAAGCTAAGGACCTTGAAGGTTACCAAGCGGAAATCTTAAAAATTGGAGGTCATGTCCTCATCCCCCACATTCACAAGCTTTTCAATCAAGCGGTCAAGCAAGGGTTCCCTAAACCATGGACTCAAAGCCTCATTATCCATATTTTTAAAAGTGGGGATACAAATAACCCCTCTAATTATCAAACAACTATGATCAGCCCTCTCCTAGCCAAGTTATATGGTATTATTTTGGAAAGTAAGTTGAGCATATGGATTGAAAGTGAAGGTAAGCGAGCTAAAGGCCAAGTGGGTTTCAGAAAGTAGCACTCAACAACAGACCACCTCGTTATGCTAGGATCATTGTGGAGGAATGCCGCAATGATAAATCTAATATCTTTTGTTGCTTTGTGGACTTTAGAAAGGATTTCGGTACGGTTCCTAGAAACAACCTTTGGAATATATTAGAAGAGCTAAATTTTCCTTTTGAGTTGAGAGTTGTCTCTATAAGGTTATACGAGAATGTAATTACCAAGTTAAAGAGCAATGAGGGGTGGTCGAATGATATTGATCCAAATGGATCCAAGAACACTCTCTAAGTCTTCAAAAACTCGAAAAATCATGCCAAAGACCAAAGAAAATCGCATGAGAAAGCCTTTTAAAATGGGGAAAAACACTACCGAGAGGCAAAAACCTGTGAAAACAGTGAAAAACAGAGTATCGGGGGTTTGAACAAATGAATGCATAGTAGCCATCAGATCTGGCCGATCAATGGTCCAGATCTAAGCGACATATCGCAATCAGTGGATATCAGCGGGATCCACATAGGACTTGCGACGGCGATCGGCAGAGACCTCATAGGAGATGAGATGGCGACTGGTGGAGTCAACGAGGACCATCGATTAAGCGCGCAGATCGACGGCCCATGTTGCATCGTCGAATCGCAATCGGCAAATACAAAGGAGCGTGGGTTTATGTATATATGTATATATGCGATCCGATTGACCGGACCCGATAACATTATAAGCCATATTATATGGATCTTAAGATCCATCAAACACCATTTTTAATGTATTTTCACAGTTTTTGTTTGTTAAACGAAATGCGAAGGAGAAAGTGTCGATGCGATAAGCCAGACTCGAAAGGGTTCCTTAAGGCTATTATATATATATTCAAATCCGCCATAAGCCATTTCTTACGTTATTTTCATGATTTTAATGTATTTCGAAAATACAAAGGGACAGGCCATTTTGATATGCGATGGCGACTTACAGGCAGACTCGATATGAGAATAGGGTGGATTTAAGGACTTTTGAAGTCCAATACATAGTGTTTTGGTAGATTTTCTTAGTTTCAAATACATCTCTCTGTGTTAACAGAGAGCGGCTGTTTCAGGGGATTCCAGAGGCTCGAGGCACTCTTACGTTATAGAATAGGTGGCCATCTCCCCTTTATGCGTTATGCAATGATTGTGTAACATTGAAAGAGGGATTCGAAGTGGATAGAAGCCGAGGAGACTGAGAGCCGAGAATCTGAAATGAACAGGCAACGTAGTTTTGGCTTTAAAGCCACAAACAAAGAGCAAACAAAGGAGGCAATATTTTAGGCAAATGCCAAGACAGAGTTAGGACAGAGATAGAGAGCATTGAGGGAGTCTGTGTACTCAGAGAAAGCTTGAGAGGTTCAAGTAAAGCTCTTGTTGTTGCATCTGTTGTGTGTGAGGCTCAAATTGAGCTCACTGTTGTAAAAACTCTGCTCGAAGACATAATAAAGAGGCCACCACTTAAGGTTGGACTAGGAGATGTAGCCCAGGAGTATTGGGTGAACTCCTCATTAAATTTGTTGTGTTATGTGTTATCTATTATGTTTTTGTTTACTGCTCCATTGTCTATGCATTTCGCAATCTTATCAATCCATTGCATAAAATGACATAGACAAATCCATGCACATAAGTCTGTAATACCTTATTATTTGTCTTAGATCTCATTTCTAGATCAAGTGGTATCAGAGCTTTAGGTTGCTAAGGTTAGACAAGCTTGTTCTGGACTGTTTGTGAATGATAACTAGGTCAAAGCTCAAATTAGGAGAAGGAGAACTAGTTGAAACTAACCTAGAAATTGGTAGAGTCTATCCAAGGAGGAAAATGGCAGAAGAAAATCCCTTGGAATCAGACTCTCAGTTCATGGACAGTTTCATGACCATGAGAGCCATGGTAGAATAAATGTATAGAGAATTTAAGAAAGGTCGAAGTGAAGATTCTTTAACTTCCAAACAAGACAAAGGAACAAAAGAATCTCTTCTAGATAGCCATTCTGAAGGCAAAAGGAAAAGAAAAGAGGCTCCTCTATCCACACCTCCTGATAGCCCTGAAAATAAAAAGAAGAAAACATCTTTGATTAAATTAGATGTTAAAGTTGATTTGCCAATATATGATGGAGAGTTAAATGCAAAGAAGCTAGATAACTGGATTAGACAGATTGATGTGTATTGCAGGGTGCAGAGCATTGATTCATACAGGAGTAAAATTTAGTTGGTCAGCCTACGCCTTGGAGGAACTGCCTTGATATGGTGAGAAGGTAGGACACAAGCTGACTTGAAGAAGCATGGAAAAATTCTTTCTGTTTGGAGTGAATTTGTTTTTGCAATTAAAACAAAATTCTATCCACTAGCTTATATGCAGCAAGCTATGATAAGTTGGAAAACTTTTCGCCAATTAAAAGGGAAAAGTGTGCAAAGTTATACCCAAAATTTAGAAAAAAAGCTTTGATTCTAGACATTTCTTTAGACTTACCTGAAACTTTGTTGAAGTATATAGGTGGTCTGCATAGTTATTTGAGGCACACTATTCTCATGTTTAACTCTACTAGCATAGATGAGGTATATGTCCAGGCTAACCATCTAGAGGCTAGAGGCAAGAATGTGAACCCAGAGATTGGGGGATCATCAAAACCCACTGCAAGCAAGAACAAGGAAAAGAGGAAGCAAAAATGGAAAGAAAGGAAGACAAATGTTGTACAGAAGGCCAAACCTTCATGCACTCACTACAAGAAGGATGGACATGATGATGAACATTGCCAGTCTTTGCATCCGGAGCTGAAACACAAGAAGCTCGATGGCAAGAAGAAGAAGGTTGTTGCTGTTGTTCAGAAAGATTTGGGGTTAGACTCAGGTGATGAAACAACCATCATAGCCACAGGTATACAAGGTAAAAATTTTGAAGCATCTACTAGTAATTCTTCCCAAACTATTGATAGTGAAGAAAATGAGAGGAGAAGACATGAGCTTTTTCATATTAGAGTTATTTCCAAGCATCAAAAGATTGATACTTTGTTTGATAGTGGCTCACAAGTAAACTTAATTTCTGAATCAATTGTAAAGAAGTTGGGATTACTAACCACACCTCACAAGAAGCCATATCCATTGGGTTGGTTATGTGATAAAGCAAAGCTACAAGTGACTAGGCAATGTAAACTTATGTTTGCCATTGGTTCAGCATTTGTAGATGAGGTTGAGTTAGATGTAATTCCCTTGGATACAAGTGGAATTGTTTTAAGAAGTCCTTACTTGTATGATAGAAAAGCCATTTTCTTTAGAGCTGAAGATAAGTATCAACTTGTTAAAGATGGAATAGAATATATTGTAAGAGCTCACAAACTCAAAAATAATTATACTCTCATAAACTCAGCGCATATGAAAAGGATTGTAAATTCATGCAAGAAATTTTTACTGATGGTTGTAAAGGAAAAGAAACCTGAAAAAACAATGTATTTGAGGGCTGTGATGCTAAAAAAAAAGCTGATTTAAAAAGAGTTGTTTCAGAATATGATATCTTATTTCAAGGACCTAAAGGTTTGCCACCAAAAAGGGAAATTGTACATGATATTAATTTGCAGCAAGATGCTCCATTGCCTAACATCGAAATGTACAAGTTATCCGCTTTAGAGAATGCAGAAATCAAGAAGCAGGTACATGAGCTACTCAAAAAAGGGTTCATAAGACCAAGCACATTGCCATGCGGATCTCCAATGGTGTTGGTGAGAAAGAAGGATGGTTCGTGGAGAATGTGCATTGACTACAGAGCACTGAATAAAATAACGATCAAGAATCATTATCCCCTTCCTCACATTGATGATCTATTGGATCCACTGAAAGAGGCTATTTACTTTTCCAAGTTGGACCTACGTAGTGGTTACCATCAGGTCAGAGTAGCAGAGCAAGATGCATGGAAGACTGCTTTCAAAACAAAGGAAGGACTGTATGAATGGCTAGTTATGCCTTTTGGCTTAACTAATGCTCCTGCCACTTTCATGAGGGTTATGAATGATGAACTCGGGCCTTTTATTGATGATTTTGTAATTGTATATCTAGATGACATTCTTGTATTCAATCAAACATGGGAAGAACATTTGAGCCATGTAAAGCAAACTATAGATGTTTTGAAAAAAGAAAAACTCTATGTTAAATTATCAAAGTGTGAATTTGGTAAAACATCTTCGAATTATTTGGGTCATATTGTAGGGGGTGGTGAATTGAAGATAGATCCCTCTAAGGTTGCAGTCATTGTAAACTGGCCTAAACCCAAGTCTACTACAGAAGTTAGAAGCTTCCTAGGAGCAGCAAAATATTGGAAAAAGTTTATTGCTAACTTTTCCTTAATTGCAGCTCCCTTACATGCTTTGACAGGATTGAACAAGGTGTTTCAGTGGGGAGGCAAACAGCAGAAAGACTTCGACACCTTGAAAGAAAAAATTAGTACAACACCAGTACTAGCATTGCCAAATCTTCAACAATCATTTGAGATTGAAACAGATGCCAGTGACTATGCCATGGGAGCAGTGTTAATGCAACATGGTAAACCCATATGCTACCATTTTGAGACTTTTAATTCTGTAGTAGTTAATTATCCTACATATGATAAAGAATTGTATGCATTAGTCCAGAGTGTAAAAAAGTGGAAACATTACTTAATGGGCTAAGAAACAATTATACATACTGATCATCAGCCACTTCAGTACTTGCACTCACAAACTAAATTGCAGCAATCAAGACACTATAGGTGGATGGGTTTCCTAGAGCAGTTTCATTTAGTCATCATATATAAAAAGGGCATACACAATAAAGTCGCAGATATGTAGTCCAGACCAATCATAAATGCATCTACTATACCTAAGCATAACTCAGTAATGCATGAAAGCTACATTGAACAATATTCTCAAGATATAGACTTTAAAGATGTATATGCAGCTTTAAGTAATGGCAAAAAGGTAGAAGAATTGGATTACTATGTTAAGGACCAACTCTTGTATCATTTGGGAAAGCTATGCATTCCACAAACTGAGAGAGTTAACATAATTAGGGAGGCACATACTTCTCTGATATCAGGTCATTTTGGTGTAAGTAAAACAGTGGCACAGCTGCAAAGATACTGCTATTGGCCAAGAATGCATGAAACAGTTTCTAGATATGTAAGAGGGTGTACCATGTGTGCTAAAAGCAAGCCCATCAATAGAAAACTAAGCTTGTACGCTCCACTACCAGTTCCTTCCCATCCTTGGGAAAGTGTTTCCATGGACTCTGTTGGAGGATTGCCGAAATCTAGAAAGGGACATGACTATTTATATGTTATTGTGGACAGGTTCAACGAAATGTGTATTTTAATACCTTGTAATAAGCAGATTACAGCTGAACAAATAGCAAAATTGTTCTTTCAGCGTGTCTGGGTGCATTTTGGGTTACCCACTTCCATAGTATCTAATTGGGACTCCCGATTTGTTGGGAAGTTTTGGTCAAGTCTGTGGGAATTGATGGACACCAGACTAAAGAAAAGCACAGCCTTTCATCCACAGACAGATGGCCAAACAGAGGTAGTCAACGGGACAGTTATCGAGTTGCTCCGGGGTTATTGCAGCAAGCATCCCAAGCTTGGGATGAACACTTATGTTATGTGCAACATGCTTACAACCGTGCTAAACATTCTTCTACACAGAGATCTCCTTTTGAGACCTATTTTGGTTTTATACCAAGTTCTCCCTTGGATTTTGTCTTTGAAAAGGACATAGCAGTTGCTGGACATAGAGATGTGGACAAAGCAACCAGGTTCATTGAATATATCCAATAAATTCACCGGGCAGTGCGGGAACAGCTGGAAAAGATCCAAGCCAAATACAAGGCAAGGTATGATAAACATCGGGTGGAGCACAGCTTCCAAGTTGGTGATCAAGTCTGGCTGTATATCAGCAAGGACAGAATGCAAGGTGAAGGAAAAAAGTTGGAGCTAATAAGGTATGGGCCTTTTAAGGTACTTGAGAAAATTGGTGAGAACGCTTTCCGCCTTGATCTGCCAGCATACATGCACATCTATTCAGTAGTAAATGTAGAAAATTTAAGACTGTTTGAACCTTCATTAATTGAAGATCCTGAAGAGAAAAGTCAATTGCCTTCCACTGATGTTATGTTGCCTGAATACCTCAATGAGTTGCAGGAAGATACAGTTTTGGACAGGAAGGTGAGGACTACGCGCAGAGGGGACGTGGAGTACCTTAGAATTGGACTCAAAGATTCAAAACCCAGCAATGCAAAATGGATAAAGATTGGGCAAGTGAGGCAGTTGTATCCTCACTTAAGTGATGTTTGAAAACCAACTTTTGGTGGTCCAAAATCATTTTCAGTGGGAAGGCGTGATCCATATGGATCCAAGAACACTCTCTAAGTCTTCAAAAACTCGAAAAATCATGCCAAAGACCAAAGAAAATCGTATGAGAAAACCTTTCAGAATGGGGAAAAACACTATCGAGAGGCAAAAGCCCGTGAAAACAGTGAAAAACATAGTATCGGGGGTCTGAACAAATGAATGCACAGTAGCCATTAGATCTGGCCAATCAATAGTCCAGATCTGAGCAGCAGACCGCAATTGGCGGTGGCAATTGACAAATATCGGCGGGATCCACATTGGACTTGCAATGGCAATCGGCGGAGACCTCATAGGAGGTGTGATGGTGACTGGCAGAGTCAATGAGGACCGTTGATCAAGCGCTCAGATCGATGGCCCGCGTTGCATCACCAAATCACAATCGGAAAATACAAAGGAGCGGGGGTTTATGTATATATATATATGCGATCCGATTGACCAGACCCAATAACATTATAAGCCATATTATATGGATCTTGAGATCCGTTAAACACCATTTTTAATGTATTTTAGCAGTTTTTGTTTTTTAAACGAAATGCGAAGGAGAAAGGGCTGATGCGATAAGCCAAACCCGAAAGGGTTCCTTAAGGCTATTATATATATATTCAAACCCACCATAAGCCATTTCTTATGTTATTTTCATGGTTTTAATGTATTTCCAAAATACAAAGGGATGGTCCATTTCGATATGTGATGGTGACTTACAGGCGAACCCGATATGAGAATAGGGTGGATTTAAGGACTTTTGAAGTCTGATACATAGTGTTTTGGGGGATTTTCTCAATTTCAAATACATCTCTCTGTGTTAACAGAGAGCGGCTGTTTCAGGGGATTCCAGAGGCCCGAGGCACTCTTACGTTACAGAATAGGTGGCCACCTCCCCTTTATGCATTATGCAATGATTGTGTAACGCTGAAAGAGGGATTCGAAGCGGACAGAGGTCGGGGAGACTGAGAGCCGAGAATCTAAAACAAACAGGCAGCGCAGTTTTGGCTTTAAAGCCACAAACAGAGAGCGAACA
Source organism: Pinus tabuliformis (assembly GCA_031772625.1). Classification (NCBI taxonomy): domain Eukaryota; kingdom Viridiplantae; phylum Streptophyta; class Pinopsida; order Pinales; family Pinaceae; genus Pinus; species Pinus tabuliformis. The sequence continues at coordinate 879,530,566 of CM062815.1, forward strand.
GAGGAGGCAGTATTGCAGGCAAATGCCGAGATAGAGTTAGGACAGAGACAGAGAGTGTTGAGGGAGTCTGTGTACTCAGAGAAAGCTTGAGAGGTTCAAGTAAAGCTCTTGTTGTTGCATCTATTATGTCTGAGGCTCAAATTGAGCTCACTGTTGTAAAAACTCTGCTTGAAGACATAATAGAGAGGCCACCACTGAGGGCTGGACCAGGAGATGTAGCCCAAGAGTATTGGGTGAACTCCTCATTAAATTTGTTGTGTTATGCGTTGTCTATTATGTTTTTGTTTACTGCTTCATTGTTTGTGCATTTCGCAATCTTATCGATCCATTACATAAAATGACATAGACAAATCCATGCACATAAGTCTGTAATACCTTATTATTTGTCTTAGATCTCATTTCCAGATCAGATATTAAGTGTAATATTGGAGTTAAACAAGGTTTCCCCCTCTCCCCTACCCTATTTGGCATTTACATCGACAAGCAAGAAGGTTGTTTAGAGGAAGCAAGATGTGCTAGCACGATCTTAGCTAGGATAGTCATCATCCTTCTTCTCTACGCTGACGATATTGTTCTTCTCACAAGGTGCCCATCTGATCTTGATAAGCAACTTATACTTCTTAAGGATTTCTTCTCTACCATGGGTATGATTGTTAACACTAACAAAAAAAAAAGTTATGATTATCAAATCCAAGAAGGACACTTACGCTAATTTTATGTATGACAATAGTAACTTGGAGGAAGTGTCTTCCTACAAGTACCTAGGAATTGATATTCATCACAAGCTCAACTGGAACTATAGCATTGAGAAAAGGATTAATGGGGAATGGAAAGCTTATTTTGGTCTTGAAAAATATTGTAAACTGGCAAACCTCGTAATGTGGGATAGAAAGAAGTTCCTCTTTGAAACTTTAGTCACTCTGATTATCTTATATTGATGTGAGGTTTGGGGTTGTAGCATCTCTAGAGAATCCTTGAGAAAGATTGAGCAAATCCAGAAGTGTTTTAAAACGTATAACCTCAAAATTAAAATCAACACACCCTATCCTATTCTCCTTATAGAAGTGGGTCTTTCCCCTATCGAGAGCCTATCTATGACTAGGCTTCTGTTGTACAAGCACAAACTCAATAACATAGGAGATCATAGACTTCCTAAGATAGCTTTAAATTCCAGCCAAAACCACCTAAGGCTCAAACGAGGTTGGTATAAAGACACCAAGGCCTGGTTAAACCATTGGGAGATCAACGAGAATGTTGCATTGCAAAACATTAATAACATTAAAAATATTGTTACTTCTAAGTTCAAAGAAAAAATGTGGTGTGAAAAAGATTTAGCAGCTAAAAGAAAATTAAGATATTATAAGGAGGTCATCAACCCCACCCTATAAGATGAAAAGTGTCTCTCTGTTTTAACTAGCTCAAAGAAGAAAATTAATATAGTCAAGATTAGAATGAACTCTCATGAGCTCCATAGTGAAACAGATCGTTAGGCAGTTCCTAAAACACCATGGATGGGAAGGTTCTGCCATCTCTGTGAGAATACGAGCATCGAGGATGAAAATCACTTCCTCCTAGAGTGCCCCACGTACAACCACATTAGATCTCAGTGTCAAAATCTTTGTTGCAATATTGACCTTCCTAGCCTTTTACGTTGTCAAAATTACAATGAGCTCGGGAGGCTTCTCTCCAAGCTTTTTGAGCATAGGAATAAAATCTTAAATCAAACTAAATAATTTGTCTTTTTAGGTCCGATAGACCAAATTTTGGTCTCAGTGGACATTAACTATCATCATTATCATCATCATAAAAAATAAAAAATAAAAATAAAACAAAAAACAAAATAAAATAAAAAATAAAAATACACATAATTTAAGAAAAATAAATAATATATATAGATATAGATATAGATATAACAAAATTAAAATAAAACATTACAAACAAACAAACAAACAAAAAAAGTTAAAATAAAAACCATTTAAAAAATTTAAAATTAAAATAAATCATTATAATAAAAACCATTTAAAAAAAATAGAAAATTAAAATTAAAAATAATAATAATAAGAAAAAAAAACATACCCAGGGTGGTAGGCGCTGGTTCTGGGAGTCAACCCCTGCCGCCCCCGGGGCGGTTGGGCCGCGAGGTTGGTCAGAGAGGGAGTTGCACAGCTTGCAAATCAAGATGGCTTATCAAGATAACTTTGGTCTCTAAGACAATTCATTCAACAAACATGGCCCATACATAGAGATATGTTATATAGAAACATAATTCCACAATAAAGCAGTAAATGCATGCAACAGTTAGCCCTAATATAATGAAAATATCATGATCTAAGTATGTGACAGTAAAAGAAAATACCATCAATATCGTACTTACATGGAAGAGAATATATCCAACCATCAATACATTTTCCAATAAATAAGCTCCAAGATAAGAAAGTCCAATCCAAACATCAAAATTCATCCATGCTCCAATTCATCATCCAAGAAAGAAATGTGAAATTCTCAAGAGAGAGAATGATCCAATCCAAGTGATGATACAAAATGAATTCATGTCTCTCCTATTTATACACTCATAAGGAGTTCAAATTACCTAATTTGAGCCTTTATTATCCCATCAACTAAAATAATGTGCAAATAACTATCTTTTGGCGACAAGCCCACCAATTTACTAGCTCATAAACAAAATAGCAAGCCTCTCAAGAGGTCGAATAATCAATAATGCATGTCGTTGGGCTCTCTCATAGCCTTAATGAAGTCCATAAGTGTCAAAATGATGAATTGGACTTCTAAAAGAAATGGACAAGGGGTTGACCCCTTGTTCTCCACATAATAAATATGTGGTGCTCCCAATGGCTGGGAGGGCACATAGGTGACTTCATGGCTCTCCAAGTAAGTCGAAGATGCTTGTATACCATATGTAAGGGCTCAGAGGATGGTGTAAGTGATGCCAAATCATCATACAATTCATGGGTCATTTGCCAAGTGCATGGTACAAATGTTGGGTTGGCTGGGGAAAGGTGAACCAGGTGCATCTTCCTCATTCAATATGTGAATCTCGAGCAATATTTGAACATTTCTAGAGATCCATGGAGTGTTGTCTACTGTTGTGGAGGCCCATGGCTCTCATCACACACCCTACATGTACCAATGTATCCCTTTGGAGGGTTAGGACATCACATAGGGAGACCTAACCCAAGATGGAGACCATCTGCAATCCTACATAAGATCTAATGTGTCCCCTAACCTTTCAGTACAACAAGTCATCAAAGAAATCGAGTAAAATAGCTTATAAATCATGGACCACGGGTGGGGACTTCATAATGACATGCCCTTCCATAAATGGCTTTAGCATGTGCTAATGTCTCCAAGTTCCAAATGGGGTTAACCAAATATCCCATTAGGTGGTTTCTACTTCTAAAGAGGATAATATGTCCAAGGTACATCCTTCATAAGGTAGTGGCATGTGATAAAGAGATGAATGGAGTAGAGAATGAAAATGGGCAGCCTTGGGCCACATGTTGGGGTACAAGGGTAGCTAGAAAAAGGGAAGTCCACACTTGGGTATATAATGTATAGGAGGGAGGAATCGTGGTACATGAGGTGCTCCGGCCTTGATTTCCACCCTTATTTATATGCATTTTTCCTTTTATGATTTTTCTTTAATTAAATACTCGGGCATCAAGGGGTAAGAGCATGATGTGTGAGATATAGTAGTGGATACCCCCTTTAAGGTAGGGTGGTTCATTGCCCCCCTAAGTGTTGGGACGATCAAGGGTTCCTAAATGATAAAGGAGGCTCATAGAGCCTTTAGAAACCAAGGTGATGGCCATTTTGATGGGGTAGAGCTCAAGTATTGGCGTTTGCCCACATGCTAAATGTGTTTGTTCCGACCATCTTTCGCATTTTGTGGTACATTCCTTGTTGAATGTGGCAAATTATGCTTTTAATTTTCTTTTAGTTGCATCAACCTTTGAAGCATCATTTCAAGCCTGACCCAAGGTGTGGGCAAGGGGAAAGCTAACCCTATGTGGACCCAGGTGGGAAAAATGATGAATGAGGTTATAATGAGTGGAAAGGGGGAAATATATGTAAATGAGGGAGCGGGACCACGCAACCAAAATTAGGGTTTCCCATGAAGTACAATCCCTAAAGCCAAAAGGGTTAGTAAAAGAGATCCCATGGGACTAGAAGCCAAGGTTAATATCCAAAAAGGATCTAGGGGACAAGAGCATAAACCTAGCCCATTATTCCATTGAATCCCCCAATTAATCCATGCCCATAAGTGTCCATGATAAGCAAACTATAATACTCAATTACCAGATGACTAGGCATACCTTTAGTTTTGAGAGGCCCACCTTCAAACAAACGATCATCACAGATAAGCGAGGGACCACATGGTTGGATCAGGTGGCAGAGAAATGGCACAACGAGCTAGATGGTGGTTGCAAGGGGTTGCTGGCTACCAGTTGAGGACCGTCTTGGAAAAAACACATATCCTATGGATATCACCCACAAAATGGTGGGTAACATGTCTATCTAATTGTATCTTCCTCCCATACTCATACTTGTTCTTTTAGGAACTTTTTTGTGCTGGCAACCCTTTGTCTCTAGATGGGCCAGTGTGATTTTCTTCACTCTCCTTTGTATATCGTGTAAAGAGATTTCCATATATACCTGTGGTTAGCTGACTAGAAAATATGACTTCTGGATCAAAGCCTTGAATGACTTCAGCTTCATTCAAATTAAACAAATTTAAAAAATGTATGAACTACCTAGGGTGGGTCACATTTTTCATAGTCACATCTCCAACAGTAAATGGTAAAGAAATAAATTGTATTTTCTTTTTGCGTTCAAATAAAATTAGTCATGGCTGGTATTACTTGCAAACTTCAGCAACAAAATTCTTATCTAAAACAAATTTGGGTAGCAGTAGTGGCTTCTCTTGAAATCCATATATTTGAATCACAGTATTATTCTCTCTTTCCTCATGGACACTTTTGCCCCACAAAAAACCTTGGGCTTATCCTGATATTCAGGTGGGCTCTCATCCAATTATGACGTAATTGACTTCCTTTACAAACAAGTCTTAGATTTGGAAAAAATGAAACATTGCTTTTTGTTTCCATGGGATATGATACCAAAAATGAGATGGTTCTTCAACTTGGTTGGAATTATTTTTATGGGGTAGGCCATGGAAGACATGATTGGATACAAGGGTTGTTATTAGATAGGTCATCATTAATCATCTATGGGTTTGGGACAAGTTAATTAGCTAGAAATCTAACCTATTTGATATGAAGTCAGCCCAGCCGAATAGAAAATATCTTTTGTATGAGTAGTATAGAACATAAAGTATGTCAGTACTAATTTGAGGATAGTTTCTAGTCCTGTCACCCAATTGAAAAGCCAAGAAAAGTCTCTAGAAGGCTCTGTAAACAAAGAAGTATCTAGAAACGAGATATTAGAAGGAACCTGAAAAGTTGGCAAAATGAATTCTTGAATGATATTCATGGCGCGCTCCTGGGAATCTAGGAAATTATTTTCCTCCAACAATTTTAGTAACTTGTTGGGCTCTAGTAGCTTAAATATCCTTCTGAATGTCTTGGGGGTGAGAGGAATTGGGTTCTTCTTCACCCCGATCGTGATTGTTCTTGTCTTTGGGTCAAAATTATTTGCACACAGATAAATAATTTCTTTGAAATTGAAGACCTCTAGAACACATGCAACATTCATCAACCCACTTGTCCAAATTTTGTTGTTGTTCTTTTGCTTAGCCAGAAAATTCAGATACCACTAGTATGCAGTCGATCAATGAAAATTATTATCAATATGAGCAGGTGAGTTTAGATATCACTGCATATAGCTTATTTTCTTCCTCTGCCATCCATCTCCGTTTGTACTTAGAAATATGTTGTTAATCACTATCGTTCTCAATGCCACTTAGTTGTAAACTCCTCGTTTTCCTATATAATCACCAACTATTACTCCTTTTCATGATAGCTATATTAGGTAGGACAGGCTTAATAAATAGAAATTTAATATACTAAGGTCGTCGCTCAAGGGAGATAGTGGAGATAAACCTCGAAATTCTAAAACCATCTCTTCCATTTACTTCGGAGCTTGCTTCTCTTTTAATATCCTCGATATTGGTACCATAAGTGACAAGGGGTTTACCAAGTGAAAAAAATATTAAGTTATGAAATCTTTGTGATCACAACAATTGGTATACAAACAAATAATAGCATTGCATGAGAAATCAGGGGAGAAAAGACAGGTGCGGGGAAGGGAATTGTGTAGAATAGTGTGGATGAGTTATGCAGGATGGAGTTGTGTGGAAAGGAATGTGCATAGATGGGGATATGTGTGGAGGTGCGGAAATGGGGAAGTGGAGAAGTGCAGAAGGTGGAACATGCGGAAAGGAAAGTGATGTGTGGGAAAAGGATGTGCGTAGGAAATGTCTGCAAAAGAAAAGAGTGTGGACTTCCTTCTGCACACATTATATTTGACTAAGTAAAAACACTTACAAAGGTGTAGTTTTGAGGGTCAACACACATGTAGTCAAACAGAGCACCATATTGTATAGTCCAAACTTCCCTTTATTCCACTGCCTTGGAGAATTCAAACTTTGAACAAGCTTTCATCAACAAGTTAGACTTGTGCCTTGAGCAAGCAAATCTATCTTTGGCTCTTTTTGTTTTCTTCTCCACACTTTTGTGAAATTCTCTTTGTGCCTAGTAGGAATGTCTTTTTCCTTGATTTGTTTAGGAAAGCATCTCATGTTTCTTCTATAGTCATGTGGTATATGCCCAAAATTATGGCATTTGTAGCATTTTGCACTATACTTGAATATGGGAGCAAATGAATTATGATTTTTGTTGTTGATATCCATTAGGAACTCTGACTTGATTGCCTATAATATTGCTTCTAGGGATCTAATAAGGGCCTCTATAGTCATCCCTGTTGTAGGTTCTACAATCCCTTGCTTTATGTTCAAAGTTTGTACATGAAAAACAATGATCAAGAAATATAGTTTGATATTTGGCTGAGAATAATTGTCTTGATGAAGCAATTCTTCTAAAGTTGTTCTATTTTGGAGAAGATTCAAATCTTTCTTGATCATTGTCTTTCATTTCACAACTGCTTGAATTGTGTAAGGACCTCTTAAGGGAATCAACATAGCCTCTTAGTGAAGCAACTCTTCCAAACTCATCCTAATTTTTTTCCTTGCTTCCACTATGTTTGCGGCTTTGAAGAATCTTACCATAGTCTTTAGGATTTTCTTCAAACTTATTTTTAGGTGACTTAAGGCTTGCATCTTCTTTGTATGAAGTCTCACCCACATAACCAAGACCCGTTTTTTTGTATGATTATCTTTGATTATTGAGAATATCATCCAACATTTAAGAACTTTTTTAGGTTTTTGTTGTGCTTGTCTACTTCATTCCTTGATAAGACAATCTCTACTTCAAGCTTCTCACAACTTTCTTCTTTTTCCTTCAACTAACTTGACATCATTTCTTCTCTCTTTTCTATTTCCCTTCATTGAAATCTCAGGAGGACAAATTTTGTTTCATCAATGTTATGACTCTTCTCTTCAAGGATTTGCAACTGCTCTTTAAGGCTTATATTTTCTTTTCTAAGCTTGACTATTTGTTCTTAAGCGACCACAAATTCTGCTTCAAAATCCATTTCATTGGTGCAACTTTCTTCTAGATCTGACTGTCTCTTCTGATTTTCTTCATCTTCTTTAAAAGGTTCTATATTCACAAATATGGAGACTTATTTTAGGGGTTTTGAGTCATGCCTTCTTGACTTTGCCATATATGTTTCTAAGTGTAAATTATGGAAGCTCATTGACAAATTCCAATCAAGGGACTAGATTCCTCTTTCCGAGAGGACCAATTTTGACTATTAAATTGCTCAATTTGGAGAAGGGAAAGTATATTTTTTAAGTGAAGCCCATGTGTGCACAAAAGGACAGGTCGGCCCTAACAAGGAATTTGACACCCTTGGAAGCCCATAAATACAAGTGACCTCAAGCTCATTTGAATACCATCAAGCATATTCTTCTTCTCTTCTTCATTGATTGGTTCACACAGGTCTGAGGTTGGGTCGCAGAGACTGGTTCGTACAGGTCAAAATTGCAGGGTTCGAAGCTTGCACGTGTGTTTAGAGTTTTGGTTTCCAACTACATGCTTGTCATAGGAAAATTTCAGTTGCAACCGCAAGCAGACAGGCTCATTCGTGCGGTTGCAAGCTCTCAACCGCACGCATCTCTCTTCCTCCATGTGGTTGGGCTCTTGGGTTACAATTTGACATTTGACCGCAGTTGACAATAGACATGAGAAGTTGTCTCTGATCAGTATTGATGCTAGGAACATATTTTTGAATTTTGTAGGGTTAATTTTGTTGGATGATTTTGTATTGGCTCATTGTACTCTTTGTTCAACATTTTATGACAATCTAATAAGAAGAAATTCTAAGGGTTTTCCCCATAGTGGGTTTTTCCCTAGTCTTTGACCAAATATGGTGTCTCTTATTGATGTGTTGGTTGTCTCATATTGTCATTTGCATTTATTGTTCTATCTTATATTACTATTGACGATTGAAAATATTGATTATCGTTGAAAGACTCCTAATTGAATAATTGAATAGGGCCAAAGTGATTGAAACAACATAGAGCAATGTAAAAAATAGCACTAAGGTCTACCTTCCAATTGTTAGGTTATGTTTTAAGGAACTTTCTCTAATAACAATTGTTGGAAACACTAAGAAGAGAGAGTGAATCAGTGTTTCATTACTATTAACAATTTTTAGCTTTGAAAACATATGATGCACATAAATCATGAAACACGAATCTTTATATAAGAAACACTTATACATTTTATCTTTGTAAATTTTTTGTAGACTTCCTTGTACAAAGTAAGCACCAACTTACAACTTTTGTAGGCACCAACCTACAGGAGACTTCAGTCCCCCTAGTTGAACACCATCTCAGCAAATTAGTAGGCACCAACCTACGTCTTCACTTTGTTCTTTAGATCTGTCATCAGCGATTCTTGATCCAACCACTTGTCCTTCCTATACTTGTTAACTTCTTTGCTCTTAACTTAGCTTGACTATTCAACTTGGTTTGGCTCTTCAACATAAAATGAAAGCTCCCAAATATTTGATGTTAGTTAGTTGTTTTCATCCTTCCTCAGAGTATAATATTGCCAGAGTACTGCAAATAGAATATCTCCACAAAATTTCAAATTCTTGCAGAAGGTTCAACAATTGTATATCACGTTCTCTCATACAGGACCATCAAATCTCAGCTTCCAATGGGGCATAGTTACAGTACCAAAAGGAAATCATTGTCAATATTCCTGGAATCCTTCCCGAGGATCACTACATCCACCCTTCCTTAACACATTGATCACTCAATTGAAAAGTCTTGACACGGGAATTAGCACCATCTTCCTCATTGACCTCCAACTTCGCCAAAGCAGTAACCCATTCCTTTAATTCACTCTCAGCATTTTGTTGTTCACTATTATGGTGTCAATGTTTGGACTTGGAAAAGGTAAATCTTTTGACCTAACAGCTTGTACCTAATGTTGTCCAGACTTAATCTTACCACACTGCTGTCACTTTTGTGTAGGATATCTTATAGACCTGCACACTAAGATTCGACTTCCTCCAAAGGCAGCAAGAGGAAAAGCAAGGAAAAACACAATTTGGACCTGTGGACTGGATAAGCTAGGGCGCGACCTCCATTAAATATAGCAAGAGAGAAACAACAATCTTTGACCCACTGCCTAGATAAGCTAGGGCTCAACCCCCTCCAAAAACAACACAGATTTCAACCTATCACAGAGTAACATTGTAAAGAATAAGCAACAAAAATTACCTCAGCTCAGCTTGGAGTCCTTTTCTAAGCTCGATTAGTATATTATATGCTCCTCAACTCACCCTTGTTCTACTTCAACTCGAATCTTATGTGTTCTATTTCAGACCTTATTCCAAGGATGATTTATACTCACAACCATCTGAAATAACCCCATAAATGTGCTAAAAAGGCCCCCTACAACTTGAGTAGGGGCAACAAATATCTCACCCAAGACTTCTTTAGATTAAAAGAGAGAAACACCAATCTTTGACCCACTGCCTAGATAAGCTAGGGCTCAACCCCCTCCAAAAACAACACAGATTTCAACCAATCACAAAGTAACACCATAAAGAATAAGCAACAAAAATTACCTTAGCTCAGCTTGGATTCCTTTTCTAAGCTCGGTTAGTCTACTCTCTGCTCCTCAACTTGCCCTTCTTCTACTTCAACTCGGATATTATGTGGTCTATCTCAAACCTTATTCCAAACACCAAGTTGGTTCATGAAGTATGAACCTTGGACCTGCTACCAAGGCTAATTTAAACTCACAACCATCTAAAATAACCCCATAATTGTGCTAAAAAGAGCCCCTACAACTCTAGTAGGGGCAACAAATATCTCACACAAGACTTCTCTAGCTCAACTTCACCTCAAACCTGCTCCATTGCTGCCCTAAAACAAATAGAAAATGATGCTTGAGTCGAATGTTGAACTCCTTCACATAACTCTTATTTATAGTGGTTTGGGTGTCTATGTTGCGGCCGACTTGTGCAGTTGGCAGTAATATATACATGAATACATTCAAAAATTTGTTTCTCCTCGACCGTAAGGAGTTAGGAGTTGTGCCACCTATTGTCGGAAAGGTCTTGAAATATGTTATTTAACTACCCTTGACATCAATAACAACGATTTTTGACAAGTTCCACCTTCTTCGTAAGCTTGTAAAGAATAGTTTCATTGTGTGGAAAGCCTTTGTGGATGATTTTGCTTTGGTTGGTCCATGGATGGTTTGGCATATTAGGAATGGAAAAAAGGTTCCACTAGGTAAAGACCTATGACTCGTGTGGATGAAATTTGTAAATTTTCCAAGGATCACATCTCAAGATTGCATAATGTGGGTTTCTACTTGTTGTGGAACATTAAATCCCTTGCTCATGATCAAACTGTCAAAGGAGGTGATTATTTGCTGTAGAATTGGGTCTAGAAGGCCATTTGGATGATGAATGATTTTTATATGTTGGCAAACTTGTTTCTAGCTCTACAAGACTAAATGAAGGTAGTGAGAACACTCTATGTTAGTCAAAAAAATCCCTCAACAAGAATCTTCACAGGAAAGTTGGGATATAAGGCATAGGCTGATGTAGCCTTTCAAGGGGAAAAGATTTAGTGGTGGGATCCAGTGTGGAAGATCCATGCTCCCCAGAAGGCTAAGATTATGTTATGGCTTGTGCTAAGTAATAAATTACTCACTTGGGACAATGGTTTGAAGGGAGATTGGGTTAGCCCAAACAAGGTTGCTTTATGCATAGGAGAGACAAAATCAATTTTCACCTTTTCCTCTCTTGTCCCATCATTTTCAAGTTTAGAATTCTATTGTAAAAAAAAAAATTCCCCACAGCAATCTAGAATGCTCCTAGCCTGGAAGACAATGTCAAAAGTTGGCTTTGTGATGCTTCTATAGTTTGTTGACTCTCGATTTTTTCTTTACATACTTTATTTGGTGGTCATGTGGTAACCTTTGTGTTTGCCAAAATAATCAATTCCAACGGAAGTTTTTTCAGATATGATTGCGAAGTTGACCAAAGAATATAGGTGTGATCCTAAGCAATAAAAATCATGCGATCCTATTATGCATCCTCTAGATTTCAAGATCCCATGGGGATTTTGGATGGGGCCTATCAAGGCCATCCTCCTCAGTGTGGGGCTGGAGGTTTTCATTTAAATTGCTCTTGTTTCTTTCATCTCTCATGGTTTTGGTTCAAATATGAAGGCAAAAATTTTTGCATTATGGACCCTTCTACATCATGTTAAATTCATCAAAATTGCAGATTCTTGTGGAGTTCTAAAGTTGTTATTGAATGGGCCAAAGAAAAATTCAGAGTTCAAAATGTTTGGATTAAATCTCTATTGAGCCATATCCAAGATTATATTCAAGTCTTTGAATATACATCTTTTTCACATATTTTCAAAGAACTCAACATTAATACAGATGAGCTCTCTAAGGAAGCTTTGTCCCTCTAGGAAGAGGTTTTTATCTCACATGAATTCTTTGATGGTCATTTGATTCAAGAAATGGCTTTCCTTTTATAAATACTTTTTTATCACTCTAGTTTTTTGGTTGTTGAAGTCTTCTTACAAAGTGGTATTAAGGAAATACGAGTCCTATATTTTTTGGTTTTTATTGTAAGTGTACTTGTATGCACTGATATGGTTAAAAGTAACAGCAAGATGGGGAATGTTTCAAGTTCTAGAAAAAGTGGTGTGGCACTTTCGACTCCCCTAAAAGGACTAATATATATATATATATATATATATATATATATATATATATATATATCTTTTTGAAATTTAAATATTTTTTTCCTCTAGAAAAAATAAATAAATAAATCCATACTTACAAATTTAAAAAGAAATAATTATCCATAATAGTAAAAGAAAATTTGTTTGAGGATAAATACATACACATGTACACACTCCCCGGGATTATGTGCACCAGTCCGAGCCAATAATTTTATTAGGGATGTTATTCAAAACGTTTAACTTGAAGGCACATCATTGAAAAAGTTTGGGAGAAAAATGAAGAAGTCTTTTGTTGCTTTGTTGATTTCAGAAAAGCGTTTGACAAGGTTCCTAGGGATAAGCTTTGGCACAGAATGGAGGAACTTGGGATTCCTAAACATTTGAGAGCAACTTTGCATAGGTTGTATAAAGAGGTGAAAGTCAAAATTAGAACTTCAACAGGCATTTCTAAAAGTTTTAGAAGCGATATCGAGGTCAAGCAAGGTTGCCCACTGTCTCCTACCCTTTTTGGTTTATATATTGACAAGCTTGAGGAGTGGTTAAATTTGCAAGGTGGTGATGGTATCTATTTGGGCAAGTTTGTTATAAGGCTTCTTTACATGACCTTATTCTGATTGTTAAATCGACTCTTGGTTTGCAAGAGCACTTACTATCCCTTGAGAATTTTTGTAGAAGTGTGGGGATGCAAGTCAATATCAGCAAAACGAAAGTAGTGGTCTTCTCTAAGAAAATAAAACATAACCAACATAATTTCTACTTTGAAGGCAACATTCTGGAAGAAGTTGTGGATTACAAATACCTCGAAATTGACTTCAACAAAAATCTAAGCTAGAATGGTTGTAGAAATAAAAGAACTTTGGGGGGTTGGAAACCATTTTATGCTTTTCAAAATAGGTGTAGAGAGGTAGAGTTATAGGACTGGAAAACCACTCAAACTCTTTTTGGGCTTCTAGTGATTCCGGTGATACTCTATGGTTGTGAACTATGGGCCAACAGTACATCTGAAATGCGGTGGAGACAAATTGAGAAAATTCAGAAGCGTTTGATTACAAACAAATTTAAGATTAAAAGTCAAGTTCCTTATGATATCTTGTTAAGTGAAACAGGAACTGCTCCTATTGAAGCAATTGCTATGGTGCGAGTTGTTGACCTAAGTTGTCATTGATGTCAATATGGCAATATTCTAGATACTAGATGATCCATGAAGGGGAAGCAAAGCAAATCCATGAAAAGACATTGGAGCAAGAGGAGCCACATCGGAGGAGCATTGCATGTAATACCGCCCAAAAAGAACCGAGAGGAAGAAGTCATCAAAAGAGGAGTTAACATCCTAGAGGAGGCAAAACAGAGCTATCGAAGCTACAAGAGGAGCCATATATATATGTGTCATATATATATACCAAAGAAGAACATATCAGAGGAGCAAACAGAGCTATTGGAGGAGCAAAATAGAGAGGAGAAAACAGAGCTATCGGAGGAGCAAACAGAGCCATCGGAGGAGCAAAACAGAGCTATCGGAGGCATATCAGCCATATCGGGAGTAATATATGCCAAGGAGTCTTATCGGGAGTAATACATGCCAAAGTGCCAAAGAGCGAAATATATATATATATATATATGCGGAAGAGTTAAAGGCAAAGGCGGAGAAGCATATAACATATATATGCAATTTACACTATCGGAGCGGAGAAATATGTATATATCAGAGTATAGAGGAGGAATATGTATATATCGGTGATATTGTAATCGGCGGGTTCTACAATGAGCCGCTACCCGAAACCCCCGATAGCGATATATATGTGCGGACCCGATAACATATCTGTCCAGGTGTATAAACAGATGAAGTCCGCTTTCAGTGTATTGCATGGTTTTTACGTGTATTTCAGATATTCGGGCTCTAAAACTTGCGAATTTGCAACATATATACATATATATTATATAATTGTGATAAAGCATGCGGACCCGCTGAAACACTGCAATATGACTTAATGTTATATCGCATCCGCCCTATCGGTACTCGCATATCGCAATACACAAAGGGTTGTCGCTCCCGCAAGCGCCGATTGCGATGTATGTTGTGGACCCGATGCAACATTGCAATTTGTTTTAACATCATATCGCATCTGCAGGTGAATCAGCCATCGGCCATTGGGAAGCTGTGACTGCCAATTGCGATATATGTAGCCGACCCGATACAGTTATAGATGTGGTGTAATAATTTTTGAAGTCTGCCCTTTAGCGTTTCAGTCGTTTTTCCATATATTCTTGTGTATTTCAAATAATTGTATTGCACGGGGTTTGAAGTCCAAAAATACATAAAGAATGGTTCCGATAGTTCAAAAGGCCTGAACGAAATCCGATTATGATTTCCATTGTGACGTGGCATGTGGATCCGCCCTACTGGTACAGTCTCTCCGTAAAACGATAAAGTGTTGTGTCTTAACGTTATTAAAAGGAAAAAAGGGCTCTCTTTGATATTGGTTTATAAGCATCATTTCCTTTGTAATATGGCCTGCTCTTTTGTATTAACATGTCCGTGAAACAGTGGCTAATCCGAATAGGCAGAGGAAACTACAGCGACCAAGGAGGGAAGCTGAAGGATCAAGCGAGGCAGAGGAAACTACAGCGATCGAGGAGGAAGCCAAAGAGCCAGCAGAAAGAGGAAACCAACGGTCAAAGGCATAAAGAAGATACAAAAACAGAGAACAAGCAGAGTTGAATGTTGTTGAAAAAGCTAGAGGAAACAAAGGCAGATGTAGGGTCCAGCAGAACAGAAAAAGGGTCGAAGGACCAACACGACAGGAGACAGTCGAAGGGGAGAAGTAGTCAGCAAAGAAGCAGTCATGCTGAAGCATTCACTGTGACAGTAAGAACTTATGCTTGAATAGAAAGTTGGTTCTTATGCAGAGCTTAGTGCAGCTAATAGTAGACTCACTGAAGTTGTGTGGATACATTATCAGAGGTCATGAAGGCTATTGGAAACTCTGTGTGGATAGTATGAAGAGTTGTAAAGACTCCTTCATAAGAAGATTGGTTGTCCTTGATGTTGTAGCATGGAGACTACAGTGAAGCTGTAAACAGACAGAACTCAATGAAGAAGAGTTTTGAGAGCAGAACATTACTATCAAACATGCCTTGACAAGATTGGGTCGAAACCCTTGGGGTTGGTGCCTTAGAAGTAAGAAGGATTGGAGTCCTTGGGGTTGATGCCTCAGAAGTAAGAAGGATTGGAGTCCTTAGGGTTGATGCCTCAGAAGTAAGAAGAATTGGAGTCCTTGGGATTGGTGCCTCAAAAGTAGGAAGTATTAGTGTCCTTGGGACTGGTGTCTCAGGAACTGGAAGAATTGAAGTCCTTGGGAGTTGGTGCTCCTAAGTCCAAGATTGTTGCCTTGGTGAAACAGAGTTGGAGCTCTGGAGGTTGGAGCCTCACAAAAGTCCAAGTTGGTGCTTGGCAACTGATTGCAACCATTTATATTGTATCTATTTTACTACAAAGATTATATTAATAAAAGAATTGATACTTGTTGTTCATCTTGTATTCTGAATATTAATGCTTTAACTGGTAAAATAATAGTTGAAAAAAGAAATACTAATTCACCGCCCCTCTCAATGTTTCCAACAATTGGTATTAGAGCCAGTACCTTCATTCAAAGCCTAACAGCTTAAAGGTTGATCTTTAGAACACAAATGGCGAAGTCAAAGAAGAAAGTCTCCATTCCTCCTAAGGATGTGTCTCCCTCTACCACTAAAATAGAAGACAGTCAATTTGAGGAGGCTCCAAGGTTCAATGGGAACTTTAATATATGGGAAGCAAGAATGAAGAATTTCTTACAGACTCAATGCATTGAAATCTGGAAATCAATGATTGTTGATAGTAGGATGGATGAAGAATCCGAGTACAATGCAAAAGCAATGAAGGAAATCCTAAATGGGCTACCTGATTCTATAAAGAACAATTTAGGAAAATGTTTGTCAGCAAAGGGTATATGGGACAAACTTCATGACCTTCACTCAAAAGGAGCATTGACCTTGACCATCAGTCAAGAAGATGATGGAAATCAAGAAGGAAATCCAGAACCCATTACAAAAGCTGAAAATGAGAATGATGATATCAAGGCTAAAGAAGATCTAGAAGATGAAGAGAATGAAAAAGATTATGTAGAAGATCTACTCGCTCAACTTATGGCTGCCATGGAAGAGATTAACAATTTGAAAAAAGAAAATGAGGAACTTAAAAAGATAGCACTAGCTGGTGACCAAGATCAAACAAGGGAGAAAGTTGACCTTGTCAAGCTTCAAGTACAAGAAAGGGATGAAGAGCTTGCCAAGCTTAAGAAGGAAGTTCATCAAAGCAAAAGAAAGCATCATGAAGAAGTCATATCCATGACAAATCAATTGGATAAAGCAAAGAAACAGGGAGATACCTTGTCAAGTCAACTTGAACAAAGGCACAAGAGCTTGAACAAACTTGAAGAAGAGATTGGTTAGTACAAGGTAGAGGTCTCCTCTCTCAAATCTCAACTACTAGAAGCAAGGAAACAAGCACAAGGCATCGAGAAGACAATGGAAGCATTGGAAGTCATAGAAGGACAGGTTGATCAAGCAGGAAAGGAAAGAAACACCATGATATGTCAACTAAAAGCAAAGGATGAAGAAATCTTCCAAATAAAGTCAGATATCATCTCCCTTAAAATAGAAGTAGATGAAGCTAATCGTATCAAGGAAGAAACTGAAAAACAACTTGCTAAGAAGAATAATGAGTGTGAAAGATTGGAAGAAGAGATTGTCTTCCTCAGAACAAAGGTTGAAGGGATGAACGAAATCTTGAAGAGCTCTCAAGCCTTGGATGACATGCTCAGCTATCACAGAATTCCATTTGATAAATCGGGTCTCGGGTATGCAGGTGAATCCTCAAACAAGAATGATAATGCTTCAAACAAAAGGGATGTGAAGAAGCCAAAAAGAAATGGTGATGCTCCCAGTTCCAACAAAGGCAAGGAGAAACATCAAGGCTAAAATGGAAGAAATCCTGCTCCAAGAAGAAATGTAGATGATGCCAAAGATGCGAGACGCAATGGTTATCATCAAAGGATCTCAAGGCAGAAAGGATTCAGAAGTACATTAAGGAAATCTCCATCTCCCAGGTACAAAAGTTTATTTTTTGGTTATTGTTATTCTTGTACAAACTTTGGTCACATGGCAAAAAATTGTAAAGCATATCATAAAGATAGATGTTATGGTCCCCAACCATCTCATAAAGATAGATATTATGGCCCCCAACAATCTCCAAGGAACAATTTTGCAGGAAGAAATCATGAATTCTTATTCATGAACAATGTAGAATGCTTCAAGTGTCATTGGTCATATGGCACGTGATTGTAACTTAACTTGGGCTCTTACACAAGTTAGAACCATGCAAAAGAAGAAAGTTACACAAGTATGGAAAAAGAAGCAAACACAAGCCGAAAGTCCCTTGACTCTCCAACCAACAACACAGGTCATTGGTTTGAATTTTGACAATCTAAGCATTTGATGGGAAGACTCTGCCAAAAGAGATGATGCATACAGTCAAGGGGAGCCTGTGATTCTTGATCTTTATTGCAGAAGCTATTAGTGAAAGGGTCCTTATAAAATCCTTGTTGAGCTATATTAACAATCATTCTTTGATGAAGATCATTTCTCAGGAGTACTCCATTGAAGAACATGATCCTGTAACCATTCCTTGGATTGTTGTTAAAGATGCTTTCCACTTAATCACTAAGTAGTATTTGGAGCAACAGAGAAAGTCATCTAATGCTAGAGAAATAGGGCAAATAACTATGGTGTTGATATTACAGATGTTAAATGTCTTGACTGAGGGATTTAATGTGAGAACAGATAAATTATGGACACTAACATAGGCAATCTTCAAACAAACAAATACATCTGGAATGGAGTTTGAAGTAAGAGCAACGAGCAACATATAACAAAACTGAAGCATTGCAAGAAGATGCAAATCAGCAAAATGAATTTAAAAGACGGTGACATATAGGATAACTAAATCTGCTAGCGGAAATAACTTGCAGATATATGTACAAAAACACAAGGAGAAGATGGCTCATAGAAAGGAGAATGTTGTGCAGTCAAATATAACTTATGTTGATACTGGTCACTTAGAAAATATAGCAACAGTGAGGCACAGCCTCTCACCATTTCATCCAAATGAAATGATGTTGAACACTGGATGGCAGTGACTTAAGGAGAAGCACAGAAACACAAAGGAACTCGGTTCTTAAGAAAGACAAGAAGAAAGAAAATTTCAATGGCATGTTCTCTTGATTCGGACTATGAAGGCCTCTCAATTCTGGCTGTGGAGACAACAATATGGATTGAAGCATAAAAACCTGGACTTGGACACCTGGTGTATGGCCATTTGCAATCTGATTGAAAGCATTGAAGTAGAGCAGCTTTAAGCATTGTTGAAGCCATAATAAAGTAGTTCTGAGACATGACAAGGGAATAATGTGCTAATTGATGATAAAGCATCAATCCTTCTATCTTGAGTAAAAATAAAAGCACTATAACAGGGGGAGTCACAGGCCCATGAAGATCTACCATTCATGAAGAACAGAAGCAGTTTGATAGGGGGAGTCCCAAAGCACTCCTTTGCCATTGATGTCAAAGGGGGGGAGAAGAAGAATATTGCTATCAATAACAAAGGGGGAGATTGTTGACCTAGGTTGTCATTGATGTCAATATGGCAATATCCTAGATACTAGATGATCCATGAAGGGGAAGCAGAGCAGATCCATGAAAAGACATTGGAGCAAGAGGAGCCACATCATAGGAGCATTGCATGTAATACATGCCCAAGAAGAACCGAGGAAGAAGTCATCAAAAGAGGAGTTAACATGCCAGAGGAGGCAAAACAGAGCTATCGGAGCTACAGAAGGAGCCATATATATATGTGTCATATATAAATATATACCAAAGAAGAACATATCGCAAGAGCAAACAGAGCTATAGCAAACAAAGCTATCGGAGGAGCAAAACAAAGAGGAGCAAACAGAGCTATCAGAGACATATCAGCCATATCGGGAGTAATATATGCCAAGGAGTCTTATCGGGAGTAATACTGCCAGAGCGGAATATATATATATATGTGGAAGAGTTAAAGGCAGAGGCAGAGCAGCATATAACATATATATGCAATTTACACTATCAGAGGCGAAAAACATAGTTATATCGGAATACATTATCGAAGCGGAGAAATATGTATATATCGGAGTATAAAGGCAGAATATGTATATATCAGCGAGTTCTACAATGAGCCGCTACCCGAAACCCCCCACAGCGATATATATGTGCAGACCCGACAACATATATGTCCGGGTCTATAAACAGATGAAGTCCGCTTTCAGTGTATTGCATGGTTTTTACATGTATTTCAGATATTCAGGCTCTAAGCCTTGGCGCATTAAAACTTGCGAATTTGCAACATATATATTATATAATTGCGATAAAGCATGTGGACCCACTGAAACACTGCAATATGACTTGATGTTATATCGCATCCGCCCTGTTATCACAAAATCAAGCACTGAAGGGCTGCTGATCAGGTAGACTCTGTGTAACTGTTTCAGACCAATCTTTTGACTAAGGCTTAGCCTCCTTAGCCTGAGAGGGCTCTCTCAAAAAAGTTATTGATTTTGATTATTGATTAGATGGCTAACTCTTATAAAGTGAATTTAACAAACAAGCTGGCTGGACAGACATTACAAAGACTTCCATTGGGCTTATGGAGTTAAACATCCTTCAGTAAACTATAACACTACTCATACATAGAAGTCAGGGCATGTGATGTTTAAATACTCAAAACACATCTCATAGAAACCTCAGCTTACAAATACACACAGGAAATCAGAGCAGCAAAGTGAATTCTGAGTGATTGTGTATTTATACAACTGTAAAAACATAAAGGATAAAGCAAAACCACATATCTTGAGCATTTGAAACACTGTATGAATCCTGAGAAGATAAGCAGCAAATTGTATTACTGAAACTGAGTTTTACACAAGCGAAGACAATACTCTGTTTTCTCAAATATCCAACCCTCATTACATAGATGATCCAGCTATATATAGAAACATAATTCTAACTACTTGGAGCTTCCTCCTCCAACATGAGGGGAGCTCGATGACTGCCACTAATGACCCCTATCTGCTATTGAACTGACTCATTAAATACAATAAGTGCTAAACTGGAGTTTAAAGAGTCCTAATTTAACTATAACTCTAACTTTATCTTCCTCGTAGAATGATTCCTTCTTGTTCTTTGACACCTGTCTCCTTTTAGTTTGGCTGAGATGACCGAGATGAGGATTCAATGTCCCATGCTAGCTTTGGATGCTGAATGCTTTGATGGTTCAGTGATGTTAGGAGAAAACCCCTGTTTTTTCGGTTCCAGTCTTCCACCACTTATTCGAAAATGCAGCAGCATGTCTTCAGTTCTTTAATATCCCAAAAATGTAGAGCACCACCATGTTTCCAGATGTGTTGGAGGCTTCATTGAGGGACAGGTGTACAAGCCAAGATTCCTCGTATGCAACTCCTTCCAAACCCTAATGACCGGTAATAAAGTGACTTTATAATAAAAACTTTAAACTTGAGTCAAAACATTTCACTTTTTTTAAAAGGTACACCTGTCATAATCTGAATGGCTATGATAGCTTCATTTAGTCTCCTATATGTCCCTTAGGTGTTTCCTTTGAAAATTTCCGATCATCTTATCAAACTGCTTGATTGCGTTAAAAAACAACACCTACAGCAGTTTCGTAGCGCGCTACAAAACTGCTGAATTTGCTAAAACAGCTTGTATTTGCCCTGAGATATTTACTGCTTAGACCTTTAATTGTTAAAACACCTTTACATATAGCAGGGATCTACATGCCCTCAAAACAAGAAAACTAAGCAAAATTTACCAAAATTGGGAACAAAACCTTTCTTTGCACAGCAATTTCATTTATCAGCTAATTGGTGTAGTTGAGCCGTTAAGTCTTCAATTTTCCTCCACTGGCCTAGCTGTGCTTCCAAGTCTTCAATCTTTTTCTTCATAGCTTTGTTTTCTGCTCTTAAACACATATTTATCTTTCTAAGGAATTTGGCATCCTTAATTGCAGGAACTGTCCATGTATAAACATCAGCTACTGAATCCACCTGGTTCACTAGGTTTTCACTTCCTTTCAATACAGCTTTACGATAATTCGCATATCTGACTGCAGACTCCCTAGTGACATTCTTCAGCTTAGCAATTTCATGTTTAGCTTTTTCTAATAAGTTTCTTACAACTATAGTATTACCTCCTTGAGATATGATAACTGTTATGTTGGTGTCTTGTTGTTTGATTTTCTCTGCCTCCTCTGTTCTGGACAATTCCTCAGCTACCTCTGTCCTAGGCAGTTTCTCAGCTTCCCTTACTTGCTTTCTTGTAATAGGTCTTCTTGGTTTGAGGATGAATTCATCACCTGGTTCATCAAACCTCAGTCTTTTTGAAGCTCTAGACTTCTTGGTGCTTTCTGGTGATGACTGTGTCAAGTCAATGTGCACTGGTTCAATGTGCACCGGTTCAACCTGCTCAAACTCAATGGCCTCAAGCAAATCACTCAAGTTGGCCTTAGATATCGGGCTTTCTTCAACAGCTAATGTTTTGCCTTTTTCTTTGCTTATTTGGCTCCTTGTCCTAACTCTTGACACTGTTTCAGATCCACTTGGTCCAGGTACAGTCTTCTTATGATGAGCTTCCTCTTTTGCTGATGGCTGAGGTTGTTCTTTAATGATCAATGGCTTTACTGATTTTCTTAACTGTGACTTGACCTTCTTTTTACCTTTTGCCTACTTTTGAAGCTCAGCTATTGTGGGTTCTTCAACTGATTGTTCTTTTTCTCTAACTGGATGTGGAGTAAGACCTGTTTTACTTTGGAAACCAGCCATGAAGATGAAGAAGTTCCAGTCTCTACCTATTTTCTGAAGACCATCCAAAACTAACAATTTAACCAAACCATGGTGAAATAAAGATGTTTCATAGTCATCTTTCCTTAATTGCACTTTGTCACACATTTTGCTTAGACTGTGAAACAAGTAAAAGGGAATATCTATGGATGCTTTACCAGTAAAATGTAACAGCAACTTGAAGTGATAAGAGTAGACCTTATTGTATCTCCCCTCACAGGTTAAGTACTTCTGAATACAGGTGAGAAGAAGGGCATAGTGCTCCTTAACATAGTTTCTAGGCACTGCTTTTGTTAGGTCTTCATTCACATATGCCTCTTTTAAAAACTCTTTGCAGGGGTTCATATCAAACTTAAAGTTCTTAAACCATTCTTGCCCCCCTCTTGGGATCTCAGTTACAGCAGCAATTGCCTCCGGAGATACTTGAACTTCTAACATAGCTATTTTAGAATTCAAACCGGTGAAGTTTAAAGCAAAATCCTTTGTTACCTGAGCATGGCCACCTTGCAGCTTCTTACAGAAATTCCAACAGCCGGCATCCTTGAAGACTTTCTTCACGCCTTCATCTCTTAATGCTAGGTCTAAACCTTCAGGCTCTGTTCTCTGACATTTTCCAGACCTATGTTCTTTCCTCTCCATTTTGCCTTTGAAATCTTTGCACAGACAATGACCAACAGCTTCAAGTAAAATGGTGATTCAATTCTCTTCAACTCGGCCTCGCTTGTAATCAGGCTCGTTTGGAAACAGGCCCGCTTGCAAACTCAAACATATCATCATACATGTTGGTCACTTATGCATCATTTACGGTCATCATAAAAATCCATGCACGGTAAACACATTTGAATAATATTTATGTGCATGTCTACAAATCTATTGGTGGAGTGATGGTTAATGACTGACATGAGAGGACGGAATTGGTGACTCATCAACAGACTTGACACTTTGGGAAAATCCGCTGCAAAACGCACGAATCTACGATTTCGCAGTGCGGTTAGTTTTGAATTCTCATAATGCGCTGCGAAACGGCTCAATGATGACACGTTGCGGAATGGCTGAACAATGATTACGCTACGAAACTAACCAATGAAAGACTGCGCTGCGAAATTACGGAAAGAACCAGTGACTAGGATACGACAAGACATGGCTTATGAAACTATGATGGTGGAGAACGACCAATCATATTAGAGTATAATTCAAATCAAACACCTTTATAACTCCAACCCTAAATAAGAAACATAGAACAAAAACAATTTGACACCAACTTTTGACATTTAACTTGGACAAAGGATTATATACAAATGTTTATAGTTCTAAGTGATAACACGCCCTATCGGTGCTCGCATATCGCAATATACAAAGGGTTGTCACTCCCGCAAGTGCCAATTGCGATGTATGTTGCGGACCCGAAGCAACATTGCAGTGTGTTTTAATATCATATCGCATCCGCAGGTGAATCAGCCATCGGCCATCAGGAAGCTGCGACTACCGATTGCGATATATGTAGCGGACCCGATACAGTTATAGATGCAGGTGTAATAATTTTTGAAGTCTGCCCTTTAGCATTTTAGTTGTTTTTCCATATATTCTTTTGTATTTCAAATAATTGTATTGTGTACAGTCTCTTCGTAAAACGATAAAGTCCTGTGTATGAACGTTATTAAAAGGAAAAAATGGCTCTCTCTGATATTGGTTTATAAGCATCATTTCCTTTGTAATACGGCCTGCTCTTCTGTATTAACGTGTTCGTGAAGCAGTGGCTAATCCGAATAGGCAGAGGAAACTACAGCGACCAAGGAGGGATGCCAAAGGATCAAGTGAGGCAGAGGAAACTACAGTGACTGAGGAGGAAGCCAAAGAGCGAGCGGAAAGAGGAAGATACAAAAACAGAGAACAAGAAAAGTTGGATGTCGTTGAAAAAGATGGAGGAAACAGAGGCAATTGTAGGGTCTAGCAGAACAGAAAAAGGGTTGAAGGACCAACACGATAGGAGACAGTCGAAGGGGAGAAGTAGTCAACAGAGAAGCAGTCATGCTGAAGCATTCACTGTGAACAGAAAGTTGGTTCTTATGCAGAGCTTAGTGCAACTAATAGTAGACTCACTAAAGCTGTGTGGAGACATTATCAGAGGTCATGAAGGCTATTGGAGACTCTGTGTGGACAGTATGAAGAGTTGTAAAGACTCCAGAAGAAGACTAGTTGTCATTGATGCTATAGCATGGAAACTACAGTGAAGCTTTAAACAGATAGAACTCAGTAAAGAAGAGCTCTGAGTGCAGAACATTACTATCAAACATGCCTTGACAAGATTGGCTCGGAACCCTTGGGGCTGATGCCTCAGAAGTAAGAAGGAATGGAGTCCTTGGGGTTGATGCCTCAAAAGTAAGAAGGATTGGAGTCCTTGGGATTGGTGTCTCAGAAACTGGAAGGATTGAAGTCCTTGGGAGTTGGTGCTCCTAAGTCCAAGATTGTTGCCTTGGTGAAACAGAGTTGGAGCTCTGGAGGTTAGAGCCTCACAAAAGTCCAAGTTGGTGCTTGGCAACTGATTGCAACCATTTATATTGTATCTATTTTACTACAAAGATTATATTAATAAAAGCATTGATACTTGTTGTTCATCTTGTGTTCTGAATATAAATGTTTTAATTGGTAAAATAATAGTTGAAAAAGGAAACACGGATTCACCCCACCTCTCAGTATTTCCAACACGAGTCATAAGGTATTTAAAAAAAATTGAGCAAATGGAAGAGGGTAGATGGCCTAAGGTTGTCTTTAATGATAGATTGGGCAAAAGGAAAAAAACCTGGATGCAAAATAACAAATGGTTTAGTAAATGGAGTATTTGTTTGAACACGTGTCCCATAAACAGCGAAAAGATAAAAGCTTTTGTTATGGAAAAGTTCCACAAGCATACTTGGGTTAAAGAGCTAGGAAGAAATAAAAATTACTATATTGAAGTGTTTAATCCCACTCATAGTCATCATACATAGAGGCCAATATCTCTTAGAGAGCCAAAATTCTTATTGCTCAGTTAAGGACTAATTCTCATCAACTCCGTTGTGAAACAGAGCGCTAGAAAAGGCCAAAGGAAGTGTGGGAGGAAAGAATATGCATTTTTGTTCTTCCAGAAAAGTGGAAACAAATAAATATTTCATTTTAGAATGTGCGGCCTTCAAAGACAACAGGGAAAGTTATGCAAATACGCTAGCAGCTAGCTCTTGGGATAATCTATTTAGCGAGGGATTTGTCGAAAAGCTTGGAGCATTTAATTTGAAGCTTCACAGAGAAATGGCCGAATACATCAAGCAGATGAAGACGCAATCTGTCCCATAAGCTATCTTTAGCCTCGTAAGCATTAAAATAATTTCTTTCTTTCTTTCTTTCTTTCATAAATGAGGAGAAACAACTCCTTAATTTTCAAGCAAGGTTTTCCTTCCCACATATATTAAGTTGTTGAAATTATTTAATTCCTAACACTGATCAAATAAACCACAATGTTTTTTTCCGGTCACATCATTGCTTTTTGTACCACTTGTTATAAATTTTCTAAAATATAAAACTAAGTCTAACAGATGCACAATAAAGAAAAACATCACCTTTGTTGGTATTTGTTTGAAAGATGCAACGAGGCCCTGGATATTTTGATAAAATACAATTAAAAGATATACAAATTACAAAATATCATTAATTGTTGGACTCTGGAATCAACACAAATTGAGAGATCATTGCAGTATATTCTTGGTTCGGATTTTTCCACTTTTCTTCCAAATACCAACTCCATATCTTTCGCTGAAACTCTCAATGTTCCCAGGCCACAGCCCATTACACTAAACAGCTCTGAATCTGAAACGCCTTCCCCTTCAATTATTACCTAAACAATCTCAAACGGATTCAAATGCCTTAAAAGCAGAAAGTTTTTGGTGAGGACCATGCCAGACACACAAGAAATCTACATGTATCTATTAAATATACTCTATTTCACAACCAACAGAGCTATCTGATCAAGATCAACACACAGACTAATAGTGAATAGTCCCAGCTATGACAACTCAAGACAAGCCGTCACAAAATAAATAGCACATAAAGCTAAAACATAACCATAACCGACCATCACACTTCACTTCGGAAGTGAAGTGGCTTTGTCCCGATGGTGAAGTACTGCAACAAGTGCCAACATGTCAGACATTTCTGCAGTATACAATATAGCATCTCTCAACAGACATGCTAATATTTTCTGGAAAATAAATCTGATATAAGATTTATATCAAATCTGGAAAAAAAAGGTGGGAGAACAAGAAAGTGAAATGAATGTCAGATATCCGGAAGGATGGTAAAATACCATGCGTCAAGTCATTCAATGAAAAGAACTGGCTTCTTGCATAAATACACAAATACTGTTTTTACTCCAAATTATTGAAATGAGCACAAACGAGGCTGCAAAATTGCAAGGCTCTCACCCCCCATGTTATTGTTGTTTCAAATATGTTTCTCTATCAAAAGCTGCCAATGCAGCAGTTGCAATGCCTGATATTGGACCCAAGCTTCAGGTAGTATGAAATTCCGAAATAGAAAGGATGAATTTCCTCAATAATCACTCCAAGAAACAACTGGTATCAATTGGGAAAAATAGATTGGCCTTCACAAGTGATATTCAATTCCAATGGAAGCATTATAAGTGACGCCATGATTAGTCGTGTCTATCCAAAAATTTCTCAATCAAAACAGAAAAGGTAGCAAAGCCTGCACACCCAACGCAGGCAGCTTTTGGACCACCTGAAAGCAGAAACAGCCAAACTCAGTAAAAGAAAGGGCCTTAGTTATCCAATAGACAACTGACCCTCATTATATATCACAAAATAAAAACTGAAGAGTCGAGACTAGCATTAAAAAACCCTACACATACTCATTATACCTATATAATTGACTTTATAAAGTGATTGAACTCAATTGTTTGGAACTCAAAACATAACATCATACTTCACTGAATAACAAATTGAATCAAATTGTATATTGGATATCACTTGCTTGGGTTCCAAAAGGTGTATTGTAAGCAATCAGAAGATTATGCTAAAATTTTATCAGCTCAGGTGATCAAAGGAAGGGCTTGTTCTAGCTTAATGGAAAAAGATGGCTTTACCAAAAGCAAATGGAGATTGGGGTTTAAAAAAGCCCTTTCTCCAAGGCTTTTGCAGCAAAAAATGTCTGGACATTAATTCAAGGAAATGGGCTGTGGTATAGGTAATAAGAATTAAGAAACAAGTATTACTATATTAGTCCTGCTTCTATAAAGGATCAGGTAAGAATCCTGTAAACTAAGTTCATGATGTGTCAATTATCTAGAAAGCTATGAACTCAGCATTTCATATCGTGGGAAACTAATCGATTTGGAAAGTTCGCGAAGGAGACAAAGTACATATTGGCATTGATCCATGGGTAAGCAGCAAAGGAATGCACAGATTATCTCTCAGATGATTCAGGAGATAAGAAGTAAAGGTTATTATACTCTTAGACGGACTGTGAAATGGTAACAGTCAATAAATTGGCAACAACATTGGCTGACTTGAGAAGAGATTGGGATGGGGGAAGAATAAACTGAGGCATGGTAGAGATACACCGACACATCAAAAGACATATTAAAATAAGAGCAGATGATGATCAGCTGGTATCATTACTTAATTCAATTGAAACCTATGTTCTCAGCAATGTTACTTGGGAGCGGGAGCGGGAGCGGGGAGCGGGAGCGAAAACGGGAGCGGGAGCGACCATTTTCAGAAGCTCCCGGTTTGGGAGCGAATCCGGGAGCGAATTTTTAAAAATATATAATTTTTTATATTTTTTATATTTTTTAATTTTTGATACATATATGTCAACAAAAACATGTAGAATGATGAAATAGACATAAAAAAACATAAAAAAACATAAATTGATCATTGAACCATATCACATCAATCATCTAGAAATTATAATTGTCATCAACCATGTCCACAAGTTAGTAAAATACATATTACAACTGCAACATATTGAGTCTTATAAATCATGATTCATCAAATTCAATATTAAAGTTTCAACTTCAAGCTTTCAGAATTGAAAATTCAATAACATTTATCATCATTGATCACCAAAGTTGTACTTGTAAGCCAAGTTTAACCATTACAAGAAGTAATATCGAAGATATTTCTAAGTCCTAACTTCTAACTGTTAACATGATATGAAATTCGATAGAGGAGGAATAACCTGTTGAAGAGTTTTGTGAACCCAACGTTTCGGACTGCCAAGTGAGTCCATCATCAGGGGCGCGACAATAGATAATCTTTAATCAATGATGTGTCCAAGAGCTGGGTTTTAGGGTATATATATCTAGGTATTTGAAGAATGGTGTGAGAAAATTAGGTCGGCCACAGTATTTACTAATGTATATATATTTTTTAACTTTTAATTTTTTAGTTTAATTATATATTTTTGAAAAATATGTATATATATAAGTTTTAATTTAATTTAATTAATTATTTATTTATTTATTTATTTATTTGTTTGTTTATTTAATTATCTTTTAGATAAACAAACAAATAAATAAACAAACAAACAAATAAATAAATAAATAATTAAATTAAATTAAAACTTATATATATACATATTTTTCAAAAATATATAATTAAACTAAAAAATTAAAAGTTAAAAAATATATATACATTAGTAAATACTGTGGCCGACCTAATTTTCTCACACCATTCTTCAAATACCTAGATATATATACCCTAAAACCCAGCTCTTGGACACATCATTGATTAAAGATTATCTATTGTCGCGCCCCTGATGATGGACTCACTTGGCAGTCCGAAACGTTGGGTTCACAAAACTCTTCAACAGGTTATTCCTCCTCTATCGAACACCATCTTCACCTGTATGGACTCCCTATTTAACATGATATGAAATGTTAAAAATTTATAAAATGAAACATGAATAATGAGATGAAATGAAACAACTTTAGTCTTTCACGCAACATCATATTCATAATTCACAATCATTACCAATGAGTTATAATTGCCAAGGCCCAACTTCAAACTTCAAATTTTCATTGTCACAGTGATATAATGTTTACAAAAAATATCATAATGATATGAAAGAGTCAAGAGTCAAGAGTCAAGGACTCAAAACTAAACAGATATGAAAACTAAAGTCTAATAGAAACTAAAAAAGACAAGTAAACTGTAAATCTACAAGTGACCCTTGCCACGAGAGTCTCCAGGAGTATAAGCAGGTCGTGGTGGTCTTCTAGGAGTCTCCCGCACAGACCGACGACCAAAACTAGAACCTCCACGCGAGGGTGTCGATGGAGGTGGCGACAGCAATGGAACAAGACTCAGGCCTCGAGCACTGCTACTAGATGGTGGAGGTGGAGGTGGCATGGCTGCTGCAGCTGCTTCATTTTCATCCCTTACAAGCTCCTCTTCTAGTTCTTCAATATGTACAATGCCATCCTCCAAATTGTCGTCCTCAAGGTGATTGTCCCAAATTTTATATGTGGGATCTTCATTAGCCCGATCACAGTAATGGCTCAACAACCTCAAGTTGTAGTGCACATAAACCAAGCTTTCTGCTCGGTTTTCGTTGAGTCTGTTTCTTTTCACATTATGTATATAACTGTAGGTGCTCCAACACCTCTCTGCAGAAGAAGAATTTACAACCTGTGAAAGAACTTTTTTTGCCAATTTTGGCAAAAGTCTGTGGCCGCCATATGTTTCCCACCATGTGAGAGAATCAAATTTATCTTTGTCGTCCATTGCATGGAAGTTACCATACAAACCAGGGACACTGAAGTATCTGCCTATTTCAAGGCGCACAGCTGCACATTCCTCCCTGTCAGGCACCAACTTTTCTAATGCTTCCAGATATCCTTTAGTTACCTCTTGATCTAAATGGGGTTTGGTCCTAACCCCACCCCCTGCTGCAGGTTGGCCCAACCAAGATGTAGAGTAGTATTTTGGCGTAAGGATATACGCCAAGCAATGTAGTGGAAGGTTAAGCCTATTCCACCATTCACACACACAATCATGAATCAGTTTGTACAAGTTGGGATCTCTATTATGAACAATGTCTTTTATTTCCCCCAACATGGTATCCATTTGCTCATACACCTCGCCAATCACTGGTTTGTCTGTATCTGCAAACCGAATCATGTGATAAATTGGCTTGGTGAAATCCAATACCTGCCTCACAGTTGTCCAAAACTGCCCATCAAGAGCGGCCTCCTCCACCGTTTCAAAACCTGCCATGTCAGCTACATTTGTAGCCCTTTCCTTTAACACCTGCCAATGTGGACTTGATACCATGCTAGCTAATGCCTCTCTTACCTTCAAAAGGCGCCTGAACGTGAGGTAATAGCTACCAAATCTAGTCCTCGCAATCTTCAACAACTC
This sequence comes from Pinus tabuliformis, assembly GCA_031772625.1. NCBI lineage: Eukaryota > Viridiplantae > Streptophyta > Pinopsida > Pinales > Pinaceae > Pinus > Pinus tabuliformis. Next base: position 879,561,357 of record CM062815.1, read on the forward strand.
CAATCTCGAGTGACTGCGGAAAAGGCCATGGGTATTGCTATGATTTGTAATAAATTTTATCATTTGTTTTCCTTTCTTGTACAAATCACCAATCCATTGGTATTGTTCATTTTTGTTTTTGACAATATCATGCAACAGAAGGTTCAATGTGTGAACCAAACATCCAGACCAAAATATGTTCGGGTATTTATCCTCAATAATTGCTCTCGCTGCCTTACAATTAGGAGCATTATCAGTGATGGCTTGGATGACATTGTATGTACTATGGGCCAATACGCTCAATTGTTTCAAGTAATGCTTCTGCAATGTTGATAGCGGTCTTGAACTTGTCTGAGTAATCATGTGCAGCTAGAAAGATGGGACCACTAACAGACACAGCAAGAACACTTATCAATGGCTTGCCTTTTACATTTGTCCATCCATCAGATACAATGGACACCCCATTGTCAGTCCAAGAACTTGTCATTTTATTCAAAGAATGTGATATTTTTGCTTTTTCATGATCAAGGCCAACAGTTCTTGCCTTGTCATACCCAGGGCTCTTGTATCCTTTAGGGGCATCATTTATGGCAGAAACCATTTCGTGCCAATAAGGTGAGCGTAGAACATTGAATGGTATCCCACATGCATAGAGGAACCTGTAAACTTTTGAATCCACATCATTCCTACACCCCTCATCAAGGAAATCTGATATGGTTCTATGCCTTAAAGATGATGACCCTGTGCCTCCATGTCCATATCCACTGCCTTGGGAGGATGTTGAAGGAGTTCTTTGTGATTGTGAGCTTGGTTCAAAGAAACCCCTTGATCTTTTTGTTCTGTATTGGGCGTCCTCCTCTTCCTTTATGTATTTGGCTCTATCTGCTGTTGACACCGCTGCACAAGTTTTGATTCCTATTTGTTTCTCTCCATCCCATGGCCTTTTCCCGCAGAGGTGTCTTCTAGCATGGGTGTATGAACCTGTGTAATCAGTGTTGCAATGGGGGCAATGAAATTTAGTGGTTCCACCCCCTCTCCCTGTTTCAGCCCTATGAACATATTTCCACAATGGAGTTTGGTCTTGTTTAGTTTTTTGAGGGTCATGTTCACCCTCCTCCACCTCCTCCTCACTGGGGTTTTCACCCATTTGACTTCCTCCGGCTTCTTCATCCACCTCTTCAGTTTGAGGCCCCCTCCGTTTCCTACTCTCCACCACCATAATAACCATAAAAGGGACCAGGAAGAGGAAAATGCCAATAAATATCCCCAGGTCCATGGTGTTTGATGTTTGTAGGGTTTTGAGTCTTGAATCTGCAAATTAATTTAATTTATTGGGATTAATTAATTTAATTTATTAATTTAATTTATTAATTTAATTTAAATACATGATTTTTAAACAGTTAAACTCAAACAACTAAATTAAATCAACTAAATTAACTACCTAACCAGCTAAACTAACTAGATTACTAAGTTACTTACCTCTGCAGGCTTGCTCCTCGCTCCTCAGCACTTGCTCTTCGCTCCAATGCTCTTGCTCCAGCTCCAAACTTGCTCAATGAAGTGATAATGAATGTTTTTTTGGCCCATTGGCCTTATAAAACAAAAAAAAATTTCTAAAATTTTTAATTTTTTCGGGTCCGGCGGATTTTTTTTCCGCCGAACCGCTCCCGGCCCGGCCCGATTCGCTCCCGGAGCGTTTTTTAATGCCCGGGAGCGATCAGGGAGCGATCGCTCCCAGGCATTAAAAATCGCTCCGGGAGCGCGGGAGCGATCGCTCCCTGAGTCGCTCCCTAATAGACCAGGGAGCGTAAATTTTTTTACGGGAGCGGGTTCGAAGGGGGGGCGCTCCCCCGCAACACTGGTTCTCAGAATAGGTTACAAAGCTCTTGCTGAGGAAGGAAGGGAGGGGCAGTGGATATACTTGTGGAGAACCATACGGAAATTAAGATGCCCTTCAAAAAAAAATCATGTGGTTGATATTAAACAATTAGGGTTCCGACCCAGGGATTGCTACAGAAGACGATTTTTAATGGTCCTAGTTGTAGCTCATGTCAACAAGCAGAAAAACACATTGGACATTTAATTAAGGCCTGTCCCTGTACAAAGGTGGTATGGAAAGAGGTGGAAAGCATGATTGGAATAAGAAATACTTGAGGAAGATGATGACATAGAGGAGAAATTTAGATCCTGGTATACAAAAAATAATACCAAGAAAATCAGAGCCCTTCCTCTTAACATAACTTGGGGAGTCTGATTAGACCAGAACCTGAAGCTGTTTGAGGGAAAAAAGACATTACCTCTCAAATGTGTTGTCCAAGCTCTTAACATATTAAATGCTTACCCAGAGACTTGGGATAAACAAATCCTTCATGAGCTGAAAGAAGAGGTAATCAACAAAAACATCCCATGGCCATACTTTTATGGTGCCTCACAGGGGGTCCCTCCCAAGGGAGGATCAAGGGGAATTTAATATCTATCTACAAATCATAGCATTTCATTCAAGGCTGGAATAGGTCAGGAAACAAATTATTACTGTGAATTGATGGCTCTCGAATTAGTTTTGAGACTGACCCAAAGTTTTGGTGTATCACAAATTCAAATATTCAGTGAATCACTTCTGGTTATTCAATGGATGCACAAAGAAACAGTATTGAGGAATTTCAATTTACAGCCATTGTATAACTATGTACATCTTCTCATTGCAGCTTTATCACACATCTCTTTGTCTCACATATACAGAGACAGGAACAGGATCATTGATGAACCATCAAAAGATGGGTTAGGACTAGATAGAGGAACCTTGATTATATCAGTACTCCAGGATGGGCACACAACTAAATCTACTCATGAACCTTGGATCTAATTAATAATACTACAGAATTTTGTATAAGAGAGGAGATTTTCAAGATATGATTTGAATGATGTAATTTTCATAGTTTTTTGGTGATAGAAAACAGATATAATATCCCTACTATTATGCTTAAAGAGGCAAGTATGAAGAGTTGTTTTCTCAAGCGGCTTAAGTGCACTATGGAATGCCTTTGGCAGCTATCTATCTAATTTTACAGATTTTTTCTTTGGAAACTGAAAGAAAAACATATTGAATCAAGTTAGCATGGAAATCATATTTTGCCCAAAAAGGTTGATCCCCTACTGAGGATTACGAGTGGCTTCAAAAACAAAAATCTCTAAGTTGACACAGCTTTCATGGTTGCCCTCTTCTGATTATATTCAAACCTTTAAGAGGAACAAATAGTTTCTAGCAACAAATGAACATTTTTTCCCGTATCCATAATTTCATTCTGCAGCTCTGTTCAGATAACACACAGCCCCTTCAAAGTTAACCCATTATAGCATACTAAATCCAAGTTACAAGTGTCAACCTACATAGTGAAAATGAAGAGGAACAAATAGCAAACCCGGCAACAAAGAGGCAAATTTATCATGCCCAATGTCCACTGGTCTCAAAGTTCAAGGGAAGGTCTTTCCAAGAACCGCTACTCATAGAAATACAGTCAAAGGACAAAAAATCACCGTTTTTTAGGCCCAAATGTTGTTTACACACTTTCCATATGGAAAAAAATAAAATGAAAATGAAAAATGAAAAACAAATACATAAAATTAAAAATTAAGGGAAAAAAAACTCTCTTCGATCAGTTGTCAAGCAATTTGTCTGTAGTTTAAGAGGCCTTTGCAGCATGTAAATTCTTGGTCATTGGAGAACTCGATGGAAACCTGCAAAATGTAATTCAGTTGGTCTATAATATAATCCTATACAAGGTTATTCAGTCAACCACTTCCGATGGGGATCACTGTGTGTTCTTATATAATTGTTTGTTTCATTTTTGTTAGCTTCTAGGATGGCCAGTTCCCATTAAAATACAGCCTAATCTTGATTTGGGATAATCTGCTATGTTTCGCGGGCCAACTACTTTAAGATACCACTCTGTATTGTTCAAGCTTGTTCTTCTTCAAAGTCTACACATACATGTGTGTGTTCGCATTCTTCTCTCCACAAGGGGGTGAAATAATCTAGGCAAGAAGCCTCATGGCTAACTGCTATAGAATAGTGCACACTGCTCCATGTATCTGTTAGATTCTTAGTACCTCGGAAACTGTCCAGCAGAGTGCCATTAATGGCAGCAGTGACAAGAGAGACCTGGGCACATGTAGAGAAGGTACATTGGCATGTACAACAACAGAGCAGATACAAGCATGTGTGACAGGTGAGCAGATCCATACAACAGCAGGGTGAGACTCCTCCAGCAGTTATTCCGTACAGATCCATACAGCAGTGAACAAGGATACAATGCTGGCATTTATTTAGGAGAAAGAGAGAGGTAGAGGACAGATGTATACCTTAGGCATGCATGTGTCATCCTCAAGATACTTCCAGTTTTCAGTAGTCCATGTTTAGCAATTTGTTTTTATTAGTTGTTTTTCTAGTTTGAGAAAAGCAAGTTCCATATTTAGAGCTAGTGTTTCTGTTAGTCTTCAGTTAGATGACATTTCCAGATCTAGTTCCAGTTAGATGCTATTTCCAGTTTTAGCAGTTCAGTTCTCCTTTTGCAAGATAGCACTGATCCTTAGGTAGTGCTTGCATCAAGATATTGGAGTAGGTACATATCTCAAGGTGATGGAAAACTTGCATGCCTTGCATTGTTACCATTGGAGGCACACTCCTTATTGACACATCTATCCGTGCAAGAAGGCACACTAGTTAAGTACGGTTTGACTTCGTCTAGTAGGCACACAATTGTGCATATGTCTGGATTCAATGTATTCCCCATTCTCCTAGTCTATAAAGAAGGTCAAGGCAAGACCATGTGAAAATTCCTAGATCGAACAATCTCAGGAATCCTACTGCAACCAGCTGAATCTACTTCACCTAGATTGTAAATTATATTACAACTTACTTCAGATTTCTTCATGCAACACTGAAGTAAATTACTGAAGCAGCCTACACCAAATTAAATATGATTTTGAAACATAGAAACTAAGCAAGGAAATACAAACACATAGGACACCGTTATTTTTGGACAAATGTCCCCGGAAAAACCCAATGCTGGAAACCGGTGCAGCAGCTCTGAGGGTTTTATTATTATGTAGGCGAAAATCTGAGTACAATTCTAGGATGTTCAACTAGCAATCCGATACAGAGAGAATATTGAACAAAAGACAGGTGAAATGATCTCACCCTGTCATTGGAGAATCAGTCACTGATCCTGCTGAATTGGACGCTCTGCGTCACCCTCTACGTGGTCTCTGTGCAGAACAGCATCTCTCTGGGCATCTCCTGCGTCACCCTCTACGTGGTCTCTGCGCAGAACTGCGTCTCTCCGGGCATCTCCTACGTCACCCCTCTTGGGTATTACGCTGCCCCCTTCCAGATCCTCTGTTGGCTGAGAAAATCGAACTTTTGCCTCCTGAACTCACACCCCAACTTCCGACAACTGAATTTCGACTTCCCTTAGTAGGAAACTTGACTTCCCCTCAAGGACTGTGCTACCTCAGTGTCAGCACTGTGTGGGCCAACGTCAACCTTCTTCTAGACATCTTTCTATTCTCCCTCTGCTTCGTACTCTCCGGAAATTCCTTCTTTCGGATTCTCACTGCCCCTCTGCTACAAGAAATCTCCTCAATCGATTTTTCCTCCAGAAAACTTTTCACTTCAAAAAATCGATTTCCTTGATCTCTCAGTGTGTCTTCCAAATGACCCTCAAGCCCCTTCTTATATCTTCTTGTTGGACAACCCACAGCCTAGATTAAATCATAATCAAAGTCTCAGATCGTTTTGGCTTGATCCATGTCTTTTTCTAGAAGTTTCACCCATGATGGGTATTAATATTTTAATTTTCCTAAGTTTAGACTTAGGAACCCCATTAAAAATATTAATTATTTTAATAAAATCACTTCTGGGTGGAATTTCCCAAACCCCCAAATCAACAAGCCATTGAAAGAGTGTGACTATTATTATTTTGAAAGTGTAGTAGTTAACTGTTTTTCCATTTCATGAATAACCAGAGTTGCAGATTTGAAATTTAGATTTTCTGAGCATTTTTTGTATGTGTTGCTGTTAGAAATTTCCAGCAATATGTGTAGCAGAATTTGAATTTAAGTTACAGAAATTTCATTGTAGGTAAGGCTTTAATTTCCTAGGATTAGAGTTTGTATTTAAATGCAGATCTGACTACCATGCTCTAAATAATTAACATGGTATCAGAGCAGTGCATCTGAAGCTTCTTAGAATTCTCCGCATGGTGAGATCAGCCTTGAAGGAAACAGAGTTATCAGATGGTCTCAAAGAGTAGTATGTACAGGCTTCAATAAGTGAAACAAATATGTGTCAGTGTTGGCACATGGGCTTGAGAAGGATTGTGGGGTGTAAAACCCTAGTTTTCAAGTGAGTGGAGATTGTGGCTTGTTCAAAGGAGTCACAGTAATGGCCACTCCCAATAAGCGAGAAAGTCACATGTTGGAGGACACCTCCAACTTTGTGCTATGGAAATGCACACTACAAAACCTATTGGAAGTTGTGATCCTTTGGTACCTGTTACCCACCACCTGTGGGTAGTGTATATACGAGAAAATTCTTCTCCTAGATGGTCCTCAGCCGGCAGCCAACAGCCCCCTTGAAGCCGCCAGATAGCTCAATGTGTCATTGTCTCTGCCACTTGAGCTAGCCATGTGGTCCCTCGACCACTTGTCATGAATGTATGTTTGAAGGTGGGACTCCCAACCCCAAAGGTATGGCTTTTCATTCATATAGTTGGGTAATTTCCTTACTTGTCATGGGCACTTTTGGGCATGGATTGGTGGGGGATTCGGCAAAAAGAGTGGGTTAGGCTTGTATTCTTGTCTCCACTGCCCAATTTCGTGGTTACCCTTGTATCATAGTCCCGTGGGATCTCCTTTACTGGCCATTTGGCTTTTGGGTTGGCACTACATGGGAAATCTCGATTTTTGTTGTGTGGTCCCACTTTTCGATACCACCTACATCACTCCCCTTCCACTCATTTTAACCCCGTCATATATTTTCCCATCCAGGTCCACATGTGTCCACCAAGTCCACGTAGGGCTAGCCTCCCCCTCCCCTTGTCCACACATTGGGTCGGGCCTGGAACGATTCCCTAGAGGTTGATGCAGCTAAAAAGAAAAGAAAAAGCATAATTTGGCCTCTCAACAGGAAATGTAACACAAAATGCAAAAGTTGGTCGAACATACAAATTTAGCACGTGGGAAAAAACTAAACATGAGCTCTACCACTTATCCATGGCCATCACCCTGGTCCCTATGGGCCCTAGATGAGCCCCCTCTATCATTAAGGAACCGATGATTGTCCCAAACCCTGGTGGGCGATGAGCCGCCCCACCTTAAGGTGGTATTCACTACTACATATTACAAATCATGCTCTCATCCCTTGGAGCCCCGAGCAGTTATGAAAAGAAATCAATAAAAGGCAAAATGCATATAAAGAAGGGTGGAAAAACAAAGGATGCGGTAACTCATGTACCACGATTTTCTCCCTCCTACACTCATATACCCAAGTGTGGGCTTCCCTTATTACAGCCACCTTTGCACCTTGACATGTGGTCCGGATGATTCCCCCGACCCCCACTCCATTCCATTATTATATCATTTGCCACCTACCACTTAAGGGATGTACCATGGACATGTCACCCCCTCCAGAGGTTGAAACCACCTAATAGGGTCCTTCATGCTCTCATCCTCTGGAGCCCCGAGCAGTTATGAAGAAAAATCAATAAAAGGCAAAATGCATATAAAGAACGGTGGAAAAACAAAGGCCAAAGTACCTCATGTACTACGATTTGCTCCCTCCTACACTCATATACCCATGTGTGGGCTTCCCTTATTACAGCCACCCTTGCACCTTAACATGTGGTCTGGATGATTCCCCTGACCCCCACTCCATTCCATTATCATATCATTTTCCACCTACCACTTAAGGGATGTACCATGTACATGTCACCCCCTCTAGAGGTTGAAACCACCTAATAGGGTCGTTGGCTACCCCCCTATTGAGCTTGGAGACACTTGTACATACCAAAGCCCACTATGGAAGGGCATGCTACCATGAAGTGCCCCATTGATTCTGTGACTTGTAAACTCTTTTACTTGATTATTCTAATGATTTGTTGCATTGGAGGGCAAGAGGACATGTTGGATCTTATGCAGGATTGCAGGTGGATTCCCATTTGGGGCTTGGTCTCCCTATACAGGGTCCTAGCGCTCCAGAGGGCCATATTGGCACTTATATGGTGAACATTGAGAGCCATGGGCCTCCACCATAGTCGAGATTACTTCATGGATCCCCAACAGCATTTGTTGATTGCTCCTATTCCACCTTTTGGATGAGGATGATGCACCTAGTTCACCATGCCCAGCCGGCTACACAGATGTACCATACACTTGGCAGATGTTCCAGGATCCAGAGGATTGTCCCCCACTACAAAGGGAGGTCTTATATCATCATTTCAGCCCTTATTAGATGGTCTACATGCACTTCCGATCTATTTGGAGACCCATGAGAATGACCTTGTGCCCCCACACCCACTTGGGAGCACCACAGGCTCTTTCTTGGAAAACGAGGGGCCACCCCCTTGTCCACTATGATGGGAGTCCATTTCTACATCATGACACCCTTTGGACTTCATCAGGCCTTCTCAAAGGCCCAACGACTCACTTTGTTGATCATTCGACCCTCTTGAGAGGCTTATTCATGTATTATTGAGCTATTTGGTGGCCTTGTCACCAAAGGTTATTGTTATTATGCACATTATTTTATTCTAGGGGCTCAATTAGGCCAAATTGGCTAAATCAAACTCATTAGACATTGTATAAATATATGAGAGTTGATTCATTCTCTCATCATCACTTGGATTGGATCATTCTCTCTTGTGAGATTTTCGCTATTCTTTTGGAGGACGAAATTGGATGAATAGATGAATTTTGATGTTTGGACCTCTTCATTTTTGTCTTGGAGCTTCATTATTGGCATATGATGGTGATTGGATATACTTGTTCTTACATGTAAGTATTTGTTTAATGTTATTTTGTCACTCTTTATGTCACATGCATGTTGCTGGGATTTTCGCTATACTAGGCTGAAGTTTGTTGTTTTTCTAATGAGAAATGGTGGAAATTTGTCTTTTTATAGTGGAAAGTATAAAGACCGTGAGCAATTGTCCCATGCCAAATTTCCATGTGAAATTGTTCTAGAGGCCTCCTTGACTAATTGAAATCATCCCAAGCATTAAAATCTTCTTGACTCCATTTCTCCCAAGGATTAGGCACAGATCCTCCATAGGTGATCACTTTAAAGCATATTTTTCTCACCTTTTCCTCTTTCTTTCTAGGATTAGCCTCCATGTGTCACCTAGGGCATCAATTATCTCACAATCTAGCCAAGGATTTCTAGGATTTTTCCCATGGATTTCTAGGACTAGGTATCTCCTTTACAAATCTCATTCTCAAACCCTAGCCCTTGAAATCCCCTTGGCCCTTCCTAGAGAGTCTTACACCTTGCTTCTCAAGCAAGAAAGCCATATATTTCAACGTCTCTTGTGAATAGTCCTTTAGGATCACCTTTCATCCTATCATTGATACATTCATTATCGTGATTCTTACTATACCAGGTCTCCTCCCATCGGTGAAAGTCCATAAAGAGCAGGGAGCCTTAGCTGAGGTGACAGTGGGCTATCACTCCATTGTTACGCTTGACCTAGTAGTTGCTCTATAGGAAACCCCTCCTAGAACCCCTGCTAGTTTGAGCGGTAATAGTACCTTGTGAAGGAAGTCAAACCTACTACAGATCCCAAAGCCCTAGTAGAATACAGTAAAGCAAGTATTGTTAGATTTGGTGAAGAATCATCTGATCCCTCATGGTTGCCCAAGAGATGTGTTAATTTTCCTGACCCTAGCAACCTGGCCAATTACTATCTAGCAGATTCCTTGAAGTAACATTTATTATTATGCAGAGTGGAAAAATTGGATGAATCAGCTGACAGTTCCATTTTTAAAGGCGGGTCATAGTTTAATTGGGGTTCAAACCCTTGTAGAGGCAGTTTGAGGCATTTAATGAAGTTTTTTGGGGTCCCAAAACTCACTTGCCCGACACCCCCTGACATTGTTCTATTACTCAAATACCTTTCCAACAACACAAGAAAGACCTCAAACAGATTTTGTATGCAACAATTATGCCACCAAGAAGTTGATCTTCTTGTTTTGTCCACCATGATTCGAGAGGATGCATGTCAACACCATTACTCATGGAAAACGGGCTAGCCATGTGAACATGAAGAAGAAGACTTGATAAGGGTCAATGTTGTAACTCTAGTTAAGAGTTGAAGGAGTTAAACTTAATCGTTGATTGGCTATTGGGCCATGTTATAACCAAGCCACTAGGAGGGAAAAGGGTTTCATTCTATTCGAGTGCATTTTGTTCCATAGTTGAGCAAAGTAACAAAGAGTTGATAGAGAGAGAGCAGAACAGAGAAGGTTCATGTTCTATAGCAGCCCACGGGGCATAGGTCTCACTCCTTTGTATTCGCACCATTTCCATTCAAAGAAAAAGAGACCAAAGCAGCCTAACCTTCCAATTAGGTTTTCTCCCGAAAAAGTTTCCCACAACATATCTTGTGTTCATTGTGATTTGTGTTTATATTTCACTGTTCTGTATTTTCCATATTTTCTCTATTGTATGCATAAGCAAAAAAAGTAACATAATGAACCTAAAAATCTTAGACAAATTAACCCTCATTGTATAGATTTCATATTTCGATTTTTTGTATATTTTTACTAGATCTGTTGTGATATCCAATGGAATATCAACGACAGTTTATGGATCAGAATAACTAGTTTTCAAGTGAGTGGAGATTGAAGCTCGTTCACTAGAATCAGAGTAATGGCCACACCCAAAGTGTGAGAAAGTCACGTATTAGAGGACACCTCTATATGTTATGGAAGTGCACACTACAAAACCTATTGGAAGTTGTGAACCTTTGGTACATTGAGATGAAGGAGGTCAAACCTCCTCCAAATCCCAAAGACCTAGTACAATACAACAATAATACAGTGAAGGTGAAGCGAGTCTCGTAGGATTTGGTAAAATATCATCTAATCCCTCATATCATCGTGAAGAAGGCTACGCAAGAGATGTATGTGTTAATTTTCCTAACCCCAACAACCTAGTCACTACACACTAGAATGGAAGTCCTTCACCCAATCAAAGAGATCTCACTCTCATTGTCTTGTGCTCAAGATGTAATGTGTATTCTCCCTTATCCTAGCCATCCTTTTATAAGTTTATTGACTAAATCCACAACCTTAATCTCCAAAGTGATTAACAATTGAGATTAGATCTCAACATCACTTGAAAGTTGAGATCAATGGTTTAGATTCATCTAATTTACTAATGCAAATAATCTTTGCATTTCATTAAATTAACTCACTTTATCTTATAAAAGTCAATTACTTTAAATATTAAAGTAATTGTTAAGGTTTAGGGTCAATTAGGTGACTTGCACACACCTAGAGACTTACGCCTGTGTGGAAGTACCTGCCCGAGCTACAAACATCAACAATAGGATTCCATGGGAACACTATACTAGTGTGTGAACATATTCAAGAAGATGCTCCCAAGAAACAAGTTCACCACGACCTATGTTGGAAATACTGGGAGGGGGTTGAATCAGTTTTTCACTTCAATTTGTTAATTTTAATCTGCAAAGCATTAAATAACATTAGCATTAGATCAAAACATAAATCAGCATCACATCACAATAACAATTAGCAACACCATTCAACAATGCACAACATCGAAGACAGTACACAATAAATTTTTTAGGTGGAAGCCCTTCCAGGAGAAAAACCACTAAATGCTTTTAATATAAGTCTTTGAAGATTTCATCAAGAGGAAACTTTAACTTCCAAGATTCTCTAGCCACTGGAATGAGGCTCCAACCCCCTAATTTACCAGCTCCAACTAAAAGGATGCTCCTGTTGAAGAATCTAGGGCAAATAGGATTAGAAAGATTTTTCTAGACTTGATAACAATTTGTGAAGTGTTGTTACAATTTATCTTAGCTTGATCTTCTTCTTATTATTAGAGGGTGTGTTTATTTCATCAAATTGCTACCAAAAATAAAGAGACAAGAACACAAAATGTTGGCATTCTGCCAGGGCCAAAACCTCTCCTTCTTGGAGAGGAAAACCCGCACGAAATTCTTCTTACGAAGATTCAATTGACGAACACCAAGACCATAACCCTTGAACTACTAGGCCACTCCAAGACCAAATCACCAATCATCTTCTTGTTGTTGAGATCATCGTCAACACTGCTGCTTCACTGAATTCATCATTCATGCACCTTCACTAAGATATTCATCACAATAATGAGACCATAATTGTTGCACCATATCTCCATCTCCTTTTAGATTATTACTGCACTTTTCTCTGAGATCATCATTATGTAGATGAGGCTTCCATACTAAGACATCTATGTGAATGCTTCACCAAGGTATTCATTATTATCTTCCATACTTCTCTGATATTTTGATTTGTCCGAGATGGCATATTGAGATCATAATTATGTTGAGAGTTGTCCGATTATACCAAGACTGTGAGCATGATGACCCTCAAAGAAGACAGTAATATTGTGCCTATGAGCTTACCAAAATACAGTCATCCTATACCTTGTCCGAGATATTGTCTTCACTGGGCTAGCCGAGATTTTTTGTCTTACTATGCTATCTGAAGTCTTGTACCATACCTCCGAAAACTTCAAAGATGTCCGAGATTTTTTGTCTTTTGCAGATACCCCAGCTGGGTATATATAGTGGTTATGTCTCCAGTTTGAGCTGCCTTATCCAGGTGAACCAACATGTCATGCTTTAGTTATTTAATATATTTTTGCAGGCCGACATGATGTCTTTTCATTGCTTTGTTTGCAGGATTCTTCTTTGAAGGATGGTGCTTGTCTTGGAGGGTTGCTTGACACTAGGTTGAATCATGTTCATTACATAAATGCTCAAAAAGAATTCTTCAATATAATTTTGACTTTTTGACTTTCCTAGACCTATAGAATGAGCAAGAAACTCATTCATATAATTTATAAAAATAATAATTATTTTTCTTGACAAGTACAAAGATCAAAATTACATTGACAAATACCGAACCTAGTTACCCTTTTCTTCATATGGCTACTTCTTTTCTCTCCATGCTTCTTTTAGGAGTTTCCATCCATCGCATGACCGTTGGTTGTACTTGTACTTACAAGTCTTGTTCTAGTAGCCCTACATGAACTCATCCAGATATTATTCAAGAAATCATAACATAATATTAAATTAAATCATACCTTATGAGATGGCTCTTCATCATGACATCTTCTTGTAGGTATCAGCATCCTACATTCATGTTGACACATCTCCCAAAGATATCCATTGTCAAGGGTCTACATCTTTTCCATCAGAGTCTTCATATCTTTCCGGGAGATTTTCTAGTCAAGTCTTCTTGATCTTTTGGATGTTGATTGTCTTCATCAGGGTTGCATATCTCATGATCTCTTCCTTATACATTCCATTCTCAGGTGTCCTTTTAGAGTTTTCTAATCAGAGTTATGTAATTGTTGTCAACCACCTCATACTTCATATGAGGACATATTATGTGTTTATTTTTGGGCAGCATCGGATGTGCTCTAGCTCCGAAATTTTGTGGAGGGGCTAGAACACATGAGATCTCCAAGATCCGGAAATCGTTTGGTGAAATTCCACCCGGATTCTATTTTATTAAAATAATTAATATTTTTAATGGGGTTCCTAAGTCTAAACTTAGGAAAATAAAAATTTTAATGGGTATTAATGAAAATATGGGTGAGAAGCTTCTAAGAGACTAGGATCAACTCTAATTTAATTTTAGTCATTGATTAGAGACTTAATCTCAACCATTGATTCATCAACAGGAAAAGTATAAATGGAGGCTTGGGGTCAATTGGAGAGAACATATAGAGAGATTGAGCAAATCGATTTTACGAGGTAAGAAGTTCTCAGGAGGGAAATCAATTGGGGAGATCTTACAACTGAGAGGCAGTGATAGTTCGGGAATATAGACAAAATGGAAAAGAGAGACTTGTGGCGGCAGGGCAGTAGCTGGGAGAGCTGACGCTGGGCCAGTCTGGGCCCACGCAGCCTTAACGCAGATCCAGGAGGGCCAGCACAAAAGAAGAATTGCCTTCCATGCAGAAAGTCGAGGACCTGCCGGAATAATCGAGAAAGCTGATGCAGTGGGCAGAAGGGCTAACGCAAAGTGGTCATAGAGCCTCAGAGAGCTCCACGCAGGTCCACACAGTTACTGCGAAGGGGCAGCGAAGTTGTAGTTGCGGCATTGTAGTCGCGGCCAACCAGTTTTGTTGCAGGATCAGCGGGATTCTGTCGGTAAAGTGAGGTAAAACTCACTCAGGTTCTCTGCTATTGTATTTCTCTGTCACTGGTTTGCCAGGAGGGCAACCAGCATTTGTATTCAGAACTTCTGCTTAATAATAGAAAACCCTCAAAGTTGTTGCACCGGTTTTCCTGCATTGGGTTTTTCCGGGGACGTTTAGTCCAAAAATAAGTGTGTCCTTTGCATGATGTCTCATTTATTTTTCAGTTCTTGATCTGTATAGTGGTGTAGGCTGCAATGTATTTACATTTATATTTTCTGAATATTTTCCAAAAATAACTTGTTAAATGAAGAAAACAAGTAGGTAATGTAAATCAGTTTACTGCAGTAGGATTTCTGGTTTATTAGATTCAGAAATTTTCACATGGTATCAGAGCGATTGCAGATCAAGGAGGATTGAAGCCATCAGCAAAAGGACAGAGGAGAATCTGTGTTGAAGACAGTTGTCCCGAGAGACAACGCAGTTTTTAGCCAAGAGAGAAAAGGAGGGGTGACGCAGTCACCAAGGGAGGCTCACGCAGAGCCTGCATCAGCCTGTTTGTGTGACGTTGTAGCTGCAGAGGGCAGCGCAGTGATTGTTGGGCCAACACAGAGACTGTTGAGTCTCATTTTTCCGGTTGTCAGGGCTAGAGGTGCAGCGCAGACTTCATCTGGAGTTGCTGGTGGGGTGTTGATTCTGTTGGTGCAGAACAGTACCTAGTGGGGCTGAAGTAAAGTAGAGGCAATCAGTTCCTCAGAAGATTTCTTACCAAGAAATCTAGATCCGGTGTTGAGCAACAGTAAAAAGAGAGATTAGAGGGGTGGTTTGACAATTGTTGGTAGAAGGATTTCTGTGAAGGAAATCGAATTTCAGAGGGAGCTTGTTCCTTAGAGGATTTCTAGCGCCAAAGAAATCCAGATCTGAGTTTTGTTGGGGCAGCAGCAAAAGAGGGAGAAGAGAACCTGTTCGACACTCATTTGAGCAGAGATGGCAGTTAATGGATTGAGGGATCAAGACAGGTTGGATGGAGCATCCAACTTTGTCATCTGGAAGGCCAGGATCCTGGCAGTCTTGGACAAAATCGCATCAAGGATTATGCCTTGAAGACGGTTGTTGTTCCGGTTGATGTTGATCCTCTCAAGAAGTACGAGGAGGCTCAGGCAAAAGTGAAGTGCATGATCTTGGATGGGGTTAAGGATCATGTGATCCCACATATTGCTGAGAAGGACACAGCAAGGGAAATGTGGAAGGCCTTGACCACTTTTTACGAGGGAACTTCCATTCAACAGAAGATGTTTCTTAAGAGCCAGCTGAGACAGTATCAGATGCAGAAGGGATCTGAGACCAACTAACTTCTGTAGGGTCTACACCAGACCTTGAATTCATGATCAGGACTGCCCTGAATGCAGTCACTGAAGACTAGGAAACCTTTGCACAGAGCATCTTGGGCAGGGCTTCTCTCCCCAATTGGGAGGAGATGTGGGCAACTCTTCGACAAGAAGAGATTAGGCGGTTGACCAAGGCAGGAAGCAGTGGCAAAGGGATCAAAGCCAAGAAGGAGGAAGAGGAGGATGTAGCTCTCGCATCTGCAGGACAGCAAGGGCAACAGAAGAGGAAAAAGAAAGACTTATCCAAAGTCAGATGCTTCAGATGTGGAGAACTGGGTCATTTCGCCACTCGGTGTCCTCGGAAGAAGGGCAAGGAAGAGAAGTCTGACTCAAAGGTTGCCCTAGTGCAAGCTGACAAAGAGGGAGATGATGATGATTGCACCATGAGTGCTCATGCACCTCTAGAGAAGAGGTGGGGCAATATTGAGTTGTAGTCGAGAAGACTACACGAGGGGTAGGATCCTTGAGGTGCCCAAACTCTTGGATCACATACGACTACGAGAGCCCTTAATGACAGAGGCAGAATGACGAGAGTCAGGTTGGTGCGAGGGATGATGGAGCGACAGTGGCAAAGCTAAAGTGCCAAAGTCTGAAGCAGCAAAGTAGAGTGTTGCAACAATGCGGGAGGCACAGAGCAGATACAACAGTAGCGCAGTAGCATCAAAGGGTTAGCACAGATTAGCAGCAGAGGTAGCTTCAGCATCATGGGGCATCCAGAATTACCAACATGTCAACTTTTGGGTGACTTTTCAGTTGCTTACTTCTCAGCAACTGATTTGTAGTGCAGCAGTTAGCAGTGGCAGTGTTATGGGCAACATGATGCAGCATATTGAGAGGAAGCTCCAGTACAGATGTAGTAGTGACAGTGAGAGTGTCATGGGCAGCAGTACAGATTGCAGCGGCACAGTGGATGAGGGGCAACGTGCAGAGCATCAGCAGCGCAGAGGACAGATGTCGTGGATCAGTGTGATACTTCTGCTGGGAAATATTGCTAGAGCACATTCCTCGCTAAGAGGGAGTGTTGATTTTTGGATAACATCGAATGTGCTCTAGCTCCGAAATTTTATGGAGGGGCTAGAACACATGAGATCTCCAAGACCCAGAAATCGTTTGGTGAAATTCCACTCGGATTGTATTTTATTAAAATAATTAATGTTTTTAATGGGATTCCTAAGTCTAAACTTAGGAAAATAAAAATATTAATGGTTATTAATGAAAATATGGGTGAGAAGCTTCTAAAAGACGAGGATCAAGTCTAATTTAATCTTAGCCATTGATTAGAGACTTAATATCGGTCGTTGATTCATCAACAGGAAAAGTATAAATGAAGTCTTGGGGTCAGTTGGAGAGAACATACAAGTAGATTGAGCAAATCGATTTTCTGAGTGAGAAGTTCTTAGGAGGGAAATCGATTAGCGAGATCTTGCAGCTGAGGGGAAGTGATAATTCGAGAATACAGACAGAGAGGCAGAGAGGGACTTGTGAAGGAAGCGCAGTAGCTAGGAGAGCTAACGCTGGGCCAGTCTAGGCCCACGCAGCCTTGATGCAGAGTCAGGAGAGCCAACGCAGAGGAATAACTGCCTTCCACGCAGAAAGTCGAGGAGCTGTCGGAGCAGCCGGGAAAGCTAACACAATGGGCAGAAGGGCTAACACAAAGTTGTCGTAGAGCCTCAGAGATCTCCACGCAAGCCCCGCAGTTATTGCGAAGGGGCAACAAAGTTGTAACCGAGGCCAACCAGTTTTGTTGTTGGATTCTGTCGAGTAAAGTGAGGTAAAACTCACTCAAGTTCTCCGCTATTGTATTTCTCTGTCACTAGTTTGCCAGGAGAGCAAACCAGCATTTGTATTCAGAACTTCTGCTTAATAATAGAAAACCCTTAGAGCTATTGCACTGGTTTTCCTGCATTGGGTTTTTCTGGGGACGTTTAGTGCAAAAATAAGTGTGCCCTTTGCATGATGTCTCATTTATTTTCAGTTCTTGATTTATATAGTGGTGTACGCTGCAGTATATTTACATTTATAATTTCTGAATATTTTCTGAAAATAACTTGTTAGATGAAGAAAACAAGTAGGTAATATAAATAAGTTTACTACAGTAGGATTTCTGGTTTATTAAATTCAAAAAATTTCACATTATGTTGATTTCATCTAGTGTAACTTATGCCTTCCTGCATCCTTTCAGAGGAGGAGATTCTTTTTCTCTTGGTCATGCTTCTCAAGATAGAAGTAATGATCCATGTTACCTGCAACCACATGACATGTCATTATAATATTAAACACAAGCACACACACCTTCTTTTACCTTCAGTTCATCGAGGCTTCTTCCAGCAGCTTCCTTGATTGAAGAGATCTTCAATCCCTTGATTTGCTTCACGTCATCACATCATTATCTCATGGATTCCATAGGTTGGAATTCTTGTTGAAACACTTACTTCCTCTCTAGATTAGAGAACCCTTCGATGAGGATTCCATAAGAGAATTTTTTAGGATCTTGTAGATCCCCAACTAGTAGATGTTTCCTTTTTGACTTGATGTATGATGAGCCTTAGATGACTCCTTTCTTTTCTTCAATGTCCACTGAGGTTCCCAAGAGCTATATACCCTACATGTTTGTCTGCCATGGATTTTGTCCTTTATGAATCCCCTAGTGATGTCACGAGCTCTTGTTTCTAATGCTTACATGATGCATCTTATTATCATTGTCATATCTTATAACACAAGATTTAGGAGCTTATGATAGGACCCTTTTGTGAGGGATATTATCTTACTCATAGGAGAGATTTGTTACTCCCTCTTTCCTTGGCCCTTTTCTTCAGCTTCCTCCATCTTTCAGTGATATGAGCTTCCAAAATCTTTTTATAGCATTGAATCTTAGCTATACTTATTCTATCTTGTTTGAGGACCAACCTTGCCTTTCCTTTCTACACATGGTTGAGTTCTTTTAACCTTCAATATTTTTGTCATCAACTTGTCTTTCTCTATCTAGCATAGAGACCACAAGTTGTTGAATGAGGTAACCTTCTTGTTCATGGACATTTGTTACCTTGCCTATCAGTTAGAATGATGATGATTATCTTCCTTCCTAGATCTTGTAGATGAGATCTTATGAAGATATCCTACATCCCTTGGTACCCTTTACTTTCATGTAGATCAGATTTCATGTGACCTTCTTCCTTGCATCCTAAGAGAATGAGTTTATCATCTACATCACTTTGATGTCTCCAATATTGCTATGTGAGGGGATCTTTCATAAGCATCCCTTTCCATAAATTCAAAGGAGACCTATTGATATGTTTAATGACTTCTGCTTCTTAAAGGACTATGACTATCCTCCTTCATGCAAGGAATCTTGATGACCCATCCAACCCATAGACGTCCTTGCAATCATGAAATCATTTAAGCAAACTTAATTATAGAATGAAAAGATACTTACTTGTCATGTGAAGATGAAATCTTCACCTTGATCATGTTGGAAGTGGTTGAAGCAGATGCATTGATGCTTCCTCCGGATGAGATCCTTATTGTACTGATAGGAAGATTGCCTTCTTTGCCTTCGAGTCACTTCGACTTATACACCTGACAAACTGTTGATGTGTTTGGGATGGCATTGCATTGCTATCACATAAGTAGACCATGGAACCTTGTAGTATGCAGCATTGTGTAGAATCATAGAGTATTCAGGTCGCTTGCCATGATGTATAGAGACCCATTAGTTAGAATTGTTGTATCATAGGAGTTCTTCATTTTATATTGAGTACTGTTTATACAAACTTCTATACATGTGCCCTTGAATATATATCATCAAGTTCTAAGAATCCGAGATGTCAAGATTGTTCCTTTTATAGAAAGGATTCAATCCGAGGTTGACATCTTCATATAGTGGCACTGAGACTGTGGGTAGAATGGGACTTGTAAAATAAATGCCACATGGTTGTGTATATCCGAACTAAACTGCTATATGAACTCTCCTAATTGAGTCTTCTGCCTATGATCATTTGCATCTTTTGTCCGAGTTTTCCGAGGCTGAGAATGTGGGAAGAATCCGAGTATAGGTCATCAAGTTGAGAGAGACTGGAATTCAAAACTGTGACATTGTATACTGATGTTGTATACTGATCCTTGAATGTCTCTTTTAGCTACCCTTCCTTTGACTTTAGCACCTTAGCTCTGATACCATGTTGAAGAATCTAGGGCAAATAGGATTAGTAAGATTCTTCTAGACTTGATAACAATTTGTGAAGTGTTGTTACAATTTATCTTAGCTTGATCTTCTTCTTATTATTAGAGAGTGTGTTTATTTCATCAAATTGCTACCAAAAATAAAGAGACAAGAACACAAGATGTTGGCATTCTGCCAAGGCCAAAACCTCTCCCTCTTGGAGAGGAAAACCCGCACGAAATTCTTCTTATGGAGATTCAATTGACGAACACCAAGACCATAACCCTTGACCTACTAGGCCACTCCAAGACCAAGTCACCAATCCTCTTCTTGCTGTTGAGATCATCATCAACATTGTTGCTTCACTGAATTCATCATTCATGCACCTTCACTGAGATATTCATCACAATAATGAGACCATAATTGTTGCACCATATCTCCATCTTCTTTTAGATTATTACTGCACTTTTCTCTGAGATCATCATTATGTAGATGAGGCTTCCATACTGAGACATCTATGTGAATGCTTCACCGAGGTATTCATTATTATCCTCCATACTTGTTTGAGATTCTGATGTGTCCGAGATGGCATAGTGAGATCATAATTATGTTGAGACTTGTCCGAGTATACCAAGACTATGAGCATGATGACCCTCAAAGAAGACAATAATATTGTGCCTGCAAGCTTAACCAAAATACAGTCATCCTGTACCTTGTCCGAGATATTGCCTTCACTAGGCTATCCGAGATTTTATGTCTTACTGTGCTATCTGAAGTCCTGTACCATACCTCCGAAAACTTCAGAGATGTCCAAGATTTTCTGTGTCTTTTGCGGATACCCCAGCTAGGTATATATAGTGGTTATGTCTCCAGTTTGAACCGACTTATCCAGGTGAACCGAGATGTCATCCTTTAGTTCTTTAATATATTTTTGCATGCTGACATGATGTCTTTTCATCACTTTGTTTCCAGGCTTCTTCTTTGAAGGATGGTGCTTGTCTTGGAGGGTTGCTTGACACCAGGTTGACTCATGTTCATTACATAAATTCTCAAGAAGAGCTCTTCAATATAGTTTTGACCCTTTGACTTTCCTAGACCTATAGAATGAGCAAGAAACTCATTCATATAATTTATAAAAATAATATTTCATTTTCTTGACAAGTACAAAGATCAAAATTACATTGATAAATACCGAACCTAGTTACCCTTTTCTTCAATAACTCCAACAACCTGATTTACCAACTCCAACTAGAATGAAGCTCCAACGCTCTGCAAGCTCTAACTTTCCCTAGCACCACCCTACCACCCTGAATTATTTTCAGGCTCCAACCTGAGGGAGACTTCACTCTCCACCTTGCACCACCCTACCACCCTGCTTAGCTTGCCACCACTTGCCTTGAAGAATTTGTCCTTCAATTCTCCACAATGGACCATGATTTCATCTCATTTTCAAATTGAATCCACCTCTGCTCAAAATCAAGATAAAGAACATCAAATCAATTTGCCAACTCTGTCAAGCTACAATACTAGCACAAGGTCGTCAGTAGCAATAACAATTATTTTAGCAACTTAGCATTATCTTCTCACAAACAAACCCTACATAAGTAGCCCTTGCCAAAACAAACCCTATCTCAACAACTTTGCTCTAAATACATATGCCTTTGTCAAACCCTAGCCATATTATGATCAACCACAATTCAAGATATCTTGAGTGCATCAAACCCTAGATGTCAATAGTCTCGGTATTACTGGTAGTACAGATCTTGTGATTTAGATCAACTTCACAAAAACATCAACATGTGCAATACAGATTCTCTGCTAACTTAACACATTCAGCAACACATCAACAATCACATTGTTAAGCCCTAGCAAACCTCATCATGGCATCAAGTACATGGTGGCTATATAAAATATGTAATACATACTCACTGACAAAACACTAGCACCAAAGACACTAGTAGCTACACACACTCTCTCTCTCCTCAATATGCATACTTTCATCATACAATACTCAACAGCAGCATTCCCCAAATAAGACAGTACTTTGCAATCAAGCACTCAGCCAAAGATTTAGTAACAATACATGACTTTAAGTGGCATGTGTTCATAACAAAAATTACCAACAAGACAATAAGTCTTTGTACTCTACAACGCATCAAGCCCTGATCTCGACAATTTTGTTCCAGCCATATTATATGCATTTCCTTAGTTTTGCTCAGGGATACAAGACAACATCAAACTCTTGCATTGACAAATCTTGGTACATAAAAATTAGTAGCAAATGACCTCTGTGATCAACTCACAATGACCAATCATGTTCACTTTCTTGTCATCAATGTGCTCTTTGCAATACAAACTATGTCTCCACTCAACATTACCAAACTTCTATTATGCAGTATCCAAACCCTAGTTGCATACTTTGGAAAATCCATTGATGGAACAACTTTGGTCAGATGTGAACAATACTCTCGGTCTTCAAAACAATTTGCAATGCAACTTGACCTCTACCTGACCCCTTTACAATACCTTTGATTAGACCTACAATATACCAAAAATTACAAAAAGGTCCATAGAACAAACTTAGAAAGGGGTCTAAAACAATGTGGAGAACCTCAGAAGCTCTGCCTTGGAACATCAAGAAACATGCCATAGAGAGGCTGAGACTAGCTGCAAGACGTCCTCAAAATATGCCCAAATGAACCTCAAACCAGCCTCGGGATAGGGGGTCAAAATTCGGCCTCAAGAAGGGGCCGAATCAAAGCCTCAAAAAACCTGAGAATATGTCTTTGCTCTAGCAAGAAAGCCATTAAATAAAGAGTAAAGCAATCAGCCCAAACACCCTTAATCTTGTTAATTTTTCATCAATATGTTCTATGCTGCAACTATTACTTCAGCAATATCCAATAGCATCCAATTTAACAAATTTTCTTCTTCAATTATCCAATGACAGTAGAGCAATAATAGATAGAACAATTAGACAAATGCACAATGAAAGACAGCCAAGAGACAAGAGACACAATATTTGGTCAATGACTAGGGAAAAACCCCACTAGGGGGAAAACCCTTACAAATATTCTTCTATTAGATTGTCTTAGAATGTTTAGAGGAGAGAGTACATCATCCAAGAGTCAAAGTCAAACTTTGACTAGCCAACATCCAATGTCAATATCCAATATCAAAACAACTATCCAAACCAGAGACAAAGAAGAGAGATGAAGTCAACAATAGTCAAATCTTATCTTCTTGTAATCTGCCCAAGTCAACAGTAGTCAACAATAGCGTAGTCAACCCTAACGAGTCAATAGTCAACGGTCAACACAACCCTTCAGGAGCTCAGTATACCTTAGTCAAAATCAGCCTCAAATGTTGGTCAAAGTCTGCCAAAAACAGTCCTCAAAAACTCAATCAAACTTAATCAAAAAAGTGAGTGTAGAAATTCTCACTGTATATCACCTGATAATGCAATATACTAAAGCAAAATACTTGATCTACTTCTACAAACAAACTTGTGAAAGCTTAATCGATTTTGAGCAAGATCAAATAAAACACATATAACAGATGAAAAAGAAATCAATCACAGAAGAATACTCTGGGGAAAGCCTCAGCTAAAAACCCCGATCTCTGTATTATCATACAAGTGGAAATATCTCAGGATTACACAAAGCTTTAGCTCACAAGCTATCCAGCTCTCAGTACAATCCCTCACTACTGCTCATAGACAGAATAGACAACACATATGCCTTCCTTCAGTCTTGCGCAGTTTCTCCTAGGTCCTCCAGCTGCAACCTATGTGTAATTACCTCACACACTGCTCACTAACCTCTGAATAACTGCGCAATCCTCAAGGAAAGAATTCCTTCTGCATGCAAGAGATATCCTCAAGGGAATATTCCTGCAACTGATAGTACATTGTCCCATCCTTTGATCTCAACTGGGTCTTTGTCTGAACTGACATGCATGAGTTATTTATGAGAGAATATTCAGTTATCTAAAGTACACTAGTTGCATGCATGCATACATTGACTAATTGAACTCACAATCAGTTCCACAAACTGTTGGAACTAATCTAATTGGGCTTAACTCAGTTCACCGAGCTAACTAATTACAACTCAAAGTACAACTCATCCTGATCTCCTTAATTAAGGGATAACTTCCTCAATCAAAGGGATAACTGTTGCATGTCTTCACATAGACTTCATGTTTTATTTTCTCTAACTAATTAACTCAAGATGAATTAATTAACTATTTTACAAACAGTTGTTGAACTCAAATTCGAATTTTAATTCACAATTTTAATTTAGGGACTAATTAAAATTGGAATGTATCCCGAAATGCTATTTTTAGCATTTCTATATTTAGCATTTCTTGTTGCTATTTTCAACAAAGAAAAAGTTTGTCGTAACAGTCTGTAATTTTCTGCAATCAATCATGAAAGTCAATGTTACTCAAACTGCTCATAATTCCTCATTTTGTATGCCCTTAAATGCGGCCTTGAGAGATCGAAATTTTCCACCCAAAAACACAATCAAAGGAGGTCAACATCACCCTGGTCAATGCCCTTCAACAGTCCTGCAACTCGCCTAGTCAGAAACAGCCCCCTGTCCTTCGCATGTGTGAGAGAAATCCTTCAAATCGGAGTTGTACGAACCAATAAGAATAGGAGAGAGAAGATGTGTAATGAGGTGATGAAGTGCCAAATGAGGTTTGAGGTCTCTTGTATTTATATGAATCGATGAGGGTGAAAGGACATGTCATTTGAACTTCATGAGCCTACATGATGTTGAAGTCAACCTTGATAATTTGCACATGAGTGGGTTTTAATTCAAAAACACACTTCTCCTTGTCTGATTTGAGTGATCTTTAGGTTGATTTTGTTCCTCTTGAAAAGAGGAATTTAATGCAATAATTATCTCCATCATCCTGATCTCCTTAATTAAGGGATAACTTCCTCAATCAAAGGGATAACTATTGCATGTCTTCACATAGACTTCATGTTTGATTTTCTCTAACTAATTAACTCAAGATGAATTAATTAATTATTTTACAAACAGCTGCTGAGCTCAAATTCGAATTTTAATTCACAATTTTAATTTAGGGACTAATTAAAATTGAAATGTATCCCGAAATGTTATTTTTATCATTTCTATATTTATCATTTCTTGTTGCTATTTTCAACACTGCCTCTTAACAAGAAAGGGATTATCTGTCACCCTGACCCTGTCTCTGTGGAACTCGAATTTTCATTTTGACAATGCCTTAGTCAAAATATCTGCATCCTGCTCCTCGGTCAAAACATACTACAACAACATGATCCTCTTCACCACACAGTCTCGAAGATGATGGTATCGGATATCGATGTGCTTGGACCTGTCATGAAATACTGGATTCTCAAAGAGTTTGATACATCTCTGATTATCGCAATAGATCATAGTTGGATCCATCCTCTGATCAAACAACCCAACTAAAATTTCCCGCATCCAAATGGTCTCGCATGCTGCCTGGCTTGCAACCATGTATTCAGCCTCTACTGAGCTATGTGCAACTGACCTCTGTTTCATGTTGTACCAAGAAACTGTAGCTGAACCAAGGTTGGAAATTCCTCCTAAAGTGCTCTTCCGATCTAATGGACTCCCGGCCCAATCTGCATCTGTGAAGCCCTGAAGCTTCACCCCCTCTGTCCGTCTGTACCATAATCCATACTGAGATGTGCCTCTGAGGTATCTCAGCACATGCTTAGCTGCCTTCCAAAACAGCTTGGTAAGCTGAACCATAGCTTGACTAAGCTGGTTCACCACAAAGCACAAATCTGGTCATGTGTTCACTAAATACATCAATGAACCCACAAGCTGTCGATACTCAGTAGCAGCTACTACCTGACCTGAAGTAGCATCCTCCTTCCTCCAGTTATTTGCTAAAGGAGTCTGCATGGGCTTGCACTTCTCCATGTGGAATCTCCTGGGTATCTCATTGGCATACTTGCCTTGAGACACAAACACTTCCCCATCCTTCTGCCACACTTCCATGCCTAGAAAGTAGTGCATGAGTCCCATGTCTTTCATCTCGAACTCTCTTGCAAGGTCCTCCTTGCAAGACTTGATCAACTGATCATCACCTGTTAATATTAGATCATCAACATAAAGAACAATGATCAATGGCTTACCTTCTACCATGATGTGGTATAAGTTCGCATCCGCTTCACTCTTTGTGAAGCCCAACCTGGTGAAATAGTTGTCGATCCTGGTGTACCAAGCACGAGGTGTTTGCTTCAGCCCATATAAAGCTCTCTTGAGTTGGCACACATGCAACTCACGATCAAAGGTCTCAAATCCTTCCGGCTGCTCTATGTACACCTCTTCCTCAATCTTGTCATTGAGGAACGCAGTCTTCACATCCATTTGATGGATCTTCCAACCCATCTGTGCTGATAGTGCCAACATCGATCTGATAGATGAGTACCTTGCTACAGGAGCAAAAGTCTCATCATAGTCGATCCCCTCAACCTATGAGAAACCACGGGCAACAAACCTTGCCTTATGTTTCTCCACACTACCATCAACTGCTTGCTTTACCTTGTAAAGCCATCGGGAACTCACCACTGACTTGTTCTCCGGTCTTGGAACAACATCCCAAACACTGTTCCGAACTATGGAGTCATACTCCTCCACCATAGCATCAACCCAAACTGGTTGCTGCACTGCTTCCTCGAAGGAAGATGGTTCGGTCTCTATACATTCCCCAACAAGGGCCATGTACCTAGCGTACCACTCAGGTGACTTCCTCTGTTTGCGCTGATAAGATGGCTCTCCCACATTCTCTCTCGCATCCATCAACAATATGTCAGCTTCCTTTGAGCGTTTCTACCCATCTCTGGAAGACTATGCATGAGTGGATGTCTCCACTCCTGGATCCTCTGCATGCGGCTACTCCGCGTCAGTCTGAGGCTCCTCCTCCTTAGGAACCAAAAGTTCCTCCTCTACATGCAACTTGAACTCCCTCTCAAGGGAAACTCTCATGGCCTTCAGCTCATCAAACTTAAGATCTTTGCGAACCACTGTCCTCTAATTGTTAGGCAAATACACCCGATAGTTGTGGCGAGTATCAGTGTACCCCACAAGTATCCCCAACTCTGTTGTTGGCTCTAGCTTCTTCTGGGAATCCTTGGTCACATGGCAATAAACTGATGAGCCAAAGATCCTAAAGTAACCCACATCTGGTCTCTTCCCGGAGAAAGCCTCCTCTGGTGTTGTTATCCCAAGTATGCGATGCGGGCATCTATTCTGCAAGTAAACCATTGTATTGCATGCCTCAGCCCACAAGTGAAGTGGTAGGCCTTGGTCATGCAGCGTCGCCCGAGCTGCTCCCACAATCATTCTATTCTTCTTTTCAGCCACCCCATTCTGATGTGGGTTATGGGGTGTCGTCAACTCCCGTTTAATTCCTTCTGCTGCACAGAAGTCCTTAAACTCTTGAGAGACATACTCTCCACCATTGTCGCTTCGCAAGGCCCTGATTTTCTTTCCAAATTCTTTCTCAACTAAGGCTTTGAACTCACAAAACCTTGAGAAGGTTTGATCCTTCTTCTGCATGAAATAGATCCAGCATCTACGAGAAAAATCATCAATGAAGATAACATGGTACCTTTGTTTAGCGGTGGAGGCTGTCGAGAATGGTCCACACACATCTGTATGAACTCTCTCCAAGATTGCTCCAGCTCAATTGTCTCGATCCTAAAAGGAAGATTTTGCATGCTTACCCAAGGTACAACCTTTGCATGTATCCACTTTCTCAAGTTTACCCTTGGGAAGTCCGGTAGAAATCTGTTGCATGATCTTCAAGGCCCCATGGTGGAAGTGGTCCAATCTTCTATGCCATAGCTCGCCAATATCTTGGCTTTGCACCAACTCTGCTTTGGAACTCAATGCAGCACAGTCATCTACCTCCCGCTTGTATAGATTCTTTACTCGAATCCCAATTCTCTTGGTCTGTCCCGTGTCGATGTGTCTCAGGAATGCCTTTCCTTTACTAAAGACTACATCATAGCCTTTGTCTTCCAACATTGCGACAGATACCAAGTTCTTCTTCAGTCCAGGCACATACTTTACATCAGTCAGGGTGAGAGGAGCCCCATGCTCCCTCTGAAACACAACCGTGCCTTCACCTGAAACACAGTACTTTCCATCATCGCCCATCTCTATGTGCATCTGGAGGTCCTTCTCCTCCAAGGTACTAAATAAACTCTTGTCGTCGGTCATGTGGAATGAGGTTCCACTGCCTAGGTACCAAACACAACCCACCATCGATGAAAACATGCATGCGATGAGGGTAAAATCCAATTTGAACTGTGAGGCCAGTGCCTCACCATCTGATCCTTTCGACAATCCCTTCTTGGATTTCTTCTGTGGACAATTTGTTGCATAATGGCCCACCTCATGACAATTAAAGCATCGCACTTTAGATTTGTCAATCTTCTTCCCACCATGGGAAGAACTCGACTTGGAATGGGAAGCCTTCCCTTTCCTCGCCTTACTCGCTAAGGCTAGATTTTCTTCATCATCATGCTTTGATGAAGAACCATCTCTCTTGCTTCTCCTGATCTCCTCCTGCATCAGATCCAACCACAGTCGTTCCCAATCTGGCAGTTTCTCTCTTCCATTTACTGAGCCTTGGTAGCTATTCCAACTCTTAGGAAGATCGAGGAGAGCAAGACTCACCATGTCATCATCGGTTGTCGTGATTCCTACACTTCCAAGCTCATCCCTGCAGGGGGTGAGCTTGTTGAGATATGTAGAGATCGTGTCGCCCTTTTCACACTTGATTTTCTGAAGATTGTCTTTCAGCGCCAGCTTCCCCTGATCACTGTTGTTCTGATATAGATCCTTCAATGTCTTCCACATTGAAAATGGTGTCTCCTTCCCATGGAGACTCGAGACAATATGGTCTCGAACTCCCTCCAGAAGAATCCTCCTCGCTCTAGCCACACATTTCTTCCATACCGCCAATTCTTGGGCATTAGCTGCTGCTGGCTTGGGGACTTCTTGATCAATGAAGTCCTTCAAACCGTTGTCCTTTAACACTGCTTCCATGCGATCCTTCCAAGCTAATATAATTCGAGCTGCCATCCAGAGCATACTCAAGTCTCAAACCATTGAACACCATTGGTGAACTTTGAGATGTGATAAGAATTCGGTTTCTATAATCAAGAACTTCAAACTTCGAACTTGTCCCTTCTTTGTATATTGTTTTCTGCTTTGATCACCTTTGCTCTGATACCATGTAGAAATTCTCACTGTAGATCACTTGATAATGCAATATACTAAAGCAAAATACTTGATCTACTTCTACAAACAAACTTGCGGAAGCTTAATCGATTTTGAGCAAGATCAAATAGAACACATATAACAGATGAAGAAGAAATCAATCACACATGAACACAGAAGAATACTCTGGGGAAAGCCTCAGTGAAAAACCCCGATCCTGTATTATCATACAAGTGGAAATATCTCAAGATTACACAAAGCTTTAGCTCGCAAGCTATCCAGCTCTCAATACAATCCCTCACTACTGCTCATAGACAGAATAGACAACACATATGCCTTCCTTCAGTCCTCCAAGCCTCCTATTTCCTTGCGCAGTTTCTCCTAGGTCCTCCAGCTGCAACCTGTGTGTAATTACCTCACACACTGCTCACTAACCTCTGAAATAATTGCGCAATCCTCAAGGAAAGAATTCATTTTGCATGCAAGAGATATTCTCAAGGGAATATTCTTGCAACTGATAGTACACTATCCCATATTTTGATCTCAACTGGGCCTCTGTCTGAACTGACATACATGAGTTATTTATGAGAGAATATTCAGTTATCTGAAGTACACTAGTTGCATGCATGCATGCATTGACTAACTGAACTCACAATCAGTTCCACAAATTGTTGGAACTAATCTAACTGAACTTAACTCAATTAACTGAGCTAACTAATTACAACACAAAGTACAACTCATTTTGATCTCCTTAATTAAGGAATAACTTCCTCAATCAAAGGGATAACTGTTGCATGTCTTCACATAGACTTCATGTTTGATTTTTTCTAACTAATTAACTCAAGCTGAATTAATTAACTATTTGACAAACAGTTGTTGAGCTCAAATTCGAATTTTAATTCACAATTTTAATTTAAGGACTAATTAAAATTGGAATGTATCCCGAAGTTCTATTTATAGCAATGTTATGTTTAGCATTTCTATATTTAGCATTTGTTGTTGCTATTTTCAACAGAGATAAAGTTTGTCGTCACAGTCTGTAATTTTCTGCGATCAATCATGAAAGTCAATGTTACTCAAACTACTCATAATTCTTCATTTTGTATGCCCTTAAATGCAGCCTTGAGAGATCGAAATTTTCCACCCAAAAACGCAGTCAAATGAGGTCAACTTCACCCTGGTCAACGCCCTGCAACAGTCCTACAACTCGGCCTAGTCAGGAATAGCCACCTGTCCTTCGCATGTGTGAGAGAAATCCTTCAAATCTGAGTTGTACGAACCAATAGGAATAGGAGAGAGAAGATGTGTTGTGAGGTGATGAAGTGCCAAATGAGGTTTGAGGTCTCTTGTATTTATATGAATCAATGAGGGTGAAAGGACATGTCATTTGAACCTCATGAGCCTACATGATGTTGAAGTCAACCTTGATAATTTGCACATGAGTGGGTTTTAATTCAAAAACACACTTCTCCTTATCTGATTTGAGTGATCTTTAGGTTGATTTTGGTCCTCTCGAAAAGAGGAATTTAATGCAATAATTATCTCCATCAAATGAGTTGTCCAAAGTGGAATTTGACTCTAGTTGCATAATTTAACACTCCCTCTCAACTAGGAAGAATTCCACCTGTCAATATTTGTCTGTCGATCATCATGTCAACCTGTCATCATGTACCATTTTTGCTTGTCTCTGCTCATCTCATGTTGAACATTCTCGAATCTAAAGAAGAAGAAGTGTTGCAAGGGAGCTCCAGCGACCACCCTTTCTTTATCACCGTTGGGGAGACTCTGCTACCATCTAGAATCATCAACATCGTCATCGTCATCATCGAGGAGCCAAGGCTACCACCCGAAACCAAAGACAATGGGCGAGACCAACCTACCCCAAGTGTAGGGATCACACTCTATCCCAAAGTCCCTGAGAATAGGTGAGATCAACGTAAGGATCACACTCTACCCTATTGTCCCTAATCATCCATCTTAACCCTGAAGAGTTAGATGGTAGAACACATGCATCCACCAACTTGGGTGAGATCCACCTACTGCAAGGGGTAGGGATCACACTCTATCCCAAGTCCCTCAAACCATTGGCCATATGGGAGAGGTTATCCCACGGAGTGGGCAAGACGCTTAGACCAAGACCAAGTCTGGCCTTCTTGATGATGTGCTTCCTTTGTCCAAGTCAAACCCAATGAAATCTCTTCCAGCAGCACAACTTCAACTCCTAGCTACAAAATTTTGGCCTCTACTGCAGGTCCAAAATTTTTGGCCATCCCAGCGACTGTTGCTTTCACACCTGTGAGCTAATTTAGGGCTTCTCTTGACCTTCACTTGAGTTTCTCCTTCTACGGCTTCAGGATGATCTAATGAGCCTTCCTTCGACCTTCTTTTTGCACTTTCTCCAAATTCAATCTTACAGCAGCAAAACCCTAGCCTCCTTTCCTTCACATATGTGAAGAGAGGGAGAGAGAAATAAGCCAAACACTTGTCTTCATCCTTCTTCACTGGCCTTCTTCTTCTTCTCCTTCGCTAGATTGATGAGAGGATGAATGATGTCTCAAGGAGGTCAAGTTCCCTCCTATATATAAGCCTCCAAGGTGGGCGAAATGCCCTAGAATAGGCCAACTTCTTAGCTACCACGCTGACTTGGTCTTGGAGGGTATTTTGACACTTTAAAATACAAAGATTATTCTTTTTACAAGTTACAATGTGCCCAATGGGGTTTTCCACATATGAAAATGATTCTTTTGACTTCTTGACCCTAGGGAAAACCCTAGATTCTAGAAGCACTCGATGGGTGCTTAACTTCTAAAATAAAAAACCTCGAGCATGAAACCCATGCTTCAAAAATAACAGTAATATTTTTTCTTTCATTTTACAATTTACAAGAATCGAAAGTACATTTCATATTTATGAAGCCCAAACCTAGTTACACATTTTTCAACACTCCCTCTTAACTAGAGAGGTATTCATAAATGGTACATGGACATTCTCAATTTGAAGAGATCTCATAAGAAGAGTTAGATTGGTAAGCCACCTCTTTGCATCAAATCATCTATCATTCTCACATAGCAAGGCCTTGACTAACAGCGCTATCTCTCAATAAGATTAAAGCACAATGCTAGCAAGAACAATGACTGATAGACACCATCATCATTGTCTTTCAAAACACATAACCCACCCGGGTGTTCACAAGGTATGTCCTTCTAGGACAATTCCTATCTTGGAATACCACATCCTTAAGGAATTTCCTCTATGACCACTCTTATCTTAGATGCCCTACCTCATCCTCAAAGAGTGTCGGATGCGAGATGCTTACCCAATCCTCCAATCTTTCTTCACGAAGTGAAGACAAGAATGATATGTCTATCTCTCCCTCTCAACTAGGGAGGATATATCAACCAAACCAAGCTTATATTTCAAGTACACAAGCTTCTTGTTAGGAAAAGATTTTGTCAAGATGTCAGTTACTTGTGCATCAATGGAGATATACCGTACCTGCAACACTCCATCCTACACAAGATTTTGAATATAGTGATACATGTTATTTATGTGTTTTGTCTTTCCATGAAACACTGAGTCTTCAGACAACCTTATACAGTTGGTGTTCTCACAATGTACCACCATAGGGTCCATTAGTCCTTCAAACAAGTCGAACAGCAACACAAGATTTTGAATATAGTGACACATGTTATTTATGTGTTTTGTCTTTCCATGAAACACTGAGTCTTCAAACAACCTTATACAGTTGGTGTTGTCACAATGTACCACCATAGGGTCCATTGGTCCTTCAAACAAGTCGAACAGCAACTTCCTCAACCAGATAGCTTCTCTGCTTACTTCACAGGTTGCAATGTATTCAGCCTCAATCGCAATGTATTCAACCTCGGCACTACTCAAAGAAACCGATTCTTGCTTTCTACTCATCCAGGAGACCATGGAGGATCCTGTTATCCACAATTTTGTCAACGATCCAAGAAAGCAGTGTGCAAATTTTTTCAAGGATCAAAGTCATCACCTAGAAAAAATGTCATTGTAAACCCAATTTCTACAAATTTTATTGTAAATGATGTTAGTATGACCATTTAATTATGTAACAACACCTAGGTAAGCCTTTGATTTTGGCAAAAGATTTCATCCTATGAAGTTTTTTAACCTCCCCAAATTATGTGTGTACGCCTAATCGGCAGAGTTTTTCTTCAACCTTAAACCCCAAAGCTAGGGTAGAATTCGTTCACAAGGTCTTAGATGAGTCCTAGTGTTATGGAGTCTATTGTAAAAGTGTGTTTGGGAATAATTCTAGTGCATGGTCCCTCACAGTCAGACACCATGGCTAAAATATTTGAGGGTGGAAAAAAACTATTAATCCCTTATAGAATCAATTAATTAATTTTTCTGGCAAAATTAAACAAAAATCCTAAGCCAAGAAATTAATTAATTTTGATTCAAAAATTAATTATAGAAAAATATTTGTTTCTCCAAGTGGAAAATAATCAAAACAATCGTAGGTCAAAAAGGTCAATTTTTGGAGGTCCCTGACCAAGGGATACTAGGATATTTTAAAAAAATTGAGTTCTTGGACCTTGGTGGTTAAGTCAAAGTCGAATTTTTTAGGAAATTAATCCAAAATAATAATTCTTGGATTAATAAAAAATGGTTTTTAAGAAAATTAGAATTTTTCCTCAAAATTAAAAATTATGCAATGAAGATTAAAAGATGATGAAGTTATTTTCAACGATCGAGATTATTTTGACGAGAGATCAAGCCAACTAGTCATTTTTTTCCACTTGGAGGGATTTATCTATAAAAAGAAGTCATTTAACTTCTATTTCCCATCTTTAGATGAGGTGATTTTTGTACTGGGCTCTACTGGGAACATTTTTTATCATAATAGAAAGATTTTAGGGTTCAGTTCATGGTGTTCTTCTATCCATTCATCTATGGTATGTGTTGGCTATGTGTTTATCCTATATTGTGCTAAATGATTTTTTTAATTGTTATTTCATTTGTCAGTGATAAGAACATTCTATTGATACAAGTATCTTAGGTGATCTGATTCATCATATGAGATAACAGTTTATCTCAAGAATTTATAGAGATTTACAAGTACAGTAGCCCTTGGGTTCCAAGTTCACAAACGGTGGAGAAGAGTCGACCTTGTTTGGGCTTTAAGCTTTCATTTTGGTAAAATTATTTTGCAGGAGGAGTTTGGCTTGGCTATTTTACAAAATTATTCATCCATAAATTTTACTTAAAACCTATCAAAAAACAAATTATTTGATCTTTGGGCTAAAAAGAATTATTTTGCTAATGAGAGCTTGTAATTTTAATTTGTAAATATTGTGAATATTTGTAAATTATTTCTAACCCTTGTTTTATTTTTTATGTAGATCTTGGGGTTTTAGGGATTTTTTAATATTTTGTATATATATTTTTGTATTTATCTAGCGTGGGTTGTCTAAATCTAGTTTTTAGTTGTGAGGATTTTGTGTTTAAAGACTTTTGGCAAGTGAAAGACCCATCAATTTGAAGAAGTGAGTTATTTTGCAAATCTGAAGATTTTTGCCCACTGACTAAGGTTTTGAGGGTTTTTACCCATTAATTGGTTAGGTTTTTATTTTGGAAAGGATTTGGTGGGGCTTCAAAGTATATAGGCCCTTATTGGGCCCCGATCTACAAAACCCATATCACTAAATCTGGACAATGGTCCTGGAAGAGGAGGGCACTAGCCTTAGAGGGTCTTTCTGCTGCAGCAACTGGGGTTTTTCTGGGAAAATATTTTCTGAAGTTGTTTTGCAGGTGGATTCTTGAGTTTGAAGGCATCTTTTGGTGTTTTTAGGGTACTTTGGCCTAGCCGCAAGGGCTAGAGACCATTGTTTGCCTAGCCACTGGGTTTAGGCAGCATTATATATCTTGGATGTGGGGTTTTGGTGGTTGATCTATTTTATTTCAAACTTAGATTTGTGGTTGCAGGTGTTGGCAAGCCCACAATTTGCAATTCAAAACCAAGACTAGCCTCATTGGTGCCTTGGCTAGCTAAATCAATCATTGGACATAGGCCTTGAGGATTTGATCTCTTTCCTTACCTTCTCTTTCACTTGCTACATAAATCAAATCAGATTTGAACATTTTATTGCAAACCTTAAATTCAAGAGAGACAAACCTAAAAACACTCTAAATCATCACATATTAATCTCAAGAACATTATAACTGTTTTGGCTTTGTTTTTCATGCATTTATGTGAATAGATCTTGTCAAAAAGTTGTTGATCTCTCTACTAAAAATTGACTGATTTGAATATTCAGAGGTTTGATATAAATTTTAGAGATCTGATGTAGAGGTTTCAGTGGTCTTTTCCTAGCCTAACTTGTTCTTCTTGGCATTTAAAGTATTCTTTGAGCATAAAGTTTAGAGATCTGATATAAAGGTTTCAGTGGTCTTTTCCTAGCCTAACTTGTTCTTCTTGGCATTTAAAGTATTCTTTGCGCATTGGTTTTTCTATATCTGCATTTGAAAGTCCATATTGGCAATATAATTGATTGTCATCTATTTGATAATAACCTACAGCAATCTGAATTTCTGTTAGCAGTGGCAAACAAATCAAAGAATAAGCCAAAGTAACCCCTTAATAAGCTAATAACTCATATAAGGCGTCATACTTTTATTATAGGGGTTTAATTCATCAATCTTGTTGATTTATGTTTGCTGCCCTATGTATTCTTGAGGTCTGATATATATTGCAGAAATCTGATATAAGTTTGCAGCAGTCTGATATAAGTGTTACAGCAACATAATTGTTGATGTATTGCTCTTAAAAACTCATCCAAATAAGCCTAATACACTAAGAAAACATCATTTTGATTAAAGGGTTGAATTGGTCATAATTTTCTTCGTTTGCAATCAAAATATTGGATTGTTATCGTTGCTAAAGAGATCAGTCCCTAGGACCAAATTTTAATAAGCCTAACAAGTCTAAAGGTAATCTCTCTAATTGCTAAAGGTTTATCGTTGAAATAGTGACTGCTTTCAAGTGATTTTTGGGATTACTATTAACTTGTTTGCTGATCTATAATAGTGAGTTATCGCAAAAGGATCTCTCTAATATCTTAAGTTGCAATGGTATCTTGATAATAGTCTCATCTTGACTCTCCTCTTGCATCTTTGCATCATCGCATTAGCATCCATTGTTTATAACTATTAGCAATCTCATTTTGAGCTCGTCTCTATTGTCATCTAATGTGCTTCATTGGTTTATGATATAAGTGGTAACTTGCCTAGTCACTGAATAATATTGCTATCCATAAGATAAGGTCTTGTTGATGTAATTGATAAGCTCTAATTTGGAATTGTTAACTTCATTTCACTTGAATTGTTAGCCTTGTCTCATTAAGTGCTTCAGTTTGTTCTTAAGTAACATTAAGTAGCACAATAATAAGTAATCTCTTGATAATTGTGCACTTGTGTTTCACTGCAATTGTTTATCTTGCTTCACTTGAGATAGTTGTTCAATTGCTCTTTAAGTGCTTCATTTAATTGCTCTCATATTGAATATCACTACAAGCATGTGAATTTAAATAATTTATCTTATTGGAGTACTTAATCTAATTAATAATCTCATTGAAGCATTCCCTCATCTTGCATCTACATTCTAGGCATAGTCTTGCACTAATCAATTTACCTCCAAGCATAAACTTGGTTGATAGAAAGATAGGACCACCTTTTCTCTTTTAGCTTGTGAAGGATAAACCCTCTTTAGTGGTTAACATAGCGACCTTGAAGTCGTCAGAGCCACAATCTCTACAGCGCCAAAGGCATCGGGTGGTTAGAAGTCAAAGGGAGGGACCGTTGATCAAGCCATAGCTTGCTTCCCCTTGGTTTCTCTCCACAACTTACTCTAGAGACTAGCCTCAAAACAGATAGGAGAAAGGATTCACATAATTAAGCATATAATTTAAAATAAACCAAGATCTTGCATCTCACTTAGTTTTTAGGTGTTGCATCTCATATAGGATAGTTAAGCATCCTGAAGCAACAACTATTCATCCAGTAGCTTGGTAGATAATTCAATTAAGCAAGCGTTTTGACTCCATTAAGGCACTGGTCTCTCAAGATAACCTAATCTAATCATTAAGCTTGCTAAATTAACCAAGTTGCTAGGTCATTCAGTTGTTTCTCCTGGACTTCTGGATGCCAACAGGTCTTTTCATCTTCACATTTCATAGGGACTACCCCCCATAGCCTGTTGTTGGGAGACAGCTAGAACGGAGAGGGTGGGGATCAAAGTGACAACCCCCACCCTGATCGTTGTTGCATCGTGCCTATATTTTGAGTGACAATAGATCCCCAAAGTAAAACATCCTCCCGTAGTGCTTTTTCCATCCTGCTCATTGCTTCCCCAGTGAAAATCTGTATATCCAATCAAGTGGAAATCATTCCTCTAATCATACTTCAGGCAGTAGTGGATTGTTTCTTACAGATATCTCAGTATATGCCTGGTTGCTATCCAATGATCATGCTTGGGCTCTACCTGGAACTGACTAAGAACATTTACTGCAAAAAAAGTGTCTGGTAGAGTATTGACCAAGTACATCAACGAGCCAATCAATTGTCTATATCTGGTCGGATCCACCAAGCTTGATTCGGAACTTCTTAGCCTCTTCAAGTTTGTGATCATAGGAGTTATCATAGGTTTGCAATCCATCATGTCAAACCTCTTTAGCATCTCGATCACATACATTCCTTGACCTCGATAAATCTCATCAGGGCCTTGCCAAACTTTCAATCCCAAATAATAGTGCATCAACCCTAGATCCTTCATGTCAAATCATGTTGCCAGTTGCTTCTTGCACTCTTGAATACGACCTTCCACACCTGTCATGAGAAGATTATCCACATACAGAAGAATGATTCCATCCTTTACAACCATGATATAGAGATTTGGATCAGCGAAACTCTTCAAGAAGCCTACTCTTTGAAGGTATGCATCCATCCTTGCATATCATGCCCTTGTTGCTTGCTTAAGGCCATACAATGCCTTCTTTAACCTGCAAACATAGGTCTCTTTATCTTTGACTTCAAATCACAAGGGTTACTCTATATAGACTTCTTCATCAATAGTGACAT
Source organism: Pinus tabuliformis (assembly GCA_031772625.1). Taxonomy (NCBI): domain Eukaryota; kingdom Viridiplantae; phylum Streptophyta; class Pinopsida; order Pinales; family Pinaceae; genus Pinus; species Pinus tabuliformis. The sequence continues at coordinate 879,599,697 of CM062815.1, forward strand.
TCAAGAATTCAGTATTGACATCCATTTGATGGATATTCCATCACATCGATGTTGCCAAAGAGACCAACGAACGTATAGTTGTATATCTAATTGTAGGTGCAAATGTCTCTTCATAGTCGATGCCTTCTTATTGAGAGAAAACCCTAGCTACAAATCTTGTCTTATATTTAACAATACTTCCATTTGTTGCATGTTAAATCTTGTAGAGCCACTTGGAAGTTACCACAGATTTGTCCTCCGGCCTAGGTAAGATCTCCCAAACTCCATTTTTCATTATCGATTATTAATTTTAGGATAACAATGGTATGTTTCTATGCTTAGAGCAATTTTACTTCAAGCTTCTTTATTAGCCCAATACGATATCATGTATAGAAATCACATCAACATGATAGTAAAATGCAGATAGAGCATAAACAATAACAATTGAAGACAAGCCAACACAAGAGGACACAAGATATGGCACCAGCCACGAACAAACCCCATTGTGGGGAAACCCTTGATCAATTCTTCTTATAATTCTTCAAAAGTTCAACAGAGAAAGAGAGTACAATTTACAATATTCACTTGCCCAAACTGATTAGTCAAAACAGCATAAACAGAAAGCCCTAACCAGAAAGTCAACATTCGTCAACAGGCTGAAATTGACCTCCAAAACAACTCGATCAACCTTGGTCAACTTGGCCTCCA